>CM060956.1:78886212-79409055 GCA_030765055.1 Mantis religiosa
TGGATATGTGTAAACAAGACAATTCAAACAAAAGCTTGGGTGAAATTTAAATTCCATATCCTCCAAGGATACAACACATAGATTTTAAATAAAAATTTCCTGTTCTAAACTATTCTTTACATGGAAAATGTTTTGAAAACTGTCAGGCTTATTTCAAAATTGCTCTAATGGCTCTTATTAAATTGCCATATATGTTTCAGATATCTTTGTGACAAATAATATATTTATCTCCAATTCTCTGGGAATAGTTTCCAAAATCCACTTTATTGTGAATGACTGTATAACTGATGCATTATGAGAGACAAACAAAATCTTACTGTGAAAAACTGTAGATGTGATTAGGCATATAATTTATACAAAGAGGATGTTTTGATTTTTTTCTTATGGAGTTAAATAATATAATACTGAGTCGAGTTTAGTACCCAAACTTCAAAAGATCTACAAGTTTTCCTCTTGTAATTAGAAATATGGTTTTGGAGTTGTTATCCCATTCAAAACGGCTTCCGACTGCCATTGGACTACTCTCTGGTGGCAGCTAGAAGGAGTGGCTAGTAATTTTTAACTCTGTGGTTAGTTTAAATTATGAAAATTTTGTCTCAAACATAGGCTGGGGGTTGGGGACTTTGGGAACTTGCAGTAGATACATAACCTTCTATGTAAATGGCTAAGTGTATGTCTGCTTCACTTCTGCATAGCCATTGTTTGTGTCAGTGGCCTAGTACTTACAATGTTAATATATTAATGTGTCATTTTAGTAAAGAAAATATAATTGGCAACATTTAGTGAGATCAATATAACCGTCCTCCAAATAAGGTTTCTGTATATTAGAAACATACATTGGAATTCAAGGGAACTTTCATTTGTTACTGATGAAAATTTAGTTTAGTCATGGAGACAATAACTATTCTGTAATTAATTTAACTTCACTTAAAATTTCATTGACATCTTCAGAATTGAACATGCAAATGAGCCACCAAAGTAGATTGATATAAATGCAAAGTTCTGTTGAATTACTTACGCTGCTCATTAATTTATTAGAAGACTTATTTTCCACAGCTAAATGTTATCCAATAAGTTAAATTCATAATTTATTACAATATATAGATAAACAATATCTAAAAATATGTTTTTTCCATACATATAGACAGGCTTTTATTTAAGTGACATCTGATGTTAAAATGTGTGATAAACAAACAGGTGCACAGTATATAGCATACAGACCACCATTTTAGTCTCTTGAACACACATCACTGATTATTTCTGCATCTCTATTTTTGCATAAACCAGTTTGAATAAGACAGGGTAGTAGAGAGGATAGTTGAGGGGAACAGTTTGATGTGCTCAATGAGTGCCAGTTTCAGACTCATGGTTTAGGCAAAATCTCTACTGCTGTCTGTCCTGACTTAGAGGTATTATGGAAATATGGAATCATGTTGTGAGTAAAATCAGCATAAAATTGAACAAGGTGCATACTATTAAATTCATAAACATGGTCCAATTCTGCAACATACAAATATGTCAGAAAGTTTTTCTTGACTCAAAATCTGCCACGTTTAGTCCCTGTACTCGTTGAAGTTATGCAAAATTCTCTAGATATTCATGTAACTAACACCTTGCCTTACTGCAATGCATGTTTTGCTATCTGATGGGTATGTGTCCACAAACAAAGAACCGTTCTTCATGGTCAAAGCTTCATACCTCTTTTGGTTTCCAAACAACTGTGACTCTCTCAAAAGAGCCTCTCTCTCCCCTCTCTGTTCCCTCTCCCCCCTCTCTTGTAAGAATGTAAGTGAATAAAGTACTCTTAGGGTATCGCTCTGCAGTTTCACCATATGTAGGGATTGTGTGGGTAAAAGAACGATGTGGATCAAGTTTTACCACAGGCATTATCACTATTATGGTTACAATGACCACATATTCTGTCCGGAGGGAGGAACCAGTGCGCAGACCACGTCCCACCTGCACTAATGCACTTCAATTATGATGCCTGTGATGGGTGGTAGACCTTTAACTCAGAAAAGGCTCAAAGTATAAACTTGAAAGAAGCGTAGGGACAGTGAAGCACAAATTAGTACAAAATTGAATCGAGAATATATTGACACATTGCTTCACTCACACTGTTTATTCACAGGACATGTTTCAAGAGCTCTTGCTCCTATCCTCAGCTGATACTCGACTAGTGCAAGTTGTAGTGGTTTCTTCTTTCTCCGTATTGTCAATAGATGGCGTGATGTACTTGTCAAAGATGTCCGGTGGTGGAGTTTCAAAATTCATGACTCTATGACGATTTTTGTTAATGAAGATTTTTTCCCATACGGAAAGGTCTATGGGGTGATTAACGTATTTTATTAGAGATGTTTCCAAATTGATGTCATGTCTAGTATTCAAAAAATGAAAAGCCACTGCTGATTTTTCTGTTTCACCATTTTTAATGTTTCTCATATGTTCTTTAGTTCTGATGTTAATATTTCTTTTGCTTTTCCTATATAAATTTTAGGGCAAGTTTCACATTTGATCTCATAGATTCCTGGTTTTTCTTTGGTAGTGATTGAACTTTTGGCGAGGACCCTTTAACAAATTTCTGATATTAAACCTATTTTGAGGTGCAAGAGTTATGTTGTGTTTTGAGAAGATTTTTTGGAATTTGTTATAGGCTGATGGGTGGAAGGTGAATTTTTTAAAAAGTTTTTCTCTTTTCTCCTGTAGGTTCTAGGGTGGTGGTTTCTTTTATTTTCTTAGCTTTGTTGAGTCTGTTAACAGTTTTGTCTACTAAATTTGGTTGAAACCGTTGGATATAGCTACTTTTTTTAATGTGTAGGTATTCTTCTTGATAATCTTCTCTGTTTAGTGGAAAGTTGATCATCCGAAAGATTAAACTGTTGAAAATGGCATGTTGGTGTTGTTTTGGGTTGAAACTGTTGTTCTTAATGTAATTATCTGTGTGTGCCGGTTTCCTGTAGATACCAAAAGTGAGTTTGTTGTTCATTTTTTTGATCTTGATGTCCAAAAAGGGGAGCACACCATCCTCTTCTGTTTCCAATGTAAATTTTATAGCTGGATTTTGTATATTCAAAAGTTTAAGACCATCTTGTATGAGTTTTTTAGGTACTATTGCAAAAATGTCGTCAACATAGCGATACACACTTTGAAATAATTTGAAAAGCTTTTGTGATATGTGTTTCAAAAGCACTCATGAATAAATCTGCCAAGAAGGGAGACAATGGGTTGCCTAGCTCTTAGTCTTTGTGGTAAAATATTATAAAATTTAATTGAAACGACTATAAAATTATATATAGACACTTTAAAATTCAGAATAGTTATATATATTCAAACAGTTACGTGTTGAGTAATTATGTATATTAGAGCAAAGTATAAAGCTGTTAAGATTTTCTTTAACATATAAAATACAATTCAGCACATACATCGATGGCAACGTTAAAATACCTAAATGAATAAAAAGTAGTTTATAATATTCTCTTGAATGAACTCCACAAATTAATCTAAGGGTTTGGATAATTGGATACATAGATTAAAATTAAACTACAGTGCAACAGGAAGACGATATATGGGTAGACCTGTGAAAAGTTGGAAGAACAATTATTATAAAGACAGAACAGTCCTTAAGATTTAATCCCTTGAAGTTAGAAGATGATGAAGTAGTACTATAAAGGAAGGTGTGGAAGTTAATATTATTTCTAAAAACGGAAATACTAACAAATCGGTTGATATAAAATAAACTTTCTCTTAATAAGAGCTTGAAGCGAATGACAGTTTGCCTCCTTTGACTTTACAGTTCTAATTTCACGGTACACAAAATTTAAGGAAGTTACATTGAACATCAAGGTGGATTTTTCTTGTGGAAAAATATCAGTATAAAAGATATCTGGGAAGGTAATACTTCTAACATAGATCAACAATAAGTTTGATCTCTGCGATTAAAACTAAACACTTTTATTTTCTCTACTACTTAAACTAAGGGGAATGTTGCATTTAAACCAAAATTTCCACATAGGGATTTCACAGGAAATACATGTTTTGTATCCCCTGAGTTTAGAAAAAGAAAAATGTCCGCACGCGCGCTCGCCTGTATGAACATTATAGGAAACTGAAAAACGAATAGTTGGTTAGACAGCAAACTTTGTATTTGGATTCAGTATCTTCCAAGGATACGACAAGAAGACTATCAAGAAAATACCTTCATTTTAGACTTCCCTTCACATAGGAAAGTTTTCAAAATATTTGATTATTTCAAAAATAAGTAACGATTTTTACTACCATGCTTTATAAAATAAGACCTGAAGCTTTCCTGGCGACAAATACGCTCACTTTCTTCTCGGGCAGCAAGCCAGGTGAAAAGACGATTAGATATCAACGTGTCGGGAGTGTGCATTTCTCCCATCATCAGGACATTTATAAAATGTTATAACCACAAATTTAAATACTGGATATAACACAACTATAAGCAAAGACAAAACACTATCAAAATTCGCATTACTGAACAAAAGACTGTTTTCAGTAAATTAAATGCCAAGTCAGGAGATGGCATGAGTATAGAAAATTGTATCAAAGAAACGTAACTACTTAACTTGATTATCAAGATGTATTGATCTTTGCTTCTTAATTCGACGGATTTACATTTTAAGGCCGGTTTCCAAGAGGAGCTGAACTGAAATCCAGCATCACGATTAAGCGTGCTCCTTTCAGAAGAAATCGCCAAAGCCTCCTTAATCCTCTGCTGCCAGTAACTGTTGCATTTTGCCAAGATGGTCGTCTCCCGAAAATTTACTCTATGGTCGTTATCAAAACATATGTTTTTATGCTTTTTGTTTTATTATTTTCAACACAGTAAAATGTAATAGATAAAAATGCAGAGCTTATTATAACCTCAACGTATGTCTGATAATTTTTTTGTGTACAGTGAACCATTTCGGAGATATTGCATGTTATGTATCTGAATTTTGCAAGACTCGCCGTTTTTTCAAAGTGGAAGTCATTAATTTTTTTATCTCTATGCAGAGAAATAGTATCGCGACATCTTTAAAATATTTGTCTATCACCTTAAGCTTCCTATATTTTTATATTCCTTTGAACCTACAAGAAAATTATAATTTATGCAAATTTATCTGTCGATTAACATGAAAAATAGGACGAAGTTATGTTAAAATAGTTTTACAAGAGGAGAAAATATCATGTGAAGTAACATATCACATTTTTAAATTCTGCTGAAACTCTTTGGCAGTTTCAAAGAACGTTTACATCCATTTTCAGATGTAATACTACAAGAAGTTACACGTGTCCAGCTTCTTGGAGGTAATGAAGATACGCTGTTAACAAAGTTGAGGTTAGAGTGTGATAACCCAGGAAGACTTCCTTTCTTTAGCGACATTACGAGTACAGAAGTTAGAAGAACGTGTTGGGAATTCTTGTTCTCTGGCAGATAAAACTGTTACCGAGAGCAGCACGTAACGAACTTGCTTGTGGGTTAGAGCTGAACAATCAGTAAATAACTAAACTGCCTTGTCAGATCCAAATTAAGGTTATATATCCCGTTACTTTGTACTAGGACCTAATAAATACAACTGAATTTGTTTTTCTATTGTTCTAATTAAGAGTGCCGACGGTAAATAAAATATTAAGATGCACCAAAGAATTCAATACACAGATCGTAGTGATATTGTCTTCAGGCCTACTAAATACAGCAAACACAATTCTGATTTATTGCATTCCCATATATTTTTATATTAACTTTTCTTAAAAATACCCCACCAAAGTTTATTTTACTTCTGATCGAGGTGAACTGTCATGGCAGTTAACACATACTGAGGTATTTGGAAAGCGAATCGCTACTCATAACTTTGAAATGCTAAGCTCTTTGCATCACCACAAGAAAAAAAAGTGATTAGAAGTTTGCCACTTGAAAATCTCTAAGAATTTAAACATTTAAACCCATTAAGAAGTATTTTCTTAAAGCCAACTATATATAGGACATAAACTGACTGCTTTAATGAGATTTACGTTTATTGTGTAGTAACAGCTTGTCAATTTCTTACTGTTTAGCAGTTGCACAAAAGTAATTAAGGATAAAGAGCGCTCGCCTCGGTAGCGTAGATGGTAGCGTGTCTGGCTCACGTTCAAGAGGTCCCGAGTTCAAATCTCGGTCAGGGTGGGTTACCTGGATAAGGTCATTTCCAGAGTTTTTCCTTATCCTGAAAGACGAATGTTGGGTAACTCTAAGCTCTATAGATCCTAGATTCATTTGAGCAGCATTTCACCCATTCCATTCATCGTATTGTTAAAAAAAAAAAAAAAAGAGGATAGAAAAGTTTTCGCCGACTAATCGGTGAAATTTCGAGCTTTTTTAAATTTTATTTGTCATGCAAATATATTAAAATGTGCTGCTTTAATCAAAAGAATTTGAACTATTTTAGAAAATCAAAATCACAAGACATTTCGTAATAAAGGGAAGTTCAAAGTGGTGAGATTATTTTGAAAATCTTCGTGTTGCCAAATATTAAGGTACTACGAAACGTGTAGACCTCTTTAGAAAATAACTGTTTGTGCCAAACTATCATTTTGTAAATAACAATGTCCTAGTTACTATTGCTACAACTTCAAAACTAGCGTGTAGCATCTGTTTTTAAATATTTTGACTGCCAATTTATTCTGTGTTACAAAACAGTCGTCCCAACTCTGCACGTCTGTGTCAGAGTACTGTCGAGTATGCAGTAATACTGAGTTCCGGCTAGGGGCTACCGCTCACCCTCAATGCCGAACTGTATTGCATGTTGCAAGCAAACTCCTGCAAGTCGTGAGTACTCTGCTGCTTCCTGGCGTGCACTCAGGTTGTAGCAGCCTATTATAGAAAACTAAGCTTCTGCATTAAGAAGAAATAAAATACATACAAAATACAGCGCAGTGCGTTGGTAAAAGATAAACTAAAGTAGAGACATTAAACTTGATATGTATAATGCCTGTGAAAAACGAATTCGAAGTTTTGAAACAGTTCTCCAGAACTGTTTCAGCATATTCGAAATTCTGAAACAGCACAGAGGTTTGCTTTCTAAAATCATTCTCTACTTGAGTATGACTTAAGCTTGCAAGAGGGACACTTCACCTGTATACAGGTAGTCATTGATTTAAGAGCACAAATGAAATATTTCCAAAAGATTCTCTAATATCTGATAAAAACAGCTTAAATTTTCGCTGATATAAATTGCTTTTAATTTCAAAAAATGTATATCTGAATAATAAATACTTCAGAAACCAGCAAATGTTTTAATTTTAAGAAATGACTGGTAAGAGTTTTGAGTAGACATATATTTTAATGAAACCTATATGGCCGTTTTAACAAAAAAGGCTCTTTTCTCCATGGTAAAAATTATGCAGCGTAACAACCCATAGAAATGTTCATCGTGCACACTTTGAATTTGTGGACTTAAATTCAAAGCTTGGAATTTGTCTCATTCTTTGTTATGAATTAACATTTTTCATAGGCAAACAGACAGATGAATACATACAAAAAATGTTTAAATTTTGTAAGCTGCTTTTATTTTAAAATACAGGGGTGCCCATTAAAATATTTATTTTGAATTTTGGTCAAATGCAATAGGCAAGAAAGAATAAATAGATGAAGATCTGGTAAGTTATATAAAAGAGAAGGGGGCGCATAAGACACTTTTCCTAATTATCAGACCTATTCTTATATCGGTGCAGGAAGCCTAGTGTTTAAATTAAGTATTCATGACGTTTTCAGGTTTATAAGTGCCTACTTCTAAAAACTGATAACACATTTTAAATTTCAGGACGTGTTCAAAGATCATATATGTGAGCAAGAAGCAGAGAGTACTTTGAGCATTTTTGTGCTAAATTTGTTAACTCTTTTTCTACATTAAGGATATAAGAAATTTAGACATACATTGGGAAATTTTGCGCTACTTTTTAATTATTGTAGTGTAATTTATAATTTTTAAGACAGCAAGTTGTTCTCTCCCCATTTAAACTATTAGTTAACTGAAGTAAAAATAGACAAGCCTAAGCTTATTAAAAGAAGCGCCCAATTTTAAAGGTTATTTCACATTTTTTACTTACTTAAACATCTAAGACACAACTGTTCTTTCAAAACGTTTGTACGGTCTCTCGAAATTATATTAAGGAATATGCATATTGTAATTAAATTAATATTTTAAAAGTTTCAGCAAAGTGGCATTAATTTTTAAAATCTCGATTATCTTATAGAATATGCAAAAGAATAATTTTTATAAAATAATTAAAGGTTAATAGAAAACATTCGATGTATGTTTCTAGCGAATTTACTGTAGAAGTGTAAACTGCTGATATTAATATTCTCATTTAATTAGAAAAATGAATTTATACAATCACATTTTATTTAAATAACTATATGAGTTAAACGCAAATAGACTTTTGCATATAAATTACTGTTATTTATCTAGAAAGTGGGGTAATTTTCAAAGTATGCATTGCTATGCATTTTTTCAAGTTGTATTGATACATTTCCTGAAAGAAAATATTTTGGAAAAACGAAGACTTTATATCTTAGGAATTATATTAAAATTGCTATCCTTGGATGCAACGTGGAATTTAAGTCATTTGGTTTAGGGTTTATAGAACATGACCTAAACAAATATTAATTTTCTGGTTGGGCACTTTAACTGGGTTAACTTTTGGTTATGATTTTGAAAGTGAAATATACACATAGGATATGTATTAAGAAGGCTTGCACGGCCAGTTGAATTAAGTTCTTGGAATCTCTTACTACTGCAGGAAACATAGAAATGAATTACGTGTGAGAGTTGTCAGGTTTATTTCAAATTAAGATCCCCTCTCTCCTATTTTCAGCCAGGTTATTACGTCTTCCTTCTACCCGAGTTTGCTTCCTTTTCCGCTCCGTTTCACTGGAAGATTATCCACATCTAGTCCTCTGGTGCTTGGGGATGGTAATAATATGAGGTTTATTTTCCTTCATATGCCTCGGAGAAATTTCCACATTTGTTGCCCTATATAAAGTAACCACGGAAGAGAATTTTATGCGAAAGCGAAAGGAACCGTAATAAGAATGAGAAATTTCATACCCCAACAACTCGTTATACAAGGAACTAAATTTAACGTACTTTCTAGTTCTCAATTACATCTGTTTATTACACTGAAATACTGTAATCAACAGCGATACCTGACTACGGCCAGCTGTCCTATTTCTGTCGACTTTTGTGAATTGTGTTTTTCTTCCTCAGGTCCTGATCGTTTCTTACGGGGGCGAAACTGGAGACCAGAATCACTGTTTCGCAGTACCAGATACATCAGCGTTTTATGTTAACCTAGATAAGTGAGAGTTAGACTTAAGAAAGACTAAGAAAGGGTTAAACTAATAAAGTTAAACTTTCACGCTAGTCTCCATTTTTAATTACCAAAACAATAAGGGCCACTGTGCTCCCTTTAATATACTTCCGACATTGAAACCCTTGACGCAAAATTTCTTAGTAGCTGATTAAATCTTGGCTATCTGTTGGAGTCAATACTGTTTGGCAAGCTCAATTAGGGCTTCTGAATAAGGGCTCAATAATCTCTCTTCAAGATAGACTTACCTCACTTCTGCGTACGAAGCCATATTATACGTCTGTATTAATTTCTCAGAAAAATGATTACTGGAGAAGCACTTCATTTCTGTGAAGAGAAGGAAATTGAAGAGATTATTGTAGCGGTAATGTACTTTTTGTACAGACATAGTGGTAATTTCTGATTTCTAGCATTTATTGGGTAACACTTAAAATAATGAAACATATATTGTGACCTTAGCTGTTATGTTACAAATCATCACGACAATGTGCAGAGATGTAAATTGGTTCTAATGAGAAAAGTGTCATCATCATCATCATCATCATCATCATCATCATCATCATCATCATCATCATCATCATCATCATCATCATCATCATCATCATCATCATCATCATCATCATCATCATCATCATCATCATCATCATCATCATCATCATCATCATCATCATCATCATCATCATCATCATCATCATCATCATCATCATCATCATCATCATCATCATCATCATCATCATCATCATCATCATCATCATCATCATCATCATCATCATCATCATCATCATCATCATCATCATCATCATCATCATCATCATCATCATCATCATCATCATCATCATCATCATCATCATCATCATCATCATCATCATCATCATCATCATCATCATCATCATAATCATCATCATCATCTTCATCATCATCATCATCATCATCGTCGTCGTCGTCGTCATCATCATCATCATCATCGTCGTCGTAGTCGTCGTCATCACCATCATCATCACGGTATAAGCCTTGTGGCCCGTTCCGACTTCAAGGAAATTGATCGGACCATCTCATTCGTGGCCTGCCAACATTTCTTCTACCTACAGGTTTATACTTGTATACTATTTGTGGTGCACGGTCTTCGGTCATTCTCTGCACATGATCTTGCCATTTTTGTCTGTATGCGATGATTGTTTCATTTAGACTCTGAATTTCCAATTCTCTTCTAATATCTTCGTTTCTTTTCTTGTCTATGAGTGTATAACCTGCCACCTGTCTCAGAAATTTCATCTCCGCAGCCTCCACTTTCTTCTGTTGTGAGATAGTCAAGACCCAGTTATGAGTAAAGTGAAGATCCATTATTAAGCAAGCATCAGTATTCTCTGAAGCAGTGGTCAAATTTCGACTGAAGCAGTTGTGCCTTGGAAAAGAGGCAAAAATGTCTGAATGTGACTACAGCTAACAAAATGTATTGTTTCAGATCAGTTAGATATAAGTGAGCGAAGACTTATAGAAATTTAACTTAGTACATCGCAGTTGGTGCTAGAAACGTCATACCCGTCATTCATGCGGTGGCCAGCCCACAGCAGTTTGAACTTTCTTTTGTTCGAATTAGACGACAAAGTCCACGAAGATTTCTTCCTTACGCTCAACACTTTCGCTTCCCAATGTACGGCACCTATATTTCACTATTTATCAGCTTAGCTTAAATGCTGTACGACGTTAGAGCACTTCCTTCAGCAGGTATGTCACACAACAGATCACAAAGTTCTGGTAACCACCTTCAAAGACTATGCTACTTCATACCAGCAGAGTCGAATCTTTGATAGCTGTAGTTACCGAGAACTTAAGACACATATCGAGATTAAAAATCTTAAACTAAAACCTCATGACACTTTAGTATCCTTTGATGTCCGCTCCCTCTTCCCTAGCATTCCATTAGACAAACTTTTGATTCAACTGAAAAAATGGCTAAATTCTATAAACCTAGATGCCAATGCAATAGAAGAATATTTGGCAATGACTGAATTATGTATACATCAAAATTATTTTGTCTTCGATGGAAAATATTATAAACAAATTTCAGGACTAGCTATGGGAAGCCCGCTATCACCATTTTTGGCCAATCTATACATGAGCTTTTTCGAAACACATATTACTAAAGCCTTCCCTCATATGTTTAAAACATGGTACAGATACGTAGACGACATCTTTGCAATAGTGCCCTACAAACAAATAGATGATGCTTTGAAACTACTCAACCTGCAAGAACCCAGCATACAATTCACAGTGGAAACTGAAGAGGACTGTACTCTACCTTTTTTAGACGTTAAAATAAAAAAAAAAAGCAATGAAAAACTAGAATTTGGTATTCATAGAAAAGCAACACACACAGATAATTACATCAAAGCAAATAGTTTCAACCCAATTCCACACAAACATGCCACCATCAACAGTCTCACACACAGATTAGTAAATCTACCTCTCAGACAGCAAGAATATTGTCACCCAATTAGGGAAGGGACGGACAGGCGACAGTTGGGAGGGACCCTAGGCACTGGGCCACGCCCACTCATCGGTCTCTGTCACTAACTGAGGGAAATGTCAGTTGTCCCTCGAAGTTTCTCTCCCCTTCTCCTCTCCTATGGAACGTTAGGGTAATTTGCGGAAAACCAGAGACTTCTAGAATAGCAGGATATTCCTATAAAAGGGACTTCAATTAGGAGTGAGTGAGTCAGTGTTTGACGTGCTAGCGAAGGACGTGTTAATGAACGAGAAGACTGTGCGTGCATCGGAGTTTACGTAATAGCGAGTACAAGGAAATTGTAACGGACGAACTGGTGAATTGTAATTGTGTGCAGCACGTAGTTCTGTGTAATTGGCAAGTGTTAAACTGTAAGTCGGTGGAAATAAAGAACATTTTTGAGTGGTGAAATTGGACTTTTCATTTCACGAACCCACAAAGTCACACTGGTGTCAGGAAGCGGGAAGATAACATCACCGAACATTACAACCATGGACGCGGCATTGGAGAAAATTTTGGAGAAGATGATGGAAATGAAGGCGGAACTGACAGAAATGAAGACGGCCAACGGCAACATCACCGAGAAGATGGAAGAAATTAAGAGCGAATTGACCATGGAAATGAGGGCAGCGAACGAGGTCCTCGCCGCCAAATTTGAGGAACAGTTGGCCGGCATGAGGGATGACGTCATGAACCTGGGCAAGCGGATGGGTCAAGTAGACGACCGCCTTAATGATTTAGAGGAAAAAGCCGACACTAACGCCAAGACCCTGAACGTCGTGGTGGAAGACGTCGAAGACCTTGCTAACCGCGTTAACAACCTGGAGGGAAAGGCCGACAGCAGCGTCAAGTCCCTGAACGCCATGGTGGAGGACGTCGTCGGCAGGAAGCTGAAGGATTTGAAGGCCGACGCGCCGGGACGCGACACAACATCTGCGCGCGTCAAACCTCCCAAGTATGACGGCGCGTCAACGTTTGAGGTCTTCCGCCGCCAGTTCGACACAGTGGCCAGGCACAACAGATGGTCACCGGAGGAGGAGGCCACACAGTTAATAGCCAGCCTCCAGGGACGGGCCGCGGAAGTGCTAAACGCGGTGCAGACGATGGCGGCGCCCAAGGACATCTGGGAGGCCCTGGAGAATCGCTTCGGGAACCACCGCTTAGCCGCAGCATACCGAAGCCAGCTAAAGGCAAGGGCGCAGCAGCCGGGGGAGACGCTGCAGGAGTTCGCCATAGCCATCGAGCAGCTGGCTAGCAAGGCCTTGGTTGACCTGCCACTGGAGTTCGATTCCCGGGAAGCCGCCTACAATTTTGTCGACGGGGTACGGGACACGGAGATTCGTCAGCGCCTAATGCTCGGCGAATATAAAACCATACACGAGGCGCTGACAGCGGCATTAAGGATGGAGGCGGCCAAAGTAACATCAATTCCGACGTCGAGAACGAGGAGTGTCCGCTACGCCGGAGACAGGAGACCAGCTGAAGGACGCCGGCGAACACCTAGTGGCCTGTGTTGGGGGTGTGGACAGCCCGGACACCTACAGAGAGACTGCCCACGCCAGGAAGAGCAGCCGGAAAACGAGTAAGGGCCGTCGTGGAGAGGGGCACGTCGGCGCCATCACCACCATCCCCTCGAGTGACACTGCGCGCCGTCAGCCGGCGTATGGATGACAGCCTCATCGCGGACGGTTGGATAAGAGGAAAGCCGTGCCGCGTGCTGGTGGACACCGGGGCGGCCGTGACCATCATCAGACCTGACGTGGCGAAGGGTTTGCCGACAAGGAAGCCAAGCCGGCCATACCAGCTTGTCACGGCATCGGGTGACACCTTGCCTGTGGAGAAGGAGGCCCTGCTGGAGCTGAACTTGGGACGGAGTGCCGTTCGTCTGTGGGTGTTCGTCGCGAAGGTGGCTGAGGAGGTGATCCTGGGACTGGATGCCCTCAGGAGCCATGAGGCGACGGTCGACGTCGGCAAGAAGGTCCTGCGGCTTAACGGAGAAGAGGTTATACTCCGTCAACCCGAAGAGCGCCTTGGAATGTGCAGGGTCGTCTTGGACGAAGACGTGGTTGTTCCCGCGAGGAGCGAGGTGGTGGTGACGGCGCGACTTGAGGGCCAGAGAACCAGGAACATGATGCTGGACCAGAAGACGCCTGTACACGGACTGTGTGTAGCCAGGGCATTGCTGCCGTGCCAAGAGGAGGTGCCAGTGAGACTGCTAAATCCAACGGACACCGATCACGACGTCCAGGCCGGGACGGAGTTGGGAACGTGCGAGCCCGTAGTGAGCGTAACAGCAATCGACAAGACACAGGAGCCGGCGCCGAAGCAACACCTGGGGCCCCGGCTAGAAGGCTTACTGGAGAGGGCGGCCAACCACCTGACCGCAGAACAGCTGGAGCAGGTTAAACAACTACTGGTGCGATACGAGCGCGTCTTCAGCCAAGGCGATAGTGACTACGGCCGCACGGACAAAGTGCTTCACCGCATCGACACCGGAGACGCCCGGCCTATTCGGCAACCACATAGACGCGTTCCGCTGGCGAAGCAAGGGGCGGTACGAGACATGCTGGAGGACATGAGATCCAGGGGAGTGATTGAAGAGTCCGACAGCCCTTGGTGTTCCCCTGTAGTCTTGGTGACGAAGAAGAACGGCGAGCTGCGCTTCTGCGTAGACTACAGAAAGCTGAACGCTGTCACCCGGAAGGACTGCTTTCCCTTACCCCGGATTGACGACACCCTGGACACGCTAGCTGGTGCACAGTGGTTCTCGACCCTGGACCTGAAGTCGGGCTACTGGCAGGTAGCTCTAGACCCGAGAGACAAGGAGAAGACCGCATTCTCGACGGGCCAAGGTCTTTGGCAGTTCACGGTTATGCCCTTTGGCCTCTGCAACGCACCAGCTACCTTCCAACGCCTCATGGAGTCAGTGATGAGAGGGCTGACTTACGATGCCTGCCTGCTATACCTGGACGACATCATCATCGTCGGGAAGACTTTTGAAGATCACCTCGAGAATCTGAGTAAGGTGCTACAGAGACTGCAGGCGACCAACTTGAAGCTGAACGCGAAGAAGTGCCAGCTCTACCGCAAGAAAGTGAACTACTTAGGCCACATAGTCTCAGCAACCGGAGTGGCCACAGACCCGGAGAAGACACAGGCTGTGAGAGATTGGCCTCGCCCAAAGGATAGGAAAGAGTTGCGCAGTTTCCTGGGGCTGTGCAGTTATTACCGCCGCTTCATAAAGGGGTTCTCCAACATCGCAAAACCACTCACCCGCCTGACAGAGGAACACCGGCCTTATGTGTGGGCAGAGGACGCCGAAAACGCTTTCCAGCACCTAAAGGAGACCCTGTGCAGTGCTCCAATTTTGGGTTTCCCACAACCGGGTGGCGCCTTCATTGTGGACACCGACGCTAGCGACCATTGCATTGGAGGTGTCCTATCGCAGATCCAGGACGGCCATGAGCGGGTGATAGCCTACTACAGCAAGACGCTATCCAAGGCAGAGAAGAACTACTGCGTCACCCGACGAGAATTATTGGCGGTAGTAAAGACCTTGGAGCACTTCCACAAGTACCTGTACGGTCAGCCATTCCACCTGAGGACTGACCATTCTGCCCTAACCTGGCTATTGAGCTTTAAGAACCTGGAAGGCCAGACAGCACGTTGGGTCCAGAGGCTGCAGGAGTACGAATTCACCTCGGAACATCGTAGAGGGAAGAGCCACGGTAACGCAGACGCCATGTCCCGAAGACCCTGTCCAGAAGAGTGCGGCCAGTGCACAAGAGTGGAAGAGAAGGAGCGTGCCGCAGCAGTCCGAGTAGTTGTGGCAGTGCCTGCGGACGGTTGGGATAGCGCAGGCCTGAGGAGGGAGCAGCTGGCGGACGCAGGCTTGGGGCCACTCTTGAGGGAAGTGGAGGCAGGGACAAGACCAACCTGGGAGGATATCGCACCAAGGAGCGCCACCTACAAGACGTACTGGGCCCAATGGGACTCGTTGAAGATCAGAGAGGGCGTGCTGTTCCGGGTATGGGAATCACCCGATGGGAAGACGCAGAGAGAGCAGTTGGTACTTCCCCGGAGTAAGGTCCCGGAAGTCCTGGAGGAAGTACACGCCGGTACTTCGGGAGGACACCTGGGAGCGAACCGAACGACTGACAAACTACGGCAGCGCTACTACTGGCTGAGGCTCCGAGCAGATGCTGAGAGATGGTGCCGTCAGTGCCACGTGTGCGCGGCGAGTCGCGGCCCCCAGACTAGGAGCCGGGGTCGCATGCAGCAGTACAACGTCGGAGCGCCATTCGAACGGCTTGCCGTTGACATTGCTGGACCGTTCCCAGTTTCCGACCGAGGCAACAAGTACCTAATGGTGGTCGTGGACTACTTCACCAAGTGGCCGGAGGTGTATGCCATCCCAAACCAAGAGGCAAAGACAATCACAGACTGCCTCGTGGAGCAAGTGTTCTGTCGATTTGGGGTGCCGTTAGAGCTACACAGTGACCAGGGTACCAACTTTGAGTCCAACCTAATGAAGGAGGCATTACAAAGGCTTGGGGTGAACAAGACTCGCACTACGCCTCTACATCCCCAATCGGACGGCATGGTCGAAAGGTACATCAAGACCTTAGAGGAACACCTGAGGAAAGTCGTGGCCAGCCATCAGCGAGACTGGGACGTCAAGGTGCCACTGTTCTTGCTGGCCTATCGCTCGTCTACACACGACACAACTGGGATGACGCCAGCCAGCTTAATGTTCGGCCGAGAGTTACGCCTCCCTTGTGACCTGGCTTTTGGAAGCCCTCCGGAAGCGAAACAGCCAGCGACCGAGTATGTGGAGAACTTGGTGGACCATCTCCACAACATGCACGAGATGGCTCGCCAGAACATCCAGAAGGCGAGCGACCGCATGAAGACCAGGTATGACAGGCAAGCCAACAGCCAAGGGTTCCAGCAAGGTGACCTGGTCTGGTTGTACCGTCCTACCCGGACCAAGGGACGCTGCCCGAAGCTCCAGCAGCCATGGCAAGGACCGTACCGGGTTGTGAAGAGGATCAACGACGTGGTCTACCGCATCCAGAAGGTTCCCCGAGGAAAGATGTTGGTGGTACACCTGGATCGTCTTGCACGCTACGATGGTGCTGTTCGGGACGACCAGCTTTGAGGAGGGAGCAGTGTCACCCAATTAGGGAAGGGACGGACAGGCGACAGTTGGGAGGGACCCTAGGCACTGGGCCACGCCCACTCATCGGTCTCTGTCACTAACTGAGGGAAATGTCAGTTGTCCCTCGAAGTTTCTCTCCCCTTCTCCTCTCCTATGGAACGTTCGGGTAATTTGCGGAAAACCAGAGACTTCTAGAATAGCAGGATATTCCTATAAAAGGGACTTCAATTAGGAGTGAGTGAGTCAGAGTTTGACGTGCTAGCGAAGGACGTGTTAATGAACGAGAAGACTGTGCGTGCATCGGAGTTTACGTAATAGCGAGTACAAGGAAATTGTAACGGACGAACTGGTGAATTGTAATTGTGTGCAGCACGTAGTTCTGTGTAATTGGCAAGTGTTAAACTGTAAGTCGGTGGAAATAAAGAACATTTTTGAGTGGTGAAATTGGACTTTTCATTTCACGAACCCACAAAGTCACAATATCAAAACGAATACCATCAAATCTTAAAAACTGCAATTAAAAATGGATATGGAAAAAACCTTGTAGATGAAAAACTAAAATTATTCAAACTTCAAAAGATATTAAAACAGGTCACAGCTCTCACACCAATAAAACAAGAAATTAGATTTGCTAAATTTACTTACCACCCCTGGGCCACAAAAAAGTTCCAAAAAATATTCAAGAAATACAATATAACATTGGCACGTAAAAACAATTACAACATTGAAAACCTACTTCACAGTAATAATACTGATAAGATAAAACCAGAGGAAAAGTCAGGCATTTACAAGATTAAGTGTAAAGATTGTGAAAAAATTTACATAGGGAGGACGAAAAGAAACATAGGCACTAGAAAGAAAGAACACTTCAGGCACTTAAGATACAAAAATATTGATAAGTCCGCAATAGCAGCTCATTTCTGGTCTGAAAATCATGAAATTGAAGATAGCACAGAATTACTAAAATACGTACAAAAACATAGTGAACTCGTCGTATGGGAGAGGATATACATAGAAAAACATAAAAACCAACTAATGAACTTTGAAATCCCGCCAGAAGAGAATCCCACATTTAAGTTCATCACTAAATCAACAATAATACAATAATAATAATAATAATAATAAGACACATATGTTTCGTTGTCCTAATGATGTATTGATATTATTGAAGCAAAAGAAAGGGTGGCAATGAATGGAATAAGAATATGCAAATGTAAACTAGAAATGACAACCAAATGGTTAGAAAGAATGTATGAGGCACTAGTTGAATCCAAAATGTTGTATGCAGTGGAGATCTGGAGGGGGCACAGAGGTAAACAAAACGATGGACCAAAACTACAGAAGGTTATGTAAAGAGCTACTAGGCTTACCAAGATCAGCACCTAGGGAAGTAGCTTTAGTAGAATTAGGAAAGACAAGAAGAAATGAAATAATAATGGAGAAAATAATAACATTTTGATATAGGTGTTTGGCCAAAGAAGAAGGGGAAATTATGAAGTTATGCATGAGACAGCAAAAAAGATTAGTGAACTCAAATAGTTGGTGGGCAGAGATAGGAGGAATTATGGAAAAAATAGGAATGGGAGATATATGGAGATTAGAGGAAAGGAATACATGCGATGTGGGTAAATTAGTAAAATGCAAAATAGAAGATATAGAAAGACAGGAAATATGGGGAAGTCTGGAAAATATGAAATCATTACAACTTTACAAGCAAATAAAAATAAATTGGGGACGAGAAGCATATGTATATTACTGCAATAGGCAAGAGAGAGAAGGGTTAGCATGGATGAGAACAGGAATAATATTTCTAAGAGGGATAAGAGGTAGGGAAAAGGGAATTTGTGAATTGTGTGGGGGAAAAGAAAGCATAGAACACTACGTAACAGTGGTAAAGTGGTAAAGGGCAGGGAGGAAAAGAAGGTAAGAAGTATTGGTGAGTTCTTGCAGAAAGTAAAAGAAAAATGGGCCAGAAATGTAAAACTTATAAGAAAGGAAGAGGAGGGGGAAGAAAGGGACTAATTTAGTAATCAAGGAGATATGCAGGTTAAGAGCTACCTGGCAGAGCAGAAGATCAGGGTGTCATGCAAGCCAAGGTAGCAACAATGTAACGACAAATAAATGTAGCCAAAAGTTGTAAATTGTAAAATTTTGGAATGTGCACAATAAATATATCATATCATATTTCGGATAGTTCTCCAGGTTCTTGCTGTAGACACTTCGCCACTCAAAGTACTGTAGATGAAGGGAAGTTGTAAATACTTTGTGTATAACAAAATGCTGTTATTGTTAGAGCATTTATATAAAATTTATTACGTTAATTTATGTCTCGAAATGCAGCTTCATGAGGTCCATAGAGCTCAGAAAATATTAATCTACTCATTGACCGCACCTGAAACATGCTAGTTTGGAGCGGCAGAGGTTTCAGATCACAAGAGTCCTTCATATTTCTTCTAAGAGAGGAATCTCCACACTGATACCTATTTCATATAAAGGTACCTATATAATCTTATAATATATATAATAATTATATAATTGTATTACATATAATATATATATTATATATGCACTACTATACGCGCATCCGACGTTATGCTTATGCCCATTAAGCGCAACTAAGATGTGAAACTGTTGATACGCTGACAAATCCGCATTTATTTAGACACTTACAAACTTACAATGTAACCAATATAACCCTTCGCCATCTTCTATCATTCAGATGATGCCGTAAACAAAATCGACGTGGTTTCTCTTAGCTCCTTAATATCAAGACATTTTCCAGAGTCACTACTAAGTAAACCTTTTTCCACCTTAATCTTTGAAAAAACTACATTTCCGCCAGGAGCCCACAATTCTTCCATGAAGTCCTATATGTCTATTCTTTTGTGTGAAATAACTTTTGAGAATTAGATTTATGGACCACTCTCGCTCTTGTGAACCTATCAACAGAGATATCCTAAGGATCGACCCAATCTGACAAAACCCAATTACTGCGGTAACTTGACTTCCATGTGAGGCGTGTTCCTACGGAAGCTAAGCACGTTTATCATTACAATTGGGTCGTCCAGAGTTGCAGTGCGTATCTACTTCACAACAGCAGTCAATGAATCAATCAGTCAATCAATCAATAATTAAACCTTTGTTGTATTTCGTATCCCAGTCTCTCCGCAGTTCTTGTTATTTTAACTACTACTCCTTAATTTCGAATCTCCATTCTGCTTGACTGAATATATATATTTTTTGGCACAGCAAACACTGTTCTCCTGTACACTTTTTATTTTCCCCAGAGGCCCCTGTCCGATCCGATTCCTTCTTACTTCTTTGTAAAGGTCCATCCTCATGTAGCCAGCATTCGCATCGATTTCAGTAATCCGATTATCATTATCGGTAGCAAGATCTAATTTTGTCTTCTGTAATTCTGACGTCACATGTAATCCCATTTCCAGTTTCTCTCTGTTCCATTATTTAATCTATTCCCTACGTATTCTCCTCCAGGTTTAAGTCCAAAACAGTTTCATGCAATCCAATTCCAACCTCATTTTCATCCACGTATGTGCTAATTGGAGATACGGTACTTTCACCATGTTGAAGTTCCAAACACATTCTTGACATGCTGCAACCAACAAGAATTGAAAATTGTTTCATCCAGTTTCTGTACCACCTGATGTAAGGTACTTGATTATTTCTTGTGTACTTTTATAAAACTTAAACCAGAGATTGCGCCGTTTTGTTTCTGAATCTTCAAGGAGTATATTTCATATCACTTTAGCAGCACAAAAAATTTTTCAGCCAGCAAGAGCACTGAAAACTTAAGTTGCTGATAAACATCTGGTTTTATGGATAGTGAAGAGGAAGGGGATGGTCATATTTGATACTTGAGCATGGGAACTACTAAAAAAAGTCGCAAATTTGTCATACCCAAGATATTACGATATTTCGCCTGCGGTCTGTTCAGCTTTCTGTTCAAAGTGCATAGCAGAAAACAGCAGCTATTTATATTTGTAACGTAGATACTTATTATTGAAGTTTGGTCAAAATTTTCAGAAACTGGTTTTTCTGTCAAGTAGGGGAAGGTCGTGCAGTATCGGCTGATTTAAGTTTTTTTTTTTTTTTTTTTTTTTTTTTTTTTTTTTTTTTTTACTTTACTCTGTAACTGTGGTGGTTAACCGCAATCTTACTACAGTAGAGTCTCGATTATCCGACCTAAACTGGCTCTGGACAAGGTCGGATAACCGAAAATGTCGAATAATACAAAATAAGTTGGAAAATGGAATAAAACATGTTAGGTATACTGTTTTATTAAAACTATTGTTGGTTTTGCGGTATTTACGGAATAATCAAACCAATTCTACATGAAATATTGATAATAAATAAGCTCCAAATGTCTTGAAAAGAAGCTTATCAATGAAGTCTACTTGCCTGCTGAATGCCGTTTTGTTGCTGCGAGATTTCGCCAACGACGAAACATCAATGACTCAGTTGCACTTGCCTCCGACTGTTGCTCCACGTACCTTAATGCCATATCTAAAGCACTTATACCTTCAGCGTGACTCATTTTCTTCTCGTTTTGTTCTTCAGTTTCCCGTTGTGCTTCATCCTCATTCACGAAATCAACATCAGACTTGTGAGTTCAAACCGTTGATCGACCAACCAGCTACTCACATCTTGGTTGGCAGCGTCCTCGCAGCCAGGAGTGAGGTTCAGTAAGGAAGCAATATCAGCCATGATTTCCTGTAGTAGATATTCTTTATTTTAATCATCACCTAACAGTGTGTTCCAAGACTTTGCTAATGTCGTCGTTTCGATTTCTTCCCAATCCTGAGCCACCCAGAATGCAACGTCTTGTATGTCGATAGATCTTTACTTTTCCATCATGTCCTTGCCATTGTCCATTTGCTGTATCAGGGACAAACGCAGTTGTCGCTGCTATTTTCTTCATGGAAACAACCACTTTCTTCCTTTTACCTTCCATATTGTACTTAGAGGAAATGTAGATAATTTCGTCCGCACCCAAGCTATACCTGCACACTCACTGAAGTATTGAGGATGCACATCCTGCTGACGAAACACTGTTGAGAGTCTGTCGGATAATACGGAATGTCGGTTTATAACGGTCAGATAACCGAGACTCTACTGTATATTATTCTCTTACCTCAAGATTTGTTATATAGATAGTATAATGTAATGATTATTATTTTTTATGAAAGAGTAGAGCCGGACTGAAAAATTCAATGCCATATCTGGGATTTGAACCACGGATCTTCTGGTCTCCGTCCAGCTGCTCTAAACCATTGAGCTACAATAGCTAACGTGCCGACATGACATTAAATTCTCCAACTGACTCGTGTTTTCCCGGTAAACCATTAGGAGTTCTCATAAATACATGAGAAAACTACCTTAATGGCGACTTACTATGCTGTAAGTACTTTAAGGACCGGGCTTTATAGTTCGGACAACCATTAGATACAATTAATGGAAATTAATTAATGGTACCATTAATGGAAATTAATTAATGGAACAATTAATGGAAATTAATTGTTCTTTCTCGGGCCTTAAAGTACTTACAACATAGTAAGTCGCCATTAAAATAGTTGTCTCATGCGCTTATGAGAACTGTTAGTGGTATGCCGGGAAAATACGAGTTTGTTGGAGAATTTAATGTCATGTCGGCACGTTGGCTATAGTAGCTCAATGGTTTAGAGTGGCTGGACGGAGACCAGAAGATCCATGGTTCAAATCCCGGCTATGGCATTGAATTTTTCAGTCTGGCTCTACCCTTTCATAGTGCGTCCTGGTGAAAGAACAATTAATTTCTACTAGTTTTTAGTTATAGTACTATATTACATCGAAAGTAAAAAAGCTAGAATTGTAAGGCTTGTAGAAAGTGTCTTGCAGTATCGGCCACTGTCTTTTCTGTTACAATATAGATTGTCAGTGATACACTGCACTGCCACATTAAGAGCAATAGTAGAATACAGAAGCATGGGAACTTATTATCACTATTTCTGCTCAGTTCACAAATATTTAGCTCACTGGTTTACAGAGATCACAAATATAGCGCTGCTATACGCTTTAGAATATCTTCCGTGCGCTAAGAGCTACACTAACCAACATCAAGCACTCAGAGCAGAAAAAGAACTGAAGCGAGGAAGCCGATATCCGACTATAGCGCACTGGATGCACAAGCTTGCTATTGCTTGCTGGAAATTTCTGTCACATGGAGGCGAAAAGGGAAATCACAGTAATGGCCGGTACTGCATGCCAGCCGATACTGCACGTTTCTCCCCTATAATTTGAACCCTTAGCTGCAATTAAATATTGTGCGGTTTGCTTCCAGGGCATGTTATAGTTTCGATTCATGTCCTATTAAATACCCAGAGGCCTGCGCCTTCTAACCTCTTTTATTTACTTTTATCTACCCCAAACTTTTTCTCATTGAAATATACAATGCATTTATTTTGTAAACAATATTTATACATTTTCAGTAGAAACTTAGAGAGAATTGTTTTCGTTGCACTTTTAAATTAATCAAGATGTGACATATTTAATTCAACATCTGAGAATAAATTGATATAGTGGGTTCGTGAAACTAAAATTCCAGGTTACAAACACCAAAAATTGGTCTTTATTTTCGTAGAAACACACTTCGGTCAACACCTACAGTAGCAGAATTACGTCACATACACATACAACTTGTAAGTTCATTGACCACAAAAGAGTTCACTTTTACAGCTGTTCACGCGCTCGCGTCCAATTACCGACTGTCTCTAGTGGCAGCCGGTGGCTCCCTTTTTATAGCTTACTCACCATCCGGAATGTTGTCAAATAATCAAGACGGCGCTAGAAGAAAGAGGAACTCTCCAGAAATCCGTCTCCTTCCCCCCACCGTTTCAGCGAGCTTTTATCTCCGCACCGAGTGCCCGTCTCTTTGAACTCGTCCCTCGCGTCGTCTCTCCTAAAAATGCGTTCGTGACAGTATCAAAATTATATTTAAAGGTTTGCGTTTTTAGGAAGGGTAAAAAGTTCTATACTGACAGTTTTGGATATTGGTATTTGGATAATGTGCAGTATTTTAATTCTTTACAAAGTTTCATGTTATGCATCCTGTGCAGCACTTGTTAAAATGGTATGATAAAAATACATTTTCCTCAAATACCTATGAAAATATTTGGATAAATATTGCAAGATTTAAAATCTTAAGCTATTAGTATTATGGTGATTCCTGATAATGTTAATATTTAAATATAAACCAAGTAAGAACGAACTGGGTAACTGTGTTGTAAGGAGAAAATGCGTGTCAGAGAATTGTTGAGATTACTAGTTCTGTGTTTACTTAATAATAGTAATGCATTTCACAGGAAGAGGTTAACGATCCCATAAAAAAGCATTTGCTAAAATTTATACTGATTTAGCATCTTACGCTGCACTCTAGGCGACTCCGGGAAATGAGACACTAGTGATTCAGAAAATCACTTTTTGTGTACCTCTGATTAAAAATTTTAGACAAACTTACCATAACGAAGTTGAAATGTACAAAGCTTTGGTTTGGACGATTGGCTGGCCTAACGGGAATTTTCTGAGCAGCGGGAAGCACGTTCATAGCCGGTGTAGTTTGATGTATTTCCTTAAATTATAAATTTCTCACATATCTTCGTAACAAAATATGCAGCAAATTGCTTTGTGCTGCCAAGAATTCCTCACAACTTTAACAAAATTTATATTAAAGTTTATATTGACTGACTGAATTCCTGTATTCCCTTAAGTGGAACATAGGGTCAACTGAACCACGCAACCTTGAGACCCGTAGCCAACGGTTGAGGATCAGAGGTTTCCTGATCAGAGAGACTCCGGGATCAGTAATGAGCCCATCGCCGGAAGTGAAAGTACGACAAATGAGGCGATAGGAAAGATGATGGAGCAATCGGTAGAATGCTGGTGGGGGAAACCGGAACACTTGGAAGAAACCCGGCCCAGTGCCATATTGTCCACCAAAAATCTCAATTTTTGGTCACCTGAGATTGAACCCTGAGAGCCAAGTGGTCTAACCACTCAGCCTTGGCACAGCTAGGTATTATGTTAAGGTTTATAAGCTTTTTGTGCGTATGAAAGTAAACCATCATTTGTTAGCACAAAAAAAATCCTTTGCATGACATTCTTCAATATAAAATTGCAGAAGCTAGCTATATCCACATGGTGGCAATTTCTGAACTATATACGGATTAATTTTCAAAATTTTCGCGGCTTTACAAAACTCTAGATTGTTGTGAAAACTTTCTCAGCGATTTCTTTGATTTCTTTGTACCTCATTCTTCTATACTACGTTATCAAAGTTTTCCTCTGTAAGCACACTTACTTCTGGTTTTTCAACAAAAATATGTACGGTAAATTTATTCACAAGGCAATGAACTATTTCTTGCGCACGGACGGTGGAAAATTTGTCGGAAATCGACATCCCACTACTTTAGAGGAATTTGTTGTCACGTACGTGAAGATTCTGTACCAAAGCTCAAGTATATGCTCTTTTTTACCTTAAAGGAGCATTACACACTATAAGACTGAAGCACATGGTCTCACAACATAATATCTGTACAAAGGCTTCTCGTCAACTGATTAGCCGGCAAACGGAGAGTGAGGAAAGTAGATGGGGAACACAGTGCTATTACGTTATTAAGCCTAATATCTTAACGGATTTTTTTTATTACATGAGTTTTATTGATTTGAATGAATAACTCTTTTAACGTTAACATTTATATCTGCTAACGATTACAATCGCAAGAGTTTGTATCCTTTACCTGTTGATAAAACCGAACTTCAACAGATGAATTGCCTTAGTGCAGCTATTGATTTCAAATGGTCTGCCGAATCCATTCAAAGAAAACTATACACCGTAAGCAAAGGCAGCTTTTTCTTCTGAAAGAAAAGCAGCTGTTGTTTACAGTGCTCCTCTCCAACTTTCCCAATAAGTACCCTCAGAGATGGGGATACTCAAGTTAAAACCCTTCGCCAATTAAATTAAGTGTAGCACGTAAAGGAAACGAATATTGAAGTTTTATATTCCTTTTAGCAATCATTAGTGGATTAAGCCAGCGGAAATGGCTAACGAAGGTTTGAGATCTTCGAATTTCTTTGGGGATCATCATCAAATAAAGATGGCTAATATTATAAAGTAGATATTATATTACTGTAACCATTATAGATTTAAGAAATTAAGAAAAGAGCTGTTGCTCGGCCTTGGTTATTCTCAAAGGGTGACAAAAATTATGCAATCCTGTTAATCTTATTGATTTATTTTATGTCTTTAATACAGTTTCATGAATTTCAATCAAAGAATGTGTTACATCGAGTTTTATTATAAAGATTTATTACTTTTAAGGACATGGGTAAGTAGTACTTCACTTTGTGATGAATTATTGAAGGATTCTTTTAGATCCGCTAGATTTCATTCTGCTCGCTGGTATTGTTACTGTGAATGTATGTGGAAACGTGGTACCTGTCGCATTAGAGAAGGGATGATTCATTTAGTAGAGTATCCAGTCCACAGTGGTAGCGCATCTGCCTCACGTTCAAGAAGTCCCGAGTTGGAATCTCGTTTAGGCTGAGTCATCTGGATAAGCTTTTCTATAGTTTTTCCTTATCCTGAAAGATGGTAACTCTAAGCTCTATGGACCCTAGGCTCAGTTGAGCATCATTTCACCTATTTCATTTATCGTTTGATATGAATTAATGCTGCAGGTCGATTAAAATATCTCAATTTCATTTATGTAATATTATTCTCTAAGCATGTAAGGCCCTTAAGTTTTTTAGGCGATTTAAATTGGCTGCATATTTGCTGCTTAATTAATTGTTGAATATTTTCAGAGTACCTCTTGTATATATAAAATGTATCGTATCAGCAATGCTATTATCTGAAGCGTGTATAAATTGCATTTGTTATAGTCATAGATAGAACTGTACCATATAATTTTTTTATTTATTTCCTCCAATGCGCCATAGTTTGCACATATTTATGTATAAATTTATGTCCTCCAAAGTAAGTTATATCCAACGATGAATGAAATGACGTTCAAATTACTCAGGGTCGATATCCGACATTCGACTATCAGGATAAGGGAAAACACTGAAAAAGTCTTATCCATATAACTCATCCTGACCAACATTCGAACTCGGAACCTCTTGAACGTGAGACAGCCATGCTACCATCTACGTTACAGAATCGAGCTTCCAGTGGATATAATCATATTGTACAAATGATATATCATGAGAAAATTGTATGCACCTGATTTAACATGTCATATTTGCTGCAATATAAAATATATACGAGGATGGGTCAAAAAGTAATGCCTCCTATTTTTTTTCTCTTTTAATTGCCAAGAAAATTGAATCCAATTTAAATAGCTTAAAACTACAAAATTGATTATTAATTTGGAACTATTCAATATAATCTCCGTCCTTTTCCACAGTTTTGGTCCACCTTTTAACTAGGGCATGTATTCCAGTGTGGTAAGACACACGGTCTTGCTTCCTAAGCCATTGACGCACGGACATTTTCACAGCCTCCTCATCTTCATAATGTATCCCACTATGAGCTTCCTTTAGTGGTCCGAACAGATGGAAGTCTGATGGTGCCAGGTCAGGGCTGTATGGGGCGTGATTTAAGACTTGCCATCCCAATTTCTCAATTTCTGCAGTGGTATAACGGCTGCTGTGTGGTCTTGCATTGTCATGCAAAAGAACGTCCGCCATAGGTTTTGTTGAGTGAACTCGGCGAAGACGTGCTTTCAGCTTTCTGAGAGTTCTGATGTATTGGCCAGAATTTATTGTGCACCCCTGCTCCAAAAAATCAATCATAAGCACATCCTCTGCATCCCAAAACACTGTCGCCATATCTTTCCCTGCCGACCGCTAAGTTTTGATTTTTTACCCCTTCTGTGACGTTGTGTGATGCCACTCATTTGGCTGCCTCTTTGATTCAGGTTCAAAAAATTGAACCCACGTTTCGTCTCCAGTAACAATGTTTTCCATAAACTCCTCTCCCTCCAAATTGAAGCGCTGCAAGTGTTCGGAGGCTATTGCTTTCCTTGTTTCTTTGTTTTGGGCGGTAAATATTCTTGGTACCCAACGTGAACAAACTTTTGAGTAACCCAGTTGTTGAATAATCGTCATCACACTGCCTTTACTGAGGGAGGTAATGCGACACAATTCACCTGTTGCTACCCGGCGATCACCACGAATAATGTCATCGATTCGCTGAATGTTGCATGGAGTCACTGCAGTCACCGGTCTGCCGCTTCGCTTTTCATCTGCCAATAGTGTTTGCCCTTCAGCTTCGTTACAGCGACGAACCCATCGTCTAACAGTGCTGGCATCCACCGTTGCATTACCATACACATGTTTTTAGCCTTTCGTGAATGCTAATTGGCGTTTCACCTTCCGTAGTCAAAAATTCAATCACAGAACGCTGTCTAATACGAATGCCGATGTCAGCTATTTTGCAAGGGGATACAGTGCTGCCACCTGTTGACTTAGGAAGTTACTAATGCAGGGTATTGGAGAAGGTTTGCGAAATTGCGCCATATTCAAAATTTTCACATAACTTACTATTTAAGGGAAAAAAATAGGAGGCATTACATTTTGACCCACCCTCGTAAGAGCTACACTGCTACATGGAGACAACTAGTTGTGAGGAAATTAGCTTTGTGGAACTTTCCTTTGTGGCCTAGTAGAAAATACCTTCCATTTTGCAAATTAGCAAGCATAATAAAACAAATTAAAAATAAAAACTACAAGCACTCATGTAGCAATTGTAACGGCAGATGACGTTCACGTGGGTAATACTGATGGTAGGTACAGAAAAGGAAAGGGATAGCCTAAAGAGTTTACGTCCATTAGTCTTTCCAATGAAAAGGGATTACTTATTCTATTCCTCAAGATGGCATAATCCACGTTGCATTACATCACCTTGCAAAAGACACTTCAACTAAATGCTTTGCGTTGTGCAATCAAAGACATCATTTATGACACTATAATTATGTTTTAATTAAGCTTGCTTTTGCATGCCTATATGATATAAGTGTATCAATTCATTGTATCAATGTTTAAGATAGAGCACTTGTGTACAATTCATATTTCAATCTTGCCTTATCTCTCTAGTTATACCATTTTCTCAGACTCGATGCTCCTTTATTCCCTCAACTTGGCGTATTGCGGGTTGCCGTACTTCGCAGCGTATGATGTAAGTGGTATCATGTCTGCCTCATATCAAAGAAGTCCCTAGTTCGAATCTCGATAAGGGTGAGTTATCCGGAAAGATGAATGTCAGATAACTGTAAGTTCTATGAATCCTAGGCGTATTTGAGCACAATTACAACCATTTCAGTTATTGTGCGATATAATTCTACGTTTTTTTTTTAATTCACGTCCTGCAATGTTAAGTCATATCGGACAATCAATGGAATGGGTGAAATTATTCTAAAATGAGCCCAGGGTCCATAGAGCTTAGAGTAACCTGACATTCATCTTTCAGGATAAGGAAAACCCCCGGAAAAAGCGTTATCCAGGTAACTCACCCTGACCGAGATTCGAACTCGGGACCTCTTGAACGTGAGGCAGACACTCTACCACCACGTTACTGAGGCGGGTCTCTCTACGTTTGAGATCGATAGTTAAAACAATAAATTAAAAGTTACTGCCTTGGAAGAATCGCTTTAAAATTTTAACATGTAATTCGTGTTTTGTTGTATTTTCCCACCAACATTGCTCTGGCTAATAGCCTGCATATGTGCACATTTTAGCAGTTCTGATTTCTGTTCAATTCATAAATTATATCACACACTCGAAAACGGCTAACCGAACAAAATGAAGGTCTTTCATGAATAAACTGCTTCATTATCTTATAAATTTAAAAAATTGCCCCCCTGTTTCGTTGCTTATTTCAGCAAAAGTGAGGTTTGTATTTGAAGAAAATTTAAACATTTAGTGCCAATAAATGATTACGAAGTTTTATTGAACAGGTGATATTTCAAAACTTAAACTTCATTGAATCAATGTTTGAAATAGAGCACTGGTGTAAAATTCATATTTCGATCTTGCCTCATCACTGTAGTAACACCGTTTTCTCAGACTAGATGCTCCTCTATTACTTTAACTTGGCGTATTGCGGGTTGCCGTACTTCGCGGCGATGTAGTGCTTAAGAGAATTGTAGATTCTTACATGATAAGGAAACCAAAATACAAACCAGGAGAATGGTGTAAACTTTCTTTCCCCTCCAGTGCTGCCCCGGTCTAGTCTTTTACCTACAGAGTAATAGTTAGTACCTTGTTGTTGAGTTAAAATAACAATCATTTATTTATAAACCCAGACAGTCGTATGTTAATGCTTTTGGTAAACTTTTGGGGTGGCACATATAGATCTTCTACTGTGTGCGGCATTTACTAAGCTTCCGAGGCTCCACTTAAATACAATTATCAACTAGGAAACACCTTAAAATGATTTTGGGAAATGTCCTAAAAACATCTTATATATCGGCATGATTTTCTTTTAGATTCATTCCTTCCTTACAAAATACTTAATAACTACACGATATTCGATATTTGCTATGTTTCCAGCATAAAAACGTGCATCTGCTTATAACACAAGCTTCTAAAGAAGCTACCGCAATGTCGCTGCACAAATATTTTCTTTAAACTTATAATTATGTAAACCAAATTGTTCGGAAATGAAGGAAAAGCATTTTGTTTGTTAACGATGCTGTCAATTGCTAACATCAACTCATGACCGCCGGTGTACCGGAATTTCGAGACCCAGGATATTTTTGCATGGGGTGCCGCTTTTAAGTACACTTAAAAGCCACTGACTTGGGCCAACCTTGAACCTGCGGCCTTAGTATCAATAGGCCAGCGCAACTCGAAAATACTTCTTAAACTTTGGGTTAATATGATGTTTATTTTCTAATAATCCCTGCATTTGCTGAGTCTTTTAATATTAATGTACCGCATTACTTTGATGTGTGCTAATGATCTAAATTTATATATAAAGATTTGAAAATGTTGATGAAGGTAATATTTGGAGATCTTAAGGTATCCTAGATACAGAGTAACATAGAAAGACAAAAGCCTTTTAGGTTACTAAAGCAAATTTTTAATGGAGGGGATCATTTGGGTTTCAAGTGTAAATTTTCAAAGACTCTTACATGTTCATCAAATTGTACAGACTTTAAACTAGGGGATTGAAAATATGAATTATAGCATTTTCGGAATACCTCTTCTCTGATATGATATTAATTCTTTAAGTTCTCTTATGCTTGACCTGAAATTTATGTTCTGATTGACCAATAAGCAAGTGGTTCAAATCTATAAATTTTGTTGAGTCCAACTTTATCAAATCATATAATTGAATGATCAAATATATCAAAAGTGGTTGAATCAATTTTAAATTAATTCGTAGACTTGTTTTGTGTTATAATATTGTGAACTTTATCTTGTTTCATTATAATTAATAATACATTTAAATATTAGGGCGTCGCGATAACTGCGTAGTTTCATTCACGGCTCTCGTGCTGAGGGTCTTTAGTTCCATTCCCAGCTCTAATTTTGCGATTTTCGGTCGACCTTATCCAAGCTTCACTTCTGATTAGATCTTGTGAAGCACCTGAAAGACTCAGCGTACTTCGACGTCTACGGTAAAAGCTGTAGCTCCTCTCATTCCATCGCCATTTTCATCATCTGCCATCGGAAATAAAGATATCCTCACCCCGGGAGTCCCTACCTCACCAATGGGTCCAGTGCCCGCCTCGGTAGCGTTGATGGTAGCGTGTCTGCCTCACGTTCAAGAAGTCCCGAGTTTGAATCTCGGTCAGGGTGAGTTATCTAGATAAGTTTTTTTCCGGAGTTTTCTCTTATCCTGAAAGACGAATGTCAGGCAACTCTAAGCTATATGGACTCCGGGCTCATTTTAGCATAATTTCATCAATTTCATTCATAGTCCAGTATGACTTAAAGTTGGAGGACGTAAATTACACAAAGAAAATAAAAATGGGTGCAGTTGTGTCTTGGTAGAATGAGATTACCCCAGAATTGGAAGAATTTAAAAAAAGAATAACTTTGAATATTTAAAAACGGTAGAATAAATGACTATCTGAGCTTTTCAAAATGGTTCACGTAACACAAATATACATCATTTTTAAAAGAAACTAGTATAAATCAATGATACTACATAGAGACTGTCTCCTGTTGTGTGGTCACCTCTGACCTTAACAGAAAGTAATAAAGATCATAAAAGGTTACTGAAAAGAAATCTTCAAGAAAGCAATCTCTGCAGAACTCATATACAGAGGAACGGAAGTTACATAATGGAAGTCCGATACGAAGAAAATGTACACCCATACACTTGAGATTTATGTACAGTTGCACATGCCCTATTCCTGATTATATTAAGCACTAGGAGATCGAGAATTAATAAATGCAGTTTTTCATTCATGTTAGAAAATAAGGATACGATATAATGAACGCCTACCTAAACGAGAAAGTCCTCAAGATGTTTGAGCCTACGCATACGTTATCATGAATTGTCACTGCTATTTAAAACTTCGGGTAAAATTATTGTGCCAGAGCTCATAATGTATTTCATATTTATTGGCGCAGTGATAAAGGAGCTGTGAGAATCTAGAAGTGTGGAATCAGCACTTCGAGCAATTATATCTTATATTTTATACTTTATTATAATATAAAACAACAGTTTTCGTAGATATGCTAATAATGTGGAGTCGCAGATGAATACGATGCAATAAAGATAATTTATTTCTTCAAATGAAAGCACACATCTACTTATAAGGTCTTCTATATTTGTGTAACTACAGTTACGTACCAACGCTAACAATACTACGTTGTTTAATCCCACACTTCAATAATAAGCCTCTGCGGACATATTTCCAAAACTTCCCTTCTAAAGATATACCAACTGCCTCTAAGACAAACTAAGCGAAATATTTTGAAGATCATTTCATATTTTTCCATTAAACTAACGATATTAGTGTGATGCAGTTCCTGAAATTTAACAGAAATTATTTTATGACTTATGAAGAATGCATTTCTTGACCATATTTCTTGAATTTCGTTTTTACTTAAAAAGTTTAAACAATTGGCCACATCTATAAAAATTCGAAATATTAACTATGATATTCAAAGTTTTATGAAAGCATGTATTTTGTTTCCAAACTTCCAACGTATGTAATACATGAAAAATAAGTATTATTATTCTTTTTTCAAGCAAAATATTTGTAAATGTTTCATAAACATTATCGTTTAATAAAAGCATCTGAATGTAATTTTCGATGTACATATACGAGTTAAGGAGTCGGTTAGCTCTTCAGAATTCGTAGCTAATTCATATTGGGATGGCATAAGACTAAGAGCATTTTTTTATCCGTGTGAAAATATGCCATTTTTTAAATTTGACTATTATTCAAAGCAACAGAAAATATTAGATCCTTATCTTCTCACACAGAGAGGCTGAAATGGAACTATGCAAAAAATAGGAATGGAAGATATATGGAGATTAGAGGAAAGGAATACAAGCGATGTGGGTAAATTGGTAAAATGCAGAATAGAACATATAGAAAGATAGGAAATATGGGGAAGTCTAGAAAATATGAAATAATTACAATTTTTCAAGCAAATAAAAAGAACGAGAAGCATATGTAGATTACTGCAATAGACAAGAGAGAGAAGGGTTAGCTTGGATGAGAACAGGAACAATATTTTTAAGAGGAATAAGAGGTAGGGAAAAGGGAATTTGTGAATTGTGTGGGGGAAAAGTAAGCATAGAACACTATGTAACAGAATGCGAGGAGGTTGCAATGTGGAGAAAAAGGTTTGGGTGGAAAAATGGGGCAAAGTGGAGAAGAGTATAGTAGCTATCAAAATGTTAACGGGCAGGGAGGAAAAGAAGGTAAGAAGTATTGGTGAGTTCTTGCAGAAAGTAACAGAAAAACGGGCCAGAAATGTAAAGAGTATAAGAAAGGAAGATGAGGGGGAAGAATGGGACGAATTAAGCAATCAAGGAGGCATGCAGGTTAAGAGCTACCTGGCAGAGCAGATCAGGGTGTCATGTAAGCCAAGGTAGCAACAAGGTATGAACAAATAAATGTAGCCAAAAGTTGTAAATTGTAAAATTTTGGAATATTCTCAATAAAATCTAATCTAATCATAAGATAACGTTAGAACTGCTGTTCGATTGCCTAAATATGATCGCCGGTTTGGCAGAACAGAATGAGGTTTAACACAACTGGTGTCGAGTAATAGAGATATAAAGAAAAACTAAAAACCGATTAATTTACACATTTAAGAGCAAATTTCACCTTCCTGTAAGAGAATATCAAATTTTATCCCGTGACATTCCTGTAACAGATACAAGGAAATGATGCACAGGAAATTCTTTGTAGAAAGGAATCCATTCTGTTAGTCACCTACCGACTCCAAGAAACCACAACAAACCATGTCAAGAGTGGCCGGCCCGAGAGGAGTCGAACGAGGTTACGCCTGTATGTGAGCCTTAGACATCACCGAAGCCGTCTCTCTCAGTTGACCTTATAAAAATTGTGTGTTTAGTAACTATTATATTTTATTTCGGGCACTATATTAATTTAAATAAATATATGCACGTAACTTAGTTGCCTTGTTAGTTGCGACGATGCTACTAGTGAGGTACTCCAACTCAGCACGATTTATATGGCGGCCATGACTTTCATTTTATGAGCTCGTTTGCAGCTAATGCAGCGTTTAAAACATTATATCCCACTCAAAGCTGATTTATTACTACCCTTAACGGCCCATGCTCTCACTCTTTCTATATGACCGTTACGTAGTTCACAGTGACATACAGACGTTAAAGTTTTGGTAAAGCTAAGTGTAAGATTTTTAGGTGTGCGGATGATGGATATCACTAGCGAAAAGTGAAGAGGAATTGGAAAAAAATCAATATTTAAACTGAGCGAAACGATTAAGTAAGAAAACTTAAGACAATTATGTTAAAAGGGTTAATGAACCAATGATCCCAATTTGAGGTCCCTTACACTGGTTCAGAAGTCAGCTTCCATCCCAACATCTAGACTGGCTGCTTTCACTGAGCGCAGACAATCTTTAGCAAAACCATTTTTCTCGCCACAAGTTCTTATAACAGGGTTCCTTCAGATAGTTAGGCAATCTTTTGCAATGACTTTCCTCTTCAAATGGACGCAAAAGGAAAAACTAAGGGTCTCAACAGTTACCATTGTGAATACAATTGCATGTGTGAAGTGTTGATTAACTTGTACTGCAGTTAAAATTGTGATATACCATTATTGTTATAGACAGTAAATATGTAGCGTGAATTGAACTGAGTTGCTAGTCAGTGACTAGGAGCGGTATTAATCTAAATTAGTGTAAGATACTGAATTAAATGAAGATTATAAACTCTTTTTATTGATCTTCATCTTGTAATGGCTGTGGTTGTTTTCATGAACACTTGCTGCAAATATAAACTACATAAACTTTATTTAGGGCCATTTAGAGTGAAATGATAGGTTATCTGAGTTAGGTTTAAATTTAAATGTTTTGTATAAAACTTTTAGTCAGCACCAAGTTGTTAGTTACTCTGAATAATAAATATTAAATAACCATAAAAAGGCTTTAACAAGCGTATGTAGTATGTGGTAATAGACATGAATAGTGTAAATAACAGAAAAGGTCTTGGAATGTATTTCATTTATGTTACAGAATCTATTTTTGAGAGATTATACTGAGATTTTAGGTTGGAAGAAAAGTGAAAGTAATAGAAAGAAAGTGGCAACTTTCAAATATTTACGAAAACGTATATCGAAAAAATGAGAGGAATATGAGGGGCACTATTTATATTTTGAACCTAATAATTAAAACAAGTAATTTCTGATTTAAATATGATTTATTGTTTTCCAAAATATTCTCCTGTATGATTAATACACTTTTGAATCGTTTTGAACCATTTGTCAAGGTATTTTTTCCAGTCTTTTTGAGACACCTCCAAAACACGATAATTTTAAGGCATCAAAGCTTCTTCTGCCGGCGAAAACCGTTATCCGCGCAATTTATTCTTGATGTTCTAGAGCAAAAAGAAATCATTGGACGCCAAATCAGGACTGTATGGTGGATGATCCATCAATTTTATTTTTGAACCTTCAAATACTTTGTTGTTTGACGAGTTATATGTGCGCTTGTATTGTCTTGATGAAGAACCATCATACGGTTCTTGTTGGTTTTCCTTACTTCAACAAAGACTTCCGGCAAACAAATGGTTATGTACCATTCGGCAAGGACTTTTACGTTCCTCTAAATGCACTATTTGCTGAAAAGGCAGTCGACCATTTGCTTCGAACTGCTTCGAGTGCGAAAAAGTTTTGTTATTCAAACACCCATACGCATAGATCCATGATTCGTCAGCTGTTACAATCTTACATACATCTTTTGAGGCATCGCCATTGTACTTCTTGAGCATTTTTGTACCAATCGACAAGAGCATCTTTCTTTTCGAGATTGTGTAAAATTACGTGGGATGCAACGAGAGCAAACTTTTTCTTTTTTGCAGCTAAATGATCATGCAATATTTTATACATGCTAACAGAACTAATGCCTAGGGTTGCCTCAATCTTAAAATATGCCACATGACCATCTTGCGTTATTAGTTTCTGCACAGCATCAACGTTTTCTGGCACAAGAACTGACTTTGCACGACCTTCACAAACTTCATCACTGAGCGAACGGCAGCCACGATAAGATTCGTTATGCCTACCAGAGTTTCACAGTTTTGTCATCAAATGTGGTAGTTAGTTCATCCATGCACTCTTGTATTGATAGTCACTGTCGAAAGGTCGTAATAAATCATTGCACAAATATTTTCACGAGTTAATTCCATATTTTTGTTGAGAGACAAATTTCAAGTTAATGTACACAAAACATATGACGCTCTACTGACCAAATGTCTGAAGAAGATTAAGGTCAACAATGTTAAACTTTCCATTGGAAACGTTATAGGGCACCCTCAGCATTCAGGGTTGTCAAGGCTCAAAATATAAGTAGTTCCCCTCGAAGAATAAACGTCATGGATTTATTAAAAGAAATGTAGATAAGAATATACGGAAGGAAATAAAAGTAAGGATTAGCAGAATAGCACCTAAACTGGCATTAAAAGAATTTAGTGAAACATGGTAACTGAAAATCAGCAAAAGTCAAAGCTGGAGGACACACAAATGAGTTTTGTAAGATAATATTGGGTGTAACAAGAGGAAGTAGGCTTGGAAATTCTGGTATAAGGGAACATTTGAGGAATAATATGCGATAGAGAGCTAGAAAAACATTTCTAATACAACATCTGACGCAAGGACACCTGTTACGACAAACAGAAGCTGCAATGAAGGCTCTATACAACAGGGAGAAAAAACAACATGAGATCTGGGAAGAGTTCTCCATGACAAAAGCCGTAGTAACTGACTATTGGAGCATGACGAACTACGATCTGCGACATACTGTCGCGAACCCCTATCTACGATCGCGCGGCTTGTTTACACAAAAGGAACTGATAGGCGGACAGTGTGAAAACCAAGTGCCGGCAGACAAGATAACATACAGATAAAGGTCTGCCGAAACAAACAAACTGAAGTAAATGGAAATTTCTAGTTACCTCTTGACTGATAGAGACTGTTCGGGTTCTGGTTTATTTTCGAATAATCTAGAAATTATCAGTGAGGTATTTAAAGAGGCGACGACTCGTCAAGAGTCGAGTTGCAACTTGTGAAACAAGAGTTGTTGTAAGACGTGTAACAAAAATGTTGTAAAGAGGGAAAGTTGAGTAAGCTGTTTGTTATTGTCATCGATCTTGGTGTTGTGGATTGTGATAGGTAATGTAATTCTGCTGCCACGCAGTGTGTTTCTAAGCAAATAAAGAACATTTAGAATTTCGGCAAATTGGACTTTTAATTATAGGAGCCCACAAAGTCAAACTGTAATAAGGGGAATGGCAGTTCATGAATTTCACCAAAGAATGTGCAACTCCAAGATGTATCCTGAGCCTGGATAAAAATGTGTATTTGAACTGGGTGATAAGCTATATGATCGTTACCCTATACTATCGTGTTTTAAAAGAAACAAACACATCTACAAATACGTGCGAGACAAATGAAGTAATGCACAACGAGTAACATTCCTGATTATTATAGAGGAAACAAAGCAATTCCAGGGACGGAAATATTGCAAAACATGCGACCTTTTGGATTTCCTAGGGAAGCATTATTATACTATTAGAGACGACGATGAGAAGGTGAAAAAATAGATACTATCTCATAGATAATATTTTTAAGAAAAAAAACAATTACTTTAAATGTGTTCTGACAAGCAATTAAGTAATTTTCAAATAATAGACCATTAGATTCTATGATCTTGAGCCATCGTTCAGCGAGGTTTATTATCCTGGATGGTATCAGTATTTCATGCGAAGAATTCGGTGACACCCATTTGCACAGCTTCAATGTTGTCAAAATTCTTCCACGTAGAAAATGAGCCATGGATCGAAGAAGACGATAATCTGCTGATGCGAGATTAGGACTGTATGCTGGGTGTGGTAGCAGTTCGATTCCTCCCAATTCCTGGACTTTTTCCAGGGTTGTTCTTTCAGTATGATATGTTACATTATCTTGTTGCAATAGAAATCTATTTCTGTTAACTAATGCTGGGTATTTCCATCTCAAAATTTCATAAACTTTTTCCAGTTGTTGAGAATAAAGACCCGCATCAATTGCCCGCCAGTTTGGAACAAACTGCCTGTGAATCACAACTTCTAAATTTCACCAGACACACAGCATTACTTTGGGAACGGACTGATTTTATTTTTAACGATGACTTTAGCAGGTTGGTGGGGATCAAACCACTGTTTCGAGGCATCATGTTTTCGGTAATATACCCATTTTTCATCAGATCTATCATCAATGGGATTACGGATAAGCTTATCACTGATATCCACTTCCTCGTTCATCTCTTGAGGTGTCAGTTCATAAGGTACGGATCTACAACTTCTATGTGATTTTTCGAGTGTCTTAATGTGGCGATGAATGGTATCTTTTGATGCATCAAGTTCTTCTGAAAGCCTATTGGTATCTTTAGGGGATTTTCTCGCAAAACTTGGCGTGCATCCTCAATATCCATCCGGGGAGTGACTGGAGAAGTTTCTGAATACCAAAAACCTCTATCGTCACCTAATGGAACTAGATATTCAACGACCTAATGTGGAAACAAAATACAGTCGTGATTGGAAATGTATTTGGGCCAATGCAACCACTGTAACCTTCCGTCGATCTGGAGAGAAACTGTTGATGAAGTTATTAATGAAACGGTTCCAACTGCAGAAAAGATGTGGCATCACGGGAGAGTGAATTCGAAGATCTGTGGCGTATGTGAGGAAGATGATACACTTGAGCATCGCTTGTACAACTGTCAGCGGGCTGACTTGATTTGGGCCTCCATTTGAGACGCATTACATAAACTTCGTCCAGAGGAATGCTTACGTTCGGCACCATAGCTGGTACAACTGGAGTTTGCTTCAAAGACACAAAATTTCATAATTTTGCAGTGTGGTTGGTTTCTGGTACTCTACAATGGCCACTGAAAGTACGGCGAGGAGACACTGTGTTAGGAAAGCACTTACGTATATTTTTAAAGGAGCAGAGATGGACTTATATACGGAAGAAAACCTTGCGTTCTCTGGAGCCATACATTTATCACTTGTAACAAATGCAGATCTAATAACCATTTAAGCAAATAGAACCCTTCATATTGTCCCACAGTACAATCCAATAAAACAAGAAATGTTCTAAACGACTTGCCCTGTACCCGTTCCCATCCTTAAAATAAAAAAGAAAATTATAAAAAATAAAGAAATATATAAAAAATAAAAAAATAAAATAAAAAAAAAAACTTAGGATACACTTGTTCAATAGTCTTTCTTTCCTTATAGATATTTAAAATAATTACTTAAGGCACTAATACAGAGAGTTAAGTAAAAAAAAAAAAAAAAGAAAAAAGAAAAAACCTTGCATTTTATGTGATACTGCAATAAGATGTCATGTTATTGGAGTCTTGGAATTTACAATAGTCAAAGCATAACAAACTTATTGTTAAGTCAAAACTTAACATTATTCGGACTTAGAAGTTTACCTGCCAGCAATGTGACATAAATGAACGAGTTGGATTAACAGAGGCTTAGGTTCCACAGAAAATGTTCAATACTAATGAATTCTTGCGGCATATATGTGAAAATATTAAATAAAAATAAAAAATAAAAATATCCCATACTTTAGGTCTTCAAGAACGTTGTAAGTCTTTAGTGCTTTCATCTCCATTGTTGAAATGTTGGAACCAGCGTTGCAACACACACTCTCTGACACCTCCTTCCACTTCACGTATTCTTCGAGCTGTGGCAGCGCCCATATAATCTTGTTTCCAGTAGTGGTTTAGAAGGTCTCTAAGTTCTAACTTTGTTATCTCCATTTTATGATTGCTTATTAACAACTGAAGACTGATACATGCTCGAAATGTACGGAAAACTAGCCATGGCATCCTGTAAAAGTATTCTAAAGCAAAGAAATCCAAGAAATTTTCCAAAACACCAAAGTCAAAACCGATTTTAATTATAAGATGACCTAATAACAGTTTCATTTGTTTTGTACCAGGTCCTAAGGATCTAATACTTATAAAAGAAGAAGTGGAACTAGACCTGCCATGTTTTAATGTAGCTTATATTGTTTCATTTGCAATTATTGTGTAAGTCGCTATGAAATTGATGAAGTTTTATAGCACTGCTTTGTTAATTTTTTTTCACTTATCCGTAACTGGCTTATAAAGTGATATGAAGCATTTGGGACACCATTTGTTATATAAAAGTAGCAATGATCAAGCTAGAAAATATGAAGATTAAATTATTTGAGCTACATTTTAAGGAAGTCATTAAATAATAAAGCAATAACAGAGAGCAATAACATTTAAATTATATGGTAGTGAAATCTGAATTAGAAAATCAACGTTTTGAAATTTGCTTTTTTCTGAGGATTCTTGTTCAGAAAGGTGCTAACCAGCTTGCTATTATGATTTTCTCACAAATCATAAACCTAATCCTTTGTTTTGGACGTTTAATGTTTAAATGCTATAGTGAGGCTATCTTCTGCTATCCCCGATTGTTTTATTTTGTTAACAGTGTTTATATTTTATCTTAAAGATAAATTTTTAATGTTCTATAAATAAATTAAAAGAATTAAATTTTTCATATTTGTCCTAAATTATTGAAAAACAATTGAATAATTTCCCTATCAGTTGAGATTGTTCTATAAATGGTTAAAAATAACACAATATTAATAAAGATTTAACGTTTTACATTGTAATTCAGATGCACCTGCAAAGAACTAAGCTAGTAGCAAGTAGTTTTCCAGGATGGGTATATCCAAGTAGCATAATTGACGAATTTGTTATAAAACAAATACGAATTAAACAAGCAAAGCATATTCAGAATTACGTTATTGTAAGGAATTAAATGAAATAAATATGGTATGTTTACAAATGTACTAATTTTTAGCAGTGTGTGTATAACGCCATTCTGAGAGAAATTTAGAAAAGGTGAGTACTTTATTTACTTGCCATGTCACATCCCCTTGATCGTACGTTAGCTATCTTTTAGTGCCTAAAGTTTCACCGTTTCTCCTTGTGCAGTGACGATGGCCGATAAACGAGTGAGAAAGCAATTCCAGTTGGAGATTCCGAGCAGAAGATCTCTATTTGATAGCTACAGTGCAAGCAATTAAGTGTGGGACCTACCAATCACAGCAGAGATGAGATAAAGTTTCCTACACGGTCTATCTGGCGCCCTCATTCTGAGCCTTCACATCGATCGTCAAGTGTCGGAATGACAAATGTTTCACTTTTGACGCCTGTTAGCTTTCACTTTTTTTTTCCGACAGCAGTTGAAGCTGTTACATATTAAACAGTTGCTAATCGTTCGGTCGCCAGTTCACAGCTTGAGTTAATTCCCGTCACACTTCCCTCACAACGTAAAATGTTCTAAATAAAATCCTGATTTAAAATGTTACCGGATAGCTTCTTGTAATTGCAAATGTCTTTGCTTGAAAGTGAAAGGTTTTACATTTTAGGGCGGTTTATTTTACGTTTGAAACAATCGTGCAAACAAAAAAGCCTTGAAAATTACTATGTGGTTTAAGATCTATTTACTTTACGGAATTAAGAGTTGACAGCTCTACTTCCAGACTCTCGCTCTCTTTCCGTAATATAGAATTACCAAAATAAATAAATAACTACATTTATGGATGAGAAGAGATCCGAGGAATCGTCGTAATCGGAAGAATCAAAGTCAGGATCATTTTATGTATTATATTAAAAGATTATGAACAATCACTTAACAGTGACAACAGCAGCATTATACAGTACTTTCAAAACTTGGAGCCTTTAAATATAAATCTAGATTAGGTTTAAAAAGAGGGAAACGTAAGCAAATATGACTATTTCGAGAGTGATGACGTAAATTTATTAACAGGTAATGTCTACTCTGTCTATAAAGCATTTTATACTATGCGTTGTAGTATTCAAGTGCTGCAAAATGAACGTGCTCATTATAATGCGAAATACATTGCATTTAAACCATTCTTTTATGTTATTTATATCAGGATTATTAATGGTAGCCCTCGTAGCCATGGTCGTTAGAGCGTATGTCTTTAGTGTTCCACCGCTTAGAGGGTCACGGGTTCGAGTCCCGCCTTGGACATGGGTGTTTATGTGTATAGAGTATACTTGTGAAATTGCAGAAAACAGATAGGAAAATAGGTGGAAACAATAAAAAATCGGTTAAATAAGGAAAATAAAAATATATATCTATATATACATAGATATATATTTTATTCTTCTTTGTTTAATGGAAAAAAATGTCCGAAATATACGCATTTTGATGCCCTGCATTACATTTAACTAGTTTGGTTCCCGCTAACCTTTACCTTTTGATACTCCTTGCCCGTTTGGTAATCAGGTGATGCAATATTTGTGTTATACAGAGGTTGATCTACTGCGAGAATATTTGTTTTCTTTACATAAGCAAGTATAAGTTTCAAGAATGGCTCGGAATAAATAACATACTCTTGTAAAAAGTCAAGACGACTTTTCTGTACATGCGTCTCACAGAGAAACGGTTCCTAATCTTGTGGATACATTTAGGGAAATATGATATATTCTTAGATTAAAACCGAAATTAAATGATGCTTTCTTATCGGGGAAAAGCTCTTGGCACCTAAAAAGGGTTAGAGTGAAGTATAAAGAACTCTAAGAAAGCTGGGCAGGAATGAGAACTCTGCAAACCTTCGTTTGTAATGCCACCAAGCTTCTAAAATTAAAAGCTTATAAGCAGGGCTAGGAAGTTCATATCGCTCGCCGTTCACTATGCAGGTTGCGACCGACCCTCTCCCAGCAACCAGACAAGTCATAGATAAGAGACACACAGCGGAGAGGCATTGAAACCGGTTGCCCAGAGAAAAAAAAAGACTTATAAGGCATTCGTAAATGTACGTCTACTTATATCATTCTGTACAACATAGAACTTCTTATATAATGCATACGGGTTTGTATCTGGCTGATCACATTATTTAAATAGGCACATTGTGGCAACACCCAAGCAATTATAATGCGGATTGTAGCATTTCCTGATCGAATGTAAAATAGTATCCAAATAATAAAACTAATTTCTTAAATATCTGAAGACTCTTACTAGACAAAATGCCACAGCAGGAATTTTATTACATATTTACTCATCTGCGGCCGTATTAATAAAAACAATAATGTATCTCTGAAGCCTTTCAAATAAACAACCCATTCTATGTCCCGTAAAACAAGATTTATTTGATTGATAACCTGCTGCAAATTCGTTAGTGATTTCAGCTAATTTAGTTTCTCGATCTGGCTTCTCTTTTCTCCATGTTTGCTGAAGTATCCCACTGAAATGTAAGTGTAAATAATGAAGTAAATAAATAAATGAATAAGTACACTTCTAGAAAACATACAATAGTTGTACAGTAAATATAGTTGCTCATCTTTGAAGCACAACAAAGATGTTATTCGAATGTCTTCCTTCCTACCAACGTGCTCTGTCTCATGCAGTTACACCTGTTTAGCAGTAATGAGTTGCCTTCTACGATGAACCTTGTCCTTGCTAGTAGCGCTGCGTTGTATAGCCATGCCTGGCTGCTCTTGCACTACTCAAGCAAATCGGTACGAACTTTCTCTGGTTATAACAGTTATTCAGGAACCGTAATAATGCGATAATATTAGAAAGTAAAGTCGTTTTTTTTTTTTTATTATTTTGGTGTTTCGGAAAATTTATTGGGTTTCTTAGGTTAGGCAATGCTATTTACAGGATACCATGGCAAGCATTGGTACATTGCGAGCATATATCGGTCTTCAGTTGTTAATAAACAATCATAAAACGGAGATAACAAAAGTTTGAACTTGGAGTCCTTCAAAAACACTACTGGAAACTAGATTATAAAGGCACTGCCGCAGCTCGAAGAACATGTGAAGAGGAAGAAGAAGGTATCTTTAGCGTGTGCCACAACTATGGTTCCAACGTTTCAACAATAGAAACGAAGTGATTCACCACGTTTTGGAAGACCTAAAGTATGAAATATTGAGGATGCATGCCACGTTTTGCGAGAAAATCCGCAAAATGGTACCCGTAGGCCTTCAGAAGAACTTGGTACATCAAAAGATCACACACATCGTCACATTGAGATATTTGTAAAGTCGTGCGAAAGCTGTAGATCTGTACCTCATGAACCGACACCTCAGCAGGTTGAACGTAGAGTGGATATCTGTCGTCAGCTCATCCGTAATCCCATGAATGATAGATTTGTCAGGAGAATTGTTATTTGTGATGAAAAATAGATATTCTGATTCCTCGAAACAGTGCCTTGATCTCCGCCAACAAGGCAAAGTCATCGTCAAAAGCAAAATCAGTTCGGTCCCAAATTAATGTTGTGTGTCTGGCAGAATTTGAACGTGTGATTCACTGAGGGTTTGTTCCAAACGGGTGGACGATAGATGCGGATCATTATTCTCAACAACTGGAACGAGTTCATGAAATTTTGAGATGGAAATATCCAGCATTAGTTAACTGAAATAGAGTTCTACTGCAACAGGGCAATGCAACACCCCATACTGCACGAACAACCATGGACGAAATTGCTACCACACCCAGCATACAGCCCTGATCTCGCACCATCAGAGTCCATGGCCCATTTTCTACGAGGAAGAATTTTTGACAACTTCGAAGCATTGCAGATGGATGTAACCGAGTACTTCGCAAAAAAAAAAAAAAAAAAAAAAAAAAAAAAACAGAAATTGGTACCATCATGGGATAATAAACTTAGCTGAACGATGGCTCAAGACCATAGAATCTAATGGTCTATTATTTGAAAATTACTTAATTTCTTGTCAAAAAATATTTCAAGTAATGTATTTTCTTAAAAAACGACATTACTTATGAGACAGTATCTATATAGATAGAATTAATATGGGTTAAAGTAAATCATATAATGGGTAATGTAAATGTTCACTTTATTTTTATTTATTTTTAAACCCTTTTATTCTTAACTGGGGGTATACGTTGTTATATACATTGCCGCTACAAATTGATGAGTGTTAAGGAATTTTTAAAAGTTATGAGGATATAATTTGCAACATCATCTATAAAGGCATGTGTTTCTTACATTTCTTTGAATGAGAAATATTTGTAATTTAATTTAAAAGACTTTGAATAGTAGATTCCATAGTGAAATAGCGTGCTTTCCAGATTCAACAAAATTCTCGTTAGCTGTCCAAGCCTTCTAATTACGACTCTGTAATATTTATATATCTGTGCAACAGCGAAGGGCTGATCTAACGTTCCTGCCCCAATTTTTTTTACATAACTTTTTAATCCTAATTTACTTAAAGCAAATATCACTAGAATATAATTTCAGATTGTTTGTAAAAGGAAAATGTAGTCGGGAAAATAGCGCTCAGAGTTTTGTTTAGATGAATGAAACGCCAAATGTAAACATGAAAATACTTCGTAAATTAAACTTCTTAGCACATAGACCGAGGTACATACAGTCTGTTGGATGCATAGGGTTGAGTTAATTGCTTGAAATGGCTCTGCAGAATAAGATCTGTAATTTAAACATTTGTTAAATCGACAACTTCTGTGCTTCAACTTCTGTGTGAACGTAATTTGTTCTTTTGATTAAGTCTCGAAATCACGTCTGTATTAATTTTCCATGTGTTTATTTATTTGTGTATTTCTCTCTTTCTTACCATTTATTTATTTATTTATTTATTTATTTATTTATTTATTTATTTATTTATTTATTTATTTATTTATTTATTTATTTATTTATTTATTTATTTATTTATTTATTTATTTATTTATTTATTTATTTATTTATTTATTTATTTATTTATTTATTTATTTATTTATTTATTTATTTATTTATTTATTTATTTATTTATTTATTTATTTATTTATTTATTTATTTATTTATTTATTTATTTATTTATTTATTTATTTATTTATTTATTTATTTATTTATTTATTTATTTATTTATTTATTTATTTATTTATTTATTTATTTATTTATTTATTTATTTATTTATTTATTTATTTATTTATTTATTTATTTATTTATTTATTTATTTATTTATTTATTTATTTATTTATTTATTTATTTATTTATTTATTTATTTATTTATTTATTTATTTATTTATTTATTTATTTATTTATTTATTTATTTATTTATTTATTTATTTGTTTGTTTGTTTGTTTGTTTGTTTGTTTGTTTGTTTGTTTGTTTGTTTGTTTGTTTGTTTGTTTGTTTGTTTGTTTGTTTGTTCGTTCGTTCGTTCGTTCGTTCGTTCGTTCGTTCGTTCGTTCGTTCGTTCGTTCGTTCGTTCGTTCGTTCGTTCGTTCGTTCGTTCGTTCGTTCGTTCGTTCGTTCGTTCGTTCGTTCGTTCGTTCGTTCGTTCGTTCGTTCGTTCGTTCGTTCGTTCGTTCGTTCGTTCGTTCGTTCGTTCGTTCGTTCGTTCGTTCGTTCGTTCGTTCGTTCGTTCGTTCGTTCGTTCGTTCGTTCGTTCGTTCGTTCGTTCGTTCATTCATTCATTCATTCATTCATTCATTCATTCATTCATTCATTCATTCATTCATTCATTCATTTATTTATTTATTTATTTATTTATTTATTTATTTATTTATTTATTTATTTATTTATTTATTTATTTATTTATTTATTTATTTATTTATTTATTTATTTATTTATTTATTTATTTATTTATTTATTTATTTATTTATTTATTTATTTATTTATTTATTTATTTATTTATTTATTTATTTATTTATTTATTTATTTATTTATTTATTTATTTATTTATTTATTTATTTATTTATCTATTTATTTATTTATTTATTTATTTGTTTATTTATTTCTTTATTCATTCATTCATTCATTCATTCATTGATTTATTTATTACTACTTCCTTCACTCCTTCCCTCCTTTCTTTCTTTCTTTCTTTCTTTCTTTCTTTCTTTCTCTCTCTCTCTCTTTCTTTCTTTCTTTCTTTCTTTCCTTCTTTCTTTGCTTCTTTCATTCGTTCTTTGGTTCTTTCCTTCTTTCTTTCCTTCTTTATTTATTTATATATTTATGTATTCATTTATTTATATATGTATTCATATATGTATTTATTTATCTATTTATTTATGAATTTATTTATTCATGTATTTACTTATTCATTTATTTACTTATTTGCTTATTCATTGCTTTACTTATTTACTTATTTATTTACTTATTCATTCATTTGTTTATTGACTTACACATCGTGCAATTAGGTTATTATTAACTCAGCTTTTTCTATCCCTGATTAGTGAACACAGAAGGTTGAGATACACTAGATAGTTATAGACATACTTGAAATCGTGCCTCCTGCTTACAGGCAACCCGTTGTACTCATGGAACAAATATTTTAGAAACTTCTGTAGCTGTACTAGAGAAATTAGGTCAAACATTTTCTGCTACTGCGTGGAATATATGAGAGCTACTTGCACAATTTGAATAAATTTAATACTTTTTCTAGCACATACTACCTATAGAGGTAGAGGAAATATTCCGTTCTATCCAAGACCTCAATGTCTACAGTTCACCGAAAATGCACTGGGCTTTTTGAATCGAAAAAGCATTTTGAAAAGAAATCATTGCTGTGTGCATGTGTCCAGATAGTATAAGTCATAAAACGAAAAATGGTTTAAATAACAAATTTGGTCATAAGTTCAGCGTGTTCTAAAGATGCATGCGTAAATTTTTCAAGCAAATTCATTCACCCCAAACTACCCTTTATAGATAAAAGTTTCTTTTACTTGGAATTTTATCAAAATGATTAACGATTTTCATTGGGTAAAGATAGTTTTGAAATTATAGTTATAAGACAATAAAACGTAGAGGCATACCATTTTCATTGACTTCGAAAAAGCTGTTGATTCAGTTGTTAGAAATAAATTGTGGATGATGGAAAAAAAGGTGGTAACCAAAACATCTTGCAGAAATAATTAAATTCTTATATGAGGATACCAGAATAAACACAAATACAGGCACCTCAAAATTCGGCGATTAGGAGAAAGTAGTACAGTGGCGTCAGCGGACAATGGCGCTCATGTAATATTCTTGAGACAAAATGATTCTAGCACATGCTGCATATCACTAACAACTAGCGGACAGTCCGGGTATTGCACAGGAGTATCGTGGCCGTGGAGCAGTGAATACGGGTTTGTTGAGAATCGTGTTTTTTGTGAATTTCTTTGTGCAGATACACCAAGATCATTACAAGGTAACACTGAATAGATTTCTAAACATGTTTTACAAAGTACATAAGTTGAGAGTCCCCATTCATGGCTACCGGTTTATACCTTAATTGATCTTGTGGCGCTATGTTTGTGCGTAGCTTTTTTGATAAATTCAACATGTCGTCGGCGGGTAATGGCACTCACTCCTAAACCCTATTACTCGCCAGACAGTGACATTGTCCAACACGTATTTGAATATAAGAATTATTTAATCTAGGGATCACTTAAAGTGATATGGAATTTGTTACTTTCCATTAATCTCATACAAAATATAAATAAATAGCAGCTCATGGGTTTCACTGCATTGGTATTGGGCTCTCAACCCAGATCAGTTCAGTAATGAAAATTTTATGGCCGCAGAAAACTTACAAATACCGGTAGGCCAACAACCACAGAATAAAAGGCACTTCCTGTTGCGGACGAAGATCGCCTAGTGGACCTACTCATTAATAAGCGCCTGTATTGAACATGACTTCAGCAAGAAGCATTTCTACCGCCACTGAACCAACAATATCAGAGTGTTCTACCAAGTCCTTGTTCCAGTTAGCAGAATTGCTCCTGTCGCTTCCTCACCAATCACTTCTGTCTCCAGAGACCCAGTGACGCCTAAAAACTCTATCACCATTTTCATCACACATATTTACCCTATTCCAGGTTCCTAAAATGTTTCCAAGATGGCCACTCGATGAAAGCCAAATAAAATGAGGTCCAGATTATAACAGCCTCTAAATTGAAGGCATAACTGCAGGAAGCAGGTAGACGGCGATCCCTAAAAGGTTGCACAAATACCTTACAACCAAAAGCAATAGCACCAGAAAGGCTGAATAAAAGAATCCCAACAAACGAAAAACAGGAAGAAAAATCAATTTACCTATAGTTCCAGTGACGAATATTCTATCAACGAATCAAATATATGTGATGATGACGAACTTGACGATTTGGAAGAACCTGTGTAAATAGATATCTATTTTACTTGTGGATAATTTGGATAAAATAACGAACTGCGGTTCCGTTGTGTCTCCTGCTCTAAAAGGGCACATGAAGAATGCAGTGAGCCGGCACACCTGATAATTATAAATGCGATTATTGCATGAATAAATATTAAGTTGGTGTATTGAGTTTCGAACGCCATTAACAGCACATGGCGGGTAATATCACTCCACCCGACCTTTTATATTGTTTATTTCCATGGCTTCATGTTTAAATAAATGTCTTTATTTGTATTAGTTTTAGAGCCTATTCATGTATCTTGCAATTTATTGTTTTAAAATGATTTATGTAATTACACTTAAGGTTGCTGAACAATTTTAAGTGTGCGGTATTACCCTACTCATCCCTATAACAATAAACCAAGGTGTCAATAATAGGGTCCTAGGTTAAAATTTATATTGATGATTTAATAAGAAATAGGAGGAATTAAGTCGGTGATGGTATACAACTTAAGAGCAATTATCGTTTTAAACGTCATGATAAATGTGGACGATGTAGTATTTATTCAAAATAATGAATCCGATTTTTAAGTTTCTATACATATACACTTTGAGAAGACAATGCTATAACCTAAAAATATCCTTAACTGAAGAAAATGTTCTGGCCCACTATCAAAAGTATAAGTTCAATCAAATGATTTTATTGTAAATAAAATAGTGGAGCACTTTTCAGTTTCACTTTGTATGTGAAATAAGTTTGGATGAAAACAAAGATGTACAAAATAAAGCAAACATCAACATATATTTAGAACTACAACTAAAAAACTAGGTTATAAGGCACAAAGTTATAATTGTATAAAATAATGGCTGTACCTGTGTTACTCTACGGCAGTGAAACTTAAACTGAGGAAAAGAAAATGAAAAGCACTGTGCAGTCGGCAAGTTAAATGAAATGTTTAAGAAATGTGAAAGGTTCCTTATGAAGAGATGATATAAAAATTAAGGTATAGTAGAATAATTAGGCATATTTAACGTAAATAATAAGACAGGAGTACAGAGGAAAATGGGGCAACATCTACAACAAATGAATGAAGGAAATGTTCCAATAAATATCAACTTTTAGGACGAACAGATATGGAAAGATCAAGACAGAAATGGTCTTAATTGTAAAGTCGGAACAGGAAAGCTTCCTAGATAAAGAAGTGAAGATGATAGTAATGATGAACAAAAGTGTGCATCTCGTACTTTCTGGAAATGGCACGTGAAGTTCTCCTCATTCTGACTGACTTCGATTACATTGTAACTTTATACTAACTATGTATATTTCATTGGTGATTTTCGAGATATATTTTATTTAGTTTAAATTTTCAAAAAAGATAAAAATATATCTTTAAATGAAAAATACTTGCTTGTTTTCTTCTCGTGGTCACGCAAATAGAAAGGAAATTTAAAGGTTTCACAAAGGAGGGATTTGACCATAGATAACATGCTACTATTGGTTAAGTGTATTGTATTCCACTGGTATTCAAACAAATGCTTAAGAAAACCATTTCAAAATAATGTTATCTCCATAGACGTAAATCTGACGGAAGAATCAATCTTGTACGAATATTTTATGGAAAAGAGGAATGAGAAGTTAAATATTGCCAGCAGCAGAAGTTTGTGTGGATAAATGACTTATTTTAATTAAAAATGGTGTATAAAGTATTAACGAAATACAGCCTCCCGATTCCCTGTGGGGGGATTTTACTTTTCACGGTATTACTACCAATGCTCCGAGTCTGGAAATATTAAAGGTAGTTTAAATGTATGAATTTGTGTATGTGTGTACTTAACGTATATAATGAAACTTCAACATAAACAAATCGGCGATTGCATAAATATTAAACAAGTGAACAATATTGCCACGAAGCAATAATCAAGACGAGAAGCCACCGGTATGATCCTAGATCTTAACAGTGGGATATAAAATGGAGGCGAAAGAAAGAACAGCTTGGAGCATTTTATGGAGAAGTTTCCATAAACAATAATTTACCTTCACCGCACTCATTATACACAAATATACGTAATATAATATTAATTATAAGAGAAACCGACTTGATAGAAAACAAAAAACAGCCACAACTGTACTAGGTTTGAATTTAGTATGACTGATATGATTTATTGAGTACTAAAACAAATACATCTTAGGCACCCGTTGAGCTGCGCCATCTACCCTTTGCTAATACGGCTGGGCTTCAATATAATTACACACTTTACACGTATTTTCCCCTTTTAATAGTCATTGCTTTTCATTTACTTTTGTATCTTGCGCTAGTGTTTCGTGTTTGCCAAATTTTTGTCTATCCCTGTAAATTATTACCACTTGTTTCAGCTTCATATTATCATTGTTTCACTGTCTGTGTTCATTTAACCTCACTTTTCCATATTTCTCACTTGTACATTTGAGCCCCTTTTCCCTATTACTAATTATTTAACCTCCTAGCAGCTCTTGTTTTAATTCTTCTTCCAGTTAATCTATCATTTCATTACATCTTCTCAAATCCTCTCCTCAAACTCTCATTATCCTCTTGTAATCTCTCTTCCCTATCCACAAATTGCATATTCGTATCACGTTTACTCATAGCTCCTATATCTTCCCATACACATTCTATTTCTTCACTTCTACAATTTACGCATAATAGCCGTATTTTTGACTTTACTGATACCCCGTGCATCTCGATATCTCCTGCCTAATTCTCGCCCCTTTTCTAACCCCTTGAATCCCCACACTTGTTTTACTCTTCTTTTCCCTAATCTCTTGTACCACTCACACTTGTTTCACTCTGCTGTTCCCTGATCCCTTGTATTCCCACACTTGTTTCACTCTTTTTCTTCATCACCTCGAATCCTACAGTTGTTTCACTTTGCTTTTCCCTGATCCCTTGTATTCCTACACTTGTTTCACTCTGGAAAGAATGTATATATTATGGGTACTATAGTCTGTAAAAATTTACATTCAATAATCAAATATCCAAATGAGTTAACCTTCAAGAAGGAACTATAAATGTGTTTAACTGAGAAATTTATGCATCCAATGTACAAACTGCAAAAAATTGGTATGCGTTTGCATTGTAATTCAAAAATATTTGAAAAATATTTGCAAAATTGTTACTCTTAGTATTTTCATTATTATTTTCATAACAATAATACCTACTTTGTTACATGAGCACAGGAAATACCTAAGCATATCGTTTCACGTCACGACATCGAGCAATCGTCATTTATCATCAAAAGCAGATTATAGTGCTATTATAGACCGAATTATGGTGTGCCACTGATTTCCTGATTCTATTACAACCAGGCCACCACCACACAGATCAAGTGTCTCCCGTTACGCATGATTAATGCAGCTATAGTACTCTAAAGTAGCTACAAAGTAGGAATGAACATAAGGCGGGGCTAGGCATGGCTGTTCTATGGCTACTAGCCAACGCGGTGCGTACAACGTTGTACAGTTAAGCACGCTTACTGCCGAAGCAAGCGGCCAATTTCTTTGCGCGCTCTAAAGATACCAATTACAGACTTATTTTGTTTTTCCCATTTACAGAGCTATTTTTTTCTGAGGATTACTGTCCAAACCCCATGTTGGTAGCCCTTCTGGTTTCGGAGATATAAAAAGATAAAGCACCTGACTAGAAAGAAAAGAATTATTAACTGTCAGTGAAGAAAAGCACACAAGAGCTATGCTGCAGCTGAATTTTGTACCCTGCATCCAGTACAGTGGTGATCTTTTAAGAGCACACACGTGATTTTCAAAGTTAATAAATACGAGGTATGTCCAGAAAGTAAGTTCTGTTTGGTAATAAGATTAAATTGTGTACAGATACAGAAAAATTATTTATTGCACAAAAATTCTACAACTCTTAAACTACTTTTCCACATAACTGCCGAAATTTTGCAGGCATTTGTCATAGCGAGGCACACCTTTTATATACCTTCTTCATAGAAGTTTGTCGCCTGTGTCTTCAACCAGTTGGAAAAATTTTCTTTCAGCTCTTCGTCATTGTTGAAGTGTTGACCGCCAAGGAAAGATTTGAGATGCAAAAACACATGAAAGTCGCTAGGAGCGAGGTCTGGACTGTAAGGGGGTGGTCAAACACGTCCCAGCCAAATCCCTCTAGGATGTTTTTCGTCGCATTTGCAGTGTGTGGTCGTGCGTTGCCGTGAAGAAACACAACACCTTTTGACATCGCAAATTTGCCGATAAATTTCAATTGGTTTCACTTTCCTAGCATTCAGAAAACGAATCACAGATCTGATTTCACAAGCAGCGGAATTTTCAATCAACACCGACATTGTAAACAAGCACAACAAAGCGTACGTGGCTGACAGCGATCTCACAATGACGCACATTTCTTCTCCTTGATACAGAGTGTATACCGCGCATGTGCGGAACCGCGAACGCAGCGCTGCAGCGGAGATAAATTGAAACAGAGCTTACTTTCTGGACACAACTTGTATATCGCTTAGCAAGCCTAGTACGGTGCACCTAGTAGTAATTGTGAAACAACTCATACGATTTTACATAAATAGGCTAAAAATATTCTTGTTAATCTGTATTCCTTTTTCAAACAGATTTCAATTAAAGACATTTTCGAAAGTACAAATTTTGCTCAGAGTCGAGAATCAATGTTACAAGCTTGTCACGTTAGTGCCTATTCTGTGGCGAACATTGTTAAAGAAAGCAAACAGTTTACCAAATTAGAAGTTTCCCTATTTGGAACTCCAGAGAAACATAGGGCAGCTATAAAACCTGCTACCAACTCATTCAATTTTCAAAAGTGTGTTTCACGTAGAACAATTTATGATTTATATGACAAGGGTGAATATCCAACAGCCAAAAAGCTGACCAATTTAATGAGGTGGAAAACAGAATATGTATCTTCTATGCATAATATTCTGAAATCTCTTGGATTCAAATACAGGAGAACCAATGATGGACTAAAATTTCTGCGCACAATGCATAACATAGGTACATGAGATTCATGGTTTAAAAACGCTTCATAAACACACATTCATATCTTCCGTATTTATTAAGTATTTTAATGAAACAAAAATTGGTTTAAAGTCCATTACAGACAGTATACAAATATGGAATCATTAAAATAGAATCTATATTCAGAAATCGTTGAAATGTACTATTTTGTTTCACGTGGCAAATACCTTATTTCGTAGAACGCATCTTATTCGAATTATTTTGTTTTGTGCGCATATGAATGATAGCTACGTAAGCGAACTGTTCACCAGTTCAAGGTTTTAAGGTTCAGATTATGCGATAATCATTGTATATGTTCTCACACACATGCTGAAATATTAAGCGAACTTCTCTGTCAGCATCTGTATGATACTTGCTAGGTTGAGACAAATAGATATATGTTCCATCTCTGTCGTCCGCATGCCGTGGAGCTGGCAACAGCAAGACGATAGGATAACCGTATTGGCTCAACCCATGTTCATTCTTATTTTGTAGCTACTCTAAAATTCTAGCAATAGAAGGCTAAATCTACCAAACGTAACGTATATGCATGACCATTTTATACCATGCACATTTAAACCAGAGATAATTTTATTTCTCGCGTTTAAATTATGATACAATTATGATCACTCAAATAAGGGAGAAGGAAGCGGAAATAGTGAGAGAGCGCGTGTATAAATCTCTCAGAAGTGCTACTGCCCAACCTGCACTCATCTGACGCAAGTAATTTGATCTTTGTTTAGTTTTGCCTTAATATGCTTCAAGAAAACTGCACAAAGTGTTACGCTTTAGAACACATATTTATACGTGAGCAGCACATACACAGTTTACTGACCTTCCAAGAATATACTAAGCAACATTAGATCGCCCTTCCCTTCAAAAAGAGGTAATAACTCAGTGGATTCTCTTCCTTGTAGTAATCTCCAACAATGAACAAGCTGACATAACACAACAGTCCCCGACATAGCCATCAAATGTCTTAAATAAATGTAAAAGGATCTCTGTTGTCCAAATAACTTGTTATTCAATGATAAAAGGAACCAAAATTGTCCAAATGAACTCTGTTGAACGAGGATCTCGATATTCATCCAAATAAGGGAACAGAGCACATGATATAAGTCTGAATATGAATTGGCCATTCAAAAGTATTCTAGAACACACAGGAGTTAAGGGTACTAAGTTAGAAACTCTCAGTAACTAGAGTGCAATTTTGAACTAGGCCAGTGGATTCTATGTCCTTCCAATGTAACCTTTCGGAGGGAGGAATGAGGAGAATAACCGAAGTGCCACAAAATCCGGACGACGATGAGCGCAGACAAAACACCTAACATTTCCAATACAAAAGCTTTCTTATGCCAGCTAGCCCTGCCTGAGGTAAACGTAATCAATGAGCCCCAAATGTAGACCAGACATCTACATCTGTAGATAAGGACGCAATTTGTATAAAGTGCAAATTCAATCGTCCTCCCGCAACTCGCTTAACGCCGTTTAAAATCTAAAACAGAAGAGTGAGCTTACACGCTACCGCGGAATCATCTCGCTTGTTTTTATCAACTCCGTGCCTCGTGATGATTGCAATATACCGTGTTACAGCGAATTAGCGACTGTAGATTTGCATAGCAGCACTCGAAGACTCATTACACTCTCAAGGCTGCCATGATGAGCTAACTGAATGCTCTGTGATGTCAGCGAGCAAGTTGCCTTGCTTCCAACTCCCAGCTTTAGTGCCGTTAAGGTGTGATTATTCTTAGGTCATTTAACGTCGATAAGAAACAGATCTGGGTATCCTTGTCTACCCTAATAAGAGCTACAAAACATAAGATCGATTTGCTTAATTCTGTTTAGAGTGAAATATTCAGCCATTATATGACGTAATAAAAGTCGCACTATTCAGCTGTAAATCCAGATACTTGCTTTACGATTTAGGCGAACAAGAATGCCTGAACTGTTCTACCTTTTTTTAAATCCTCCAACGTTAGGTCATAGCGGATGGTGAATGAATTGGGTGAAATGATGCTCAAATGAGCCCATTGTTCATGGAGCTTACAGTTACCCGACATTCGTCTTGAAGGATAAGGGGAAACTCCGGAAAAAAACCTTATCCAAGTAACTCAGCCTGACCGAGATTCGAACTCGGGACCTCTTGAACGTGAGGCAGACACGCTACCATCTACGCTACCTAGGCGTTATAATACTTATTCTTAAAACAGAAAAAGAATTGCCGGTCTCCAGGCAGAAATTGAAACCGAGATCTCTGGATTTGGATATTAGCATGATAACTACAAGACCAAGGAGGCAATTTTTCAATAAATTGGTTTATTGCACATTTCTTTGTCGGTATACTGGAATAGGGGAATACGTTAGGTTTTAAGCGACAGTAAGGCGCTTTAGGACAGAGTTCTGCCTAATGGTTTTCAAATTCCGTTCTCTTTGAAGGAGAAATAGAAACAAGAACTACAGATCCCCATTTCAGAAAAATATACACATTTGAAAATGCAGACCAATAAAGGGAAAAGAAAGAAGAATAACAACTTAACATTTAAAAAAAATACGTACAAGCAGTTTGAAATGCAGTTCAATCACAGTAAATATACAAAAATGGTTAACTGGAACAAAATTGTAAATTATCAATGATTAATAATATTTAACTGTTTACCAGTTATGAAAACAATCATAAAGGGGAGGACTTCAGAGATTATGCTCACAAAGACCGCCTCGGTAGCGTGGTGGTAGCGTGTCTGCCTCACGTTCAAGAGGTCCCGAGTTCGAATCTCGGTCAGGGTGAGTTACCTGGATAAGGTTTTTTTTCCGGGGTTTTCCCTTATCCTGAAAAACGAATGTCGGGGAACTCTAAGCTCCATGGACCCCGGACTCATTTGAGCATCATTTCACCCATTCCATTTATCGTCCGATATGATTTAACAAACAAAAAACATTTATTAAAATTCTTAGACTCAATTTTGAGAATGTCAACATTTTCAGAAGGCATTCCGCGTTGTTTTTTTTCCCTTGTAATTTACGTTCTCCAACGTTAAGTCATATCGGAGGATAAATGGAATGGAGGATGAAATGATGCTCAAATGATCCCAGGGTACATAGAGCTTAGGGTTAACCGACTCTCGTCTTTCAGGATAAGGGAAAATCCCGGAATAACCTTATCCAGGTAACTCACCCTGACCGAGATTCGAACTCGGGACCTCTGTAAAGGAATGTTGAATGACTTTTAATCCGTATATCGCAACCTTAAATACCCAGCTTGATTTGCAAGCTACTTTTCATTTCTGGGTTATGCTTTTTAGCACACAAGACAGGTGCGCGTGCATATACTCACATAGACACGTTTTTCTATATATATTTTTATTCGAAAAGCCTGAACAGGTTTATTTCGTGAAAAATCTCCGCATCGAAGTTTTGAGTGGAATAAAATATCTGCACATGTATGTACAAAAAGTTATTCATGTACCTTCACAATACTAAAATTCTAGTCTTGACTGAAGCGGTTCCAAAACTTCGAGAGTTTTCTCACGTTTAGATCCTTCAATGCTCTCGCTTCCTCTCTAAGTTAGTCCAACTCCCTCTCGCTGAAGCCTGGATATCGATCTTCAGAAGTCGAAGGAGGGGCATTAAATCAACAATGAATTCCTTTACAGCACATACTCGCTAACGAGCCAAGCACCTGTATGTTTATCCAATAAGTGCAATCTTCCTCGTTTATCAACACAGTTAACTATAAATACACTTAAGGATAAAAACATCTGCTGTCTTTCACTTACATCACTTCGTTTACTCACTGTAAGTACACAGTATGTTACAAAGGCATATTTATCTATTTACTATAAGTTAATCCAGATGTTTTATTGCATAGTTTTGGTGGGTAGAATGGGTAGGTAGAATTACAGAAGCTTAGGCAATAGTCAGATATTTAAAGAGCTGGTTACTATGTAATAGTTTTAAAATTATATTTGCATAACCAAGAAATTTCAAGTCAATAATAAGGCTTGTACAAAGATATAAATTGTGTATTCTAAAACATCTACATTTTATATAACGAGTTTTTGTGCACTTGATTGCTTAACAGCAATGCAAGATTGATTCAGAATTTAGAGCACTTCATATACTGTTTCCAAAAATTGAAGAGGGATATTTTATATGTTATGAGCATTTCTTAAACATGTAATAATTTATTAACCATTAGAGCATTCTTTATAGAACTAAAACATGTAAAAGTAGTTTAAAATGAGGAACTTGGTTTATAAATCTTCGTATTGTATCTATGTAATCGTTGTTTTAATTGAAAACCGGTAAAACGTTGTCAACATTTTAATTTTCTTATTCTGAATTTATTGAGAAAATAATTAATTGGAAATTATTAAAAATTGTAGTAGTAAGGAAACAAAATTAAAAATAACAATTGAAGGTAAAATAATGACTGAAGAGTTGGAAGAAAAGGAAAAAGAATATTGTTAATACGTTTAACGATGGTAATATTAGTATACATTTTTAAGAAATATTATTTGAATGTTAAATTATTTAAAAAATGTTTCAACGAATAGATTATGGAAATTACCATAGCCTTCATCATGATCAAATGTGCAAAGAAATATGATGTAGGCCAATGAGAAATGATTGAATTGCTAGAGCAATGATAAATTCAATGATTTGAATTTAATTCATGTTACCTTGCTCGTCGAGTAAAGACGCAAAGGTAATTCTACGTTTAGATGCCATAGAGTAAGAAAGAAAAACTGTGACTCTACGTAGAATCATCTTCGAGGAGTAAAACATCATAATTTTAAAAGGAATAGGGAAGCTTCTGAAATCTTCTATTAATTTCGTGTTACGATGTATTTATATTTACTTCTGAAAGAATTAAAATTGGAATTTTTGAAATGAATATAAATAATCATTGAATTTATTTAGTGAATTACTTTCATTCTACCCCCAACCGATACTATGCCCGAGGTTAGAGGTTTTCAGGCGGCAACTGTTATAGTTGTTACATCCGAGTAACAACGAGAGGACATCGCGACGTGGAACGTCGGCTCCAGCCCAAAGGACGGGATGTTGCAAAATTCACCATTTAGAAAACCTGTCGCACCTGCAAAATTATTCTTCAATTTTTGTATATATTTGTATATATATATTTATATTCACGGATCTTAAAAAATTCATTGTGGAGACGTTTATGAATTTTTGTTAGGAAGACAACGCAATTTATTATGTGTTAAATATATTAAGTATCAGAATTGTTTTGAAAACGTAGGAGAGATTTTAAAATTAAATATTAATGTTCCTAAACTTTAAATCAACATATTTTTGATGGTATTAAAAATAGGTAGATAAATGATATTTCATACTCTAAACCATACTTATTATCATTATTGGAATAAATATATGTCCTGCAGTGTTGGTAATAATTCGTTGGAAAAATATTCCATATTTCATAATATTTTGGTAAATTCTTCAAATGTTTGAGAAATCTCCATATTTCTTCATATTTTGTAAGATGTTACGACATGTTGCTTATTAACAAACGAGACATTCGAACGCCATCCAAGCCATTCTTTACAAGAAAATTTGCATCACATTTCTAACAAGTCACGTAAGGTTAAAAAAGTTAGCATTTCCTGTACGTGACATGTGCGAAATTAAACCACCTCTGTTATTTAAGAGGTTTTATTTTCGTTAAGTGTCACAATGTAATTAGTATTGCATCGTATCCTTCTTGAATCTACAAATAAATCTGAAGATATGCAATCAAAGTTTATATATCTTAATAAGGCAAGCCAATATACTTTTAAGTATATCTTGCGAAGGAATTAATATAAAAAGTCACATAAATGCAATGCAGTGCCTTGTTTTTCTAATCAGTTTGCCTGAGTGGATATTTCCAGTGTACTGAAATGTAACTATAGTCTTAATTTGAGTTGAAGAATAAATTACAAAGCTGTTTCTTAACGGAAAGTTGGTATTATAACATGTATACCAAGAATGTCCTGTGTCTAAGCAAACTATTATGTAAGAGGACCCATGGGTTGTTTCTAACACCCCAAAATGAAACAAGCAAATTGTCGTTAGGTTTTCTTAATTTACCACCTATTTTATCAAGACGAACTAGCTATAACCTGATTTATGATAATATGGCAAAATTTGGACACAAGAGAGAGAGAGAGAGAGAGAGAGAGAGAGAGAGAGAGAGAGAGAGAGAGAGAGAGAGAGAGAGAGAGAGAGAGAGAGAGAGAGACAGAGAGAGAGAGAGATGCATAACTTCAGGTTAAATGTGTTCTACAGTACCGTAGTGACAATATGACAGCGAGTCCTGGCCTGTTTAAATTCTACATAGAAGTCTTGGATATGCCGAATTATGTGCAATCACGAATCTGTTGAAGAGAAAGAGTCCCCTGACAATAACAAAGGACACGAATTGCACAACTATTTTGCCTTGCTTGCATCGCAACATAGTGACTTCAATACACGTCCTCGCAATACAGATTGGGCTAAGTGAAAATAAGATTTACCTTGGAGTCCTTTAGAAAATATGTGTTATGTATTGTTATGCTAATTCTGCCACCGTACATCATGAAGAAGCGGACCAATAAAAATTAATATTTCTATACGTATTTAAAAGGAACATTTGATATTTTTATTATGAATACTATAGATGCTAATGCCTTATAAATGGATTATATAAAATGAAAGTATTTTTTACAAAATATACATGTACCTAAATTTAAATATGAAATACATACATTTATTATTAAACAAGTAACTACTCATACAAATTATGTATCTGGATGAATGAAATTTCCAAGTAAAATTAGTGTGCATTGGAAATTACCGGCGTTATTCTTGAAACATTTCCATCCACCCAATCCTCTCCATTTTCCGTCATTATATATGAATGAAGCTCAATATAAGTAAAATTAGAATATTCATAACTTCACTGCCATTGATGTCATATCTGAGTCTTCTTTGGATACTTCCTTTCCATTTTCCCAGTGTTCATGTTTTATTTTTAATATATGAAGTCATATTCTAGACGTAGCATTTCAGAAGATTCTTCCTCAGCGGCCAATCAATATACTATCAGTAATGGTACCATTAAAATATCTTTTTCCATAAATTCAATACAAAATGTTTTCTCCATGATTCAAAGAACACGGAAGAGTAAAACTTAAACCAAAATAAACTATTCTTTTTAGAATTCTTCCGTATATAAAATTCTTAGAAGTGATAATGTTTTTGTTAAGGATTAAAGTGTGTGTTATTACCATAAAAGGATTTTTAAACATTTACATTTGAGAATTTCACCAGATTCTTTCGAAATCTAGCAAAGGAGTGGTCAGAAACATATGCTGTACAGCGATAAATTATATAGGCTGAAAGTTGTACTACTGATGGTTCATGAAATATCACAACAGCTATTCCTTCTTCACTTTATGCTCTATGGGGGTATTCATAGTTATCACTTTGGTCTAGACTATCTTTCGACTAACTTGGTCCGGACCAAAGGTGGTCTAACTTTCTGGTATTTATAGACGATAGATAGACGAAGTAAAGCCGTGGACCAGCACGGAGCAAATGTTACACGACGTAGAAAGGTTCTTCTGCGCATGTGCGAGTTCCATAGAGTGCTAAATAAACCACAGTGTACCTACAAGTTTGCAGATCTCTGTGGCAGATTCACAGCTGTTTCTTAATCATTCTTAGGATTGCTGGTGCTGTTTGAGGTTAGGTAACAAAATTTAGTGAGCTGTGAATATGAATAATATGAAGAAGCGTGGCATCAATTGCTCAGAGGAAGACCAATCATTTCTCCAGTTCAAAAAAGAATGAACATAATAGAAAATAAATCCGTGTTGACGAATACAAATGTGAGAAAGGAGGAAGTATGGAGAGAAATTTATAAGGAGTTTGCTGATGCCTGACTAATATCGTGCAGGTCAGCAGTGTCATCTTGATATCCTCCTCTTGTATAATACCGAAGTGCTGTTAGGATTTGAGTGTCAATTGAGATACTCAGGCCTCGGTTATAGTCCCAGTCGTACAGGTTAGGACGAATCATTTCTACCAGCTTTCTGGCACTCGCTTTACTAAACTTGTATCTGCTTTTGAAGTTTAGGTCGTCATACTTCGCAATAATTTCTATTCTTTGTAGATAACTTTTCCTCCATCGTTTTATTTCACGAATTCTACGCACTACAGCACTACGTTGATGCAAAGATAGTCCGCCTTTAATCTACTCCATGGAGGCGGACCAAAGTTTGATCCGTACCAACGTGTTCGGTTCCCAGACTATCACTAATCCCGGTGTATGAATAAAAAAAATCGATAGTCCACCGTTAGTCCACCGGAAGTAGCAAGTTGGTCTGGACCAACTGACTATGAATACGGCCGCCCTATTATCCCTGACAACATTTATTGTTGTAGAACATTAATTCATTGTTATATCAATTAGTTTGTAGAGCAACCCATAATTGTGGAATGTGCTACTGAAGTAAATCCAAAATCATAATTCTGGAATAGATGTCTACTACACTGTATGTCATATGTGCTTCAAATCTCATTTGCATCATAATGCTTGTTGTTTATGTTCCAGTGCTTGCATCCTGCGATCAGCTGAAATTAGAGTATCGCGGTGTAAAATTTCGGCTATCAAGCCTTTCTCATTTGGGTAACTACGAAATTAAGTTGCATAATTAAAACAGTTAGAAGCTATAATTTTAATACAATAAACATAGTCTCAGAACTCAGTTATTTAGAGATAACTGATTTAACTTATTCTTCAAAAGCTCTTCTGATGGAGAAACATTATAGCAGAAAAAAGTACCGCAAACACCAGTCAAAGGTATGTACATTCTAATAAAAATATATTTATATATTGAGATAGTAACAATTAGAATCTATTGTGACTTTGTGAGATCGTGAAATTAAAAGTGCAATTGCACAAACTCAAAATGTTCTTTATTTCCACCGAATTACAGTTGGAACACTTGCCGATTATATAGAATTACGTAGCACACACAATTACAATTCACCAGTTCATCTGTCACAGGTCCACTCCACACTTACAGTTACGTACAACTCCTCTGATACGCGTACACAGTCTTCCAGTCCGTTCGCTAGCACGGCGCTTCTCACGGCTGCTCGCCAAGAACTGAGCTCACCTTCAGCCCGGCGCGTCGCTTATATAGGACCAACTGACCTATCTAGAAGGTTCCGGGTTAGATGAAATATCCCGACTGTTCCAGACGTCAGGGGGAGGGGAAAGAGGCGGCCAGCGACCAGTGACACTTTCCTCACCAACCCCTTCAGTGAACGCCACAAGATAAATGGGTAGGCGTGGTCTGAATGCCTCCTGTCGCCCACCCAGCTGCTAGCTGGCCGTGCCTTCCGATAATTAGGTGACACTACAATGACTTTATTCGATTTATGAACATATAAATATGAAAGAAACAAGTGCACTTTACATTAACCTGAATGCCTCCTGTCGCCCACCCAGCTGCTAGCTGGCCGTGCCTTCCGATAATTAGGTGACACTATAATGACTTTATTCGATTTATGAACATATAAATATAAAAGAAACAAGTGCACTTTACATTAACCTCTTCCAGATCCCAACAATAGGGAGTATAAACTACAGACGCGGTTTGTGAATGGAAATTAATTCATAAGACACTGATGATGGAATGTGTATGTCATGAAAATACCTCTGCTTAAAAACGGTACATTTTCAAAATACTTAGCTTTGGTAAACTTTTTATTTTATTTTACAGCCTATATTGCTACATAGTGCATTTAGAAAAAAAGCTAACAAATTTAACAGGAGTTAATTGCCCGAATTGGGTGTGGTAATTAAGCTATAGGTTTCCTAAAGAAAGATTTGTTCACTTTATTATTTCCAATTACGTAGAACGTACAGAATACAATTCATATGAAGGGACAAGCTATTGAGAGAAAACTCAATATAAATCCACCTTTAGTAGCGTACGGGTATAAGGTTTTCCATTCCTGTTCATATACACCCAAATTATTAGTATGCTTTTTTAGCTTGTTATATAAATGCAAACGTTTGGAAAAAGTCGTGTATATCTCACACAATATTTCTTTATCCCTTAGGGGTGCATACATTCAAAGACATCCGAAGGGTGTAATATTTTAGAAACCACTCAGTAAGCAATATGCAGTATTTTCAACTCAAGATAGACACCTTACTTGCAGGGTTCCATTAAATGTACAAGGGCAGCCGCTATAAAATATAAGGCATAAATTATAGGAAATACTTTCATTGTTATTACGACAGCGACATAGTTCAGCACTTGAGCAGCGTGGGGCAAAGCCCTCCCCAAGGGCACGGAGATAGGATAAGTGAGTGATTTCCAACCCTCCAGATAGTACGGAAAGGAGAGTATTCAAAAACAATTTAACTGCTGCCCTATTGCCATGATTAGGTGTTCCAAGGTTTAAAACTAGCTTTGATTGTGACAGAAAGAAACGTGAGTGATTATTTGGGATTATAAATCGTTAATCTCTAATGCATATTGACACACATAAAATGCAGCATTATTTCTCGCGCTGTAAAGTTTTATCTTTTGGTAACCAGCCTTTGACACAATCCAGCCCATATCTGTTTTCTATGTAAACAATTTAGGGACACAAAACGAATCAATGAACGATATTGATATAAAATTAAAAATATGAAATAATTTCGCTACTATTGAAACTAAAGAAGTGGTTAAACAAATAAAACGCAATTTGAAATTATTTGCAAGTGACTTTTAACTGGATAAGTACTGATATCCAAAGTATTAACTTATAGGATTAATAATGTTATAAATATTATATAAAGATAGATATTTACTAAAAATCAGCACGTAATTAGAAAGCATGGTTTACATTTCGTCAAGGGAGAAAATCAGCTAGCCAAATCAGTACCGTGAAAGATAAATCAGAAATAAGTCAGTGTAACTGTAATAATTGGAAATTCGTAGAAGTAAGTTAAAAAAAAATTAGCTCAAGTTTCGGTTTTCTGGAAACTAACTGTCGAAAAGTCACAAATATAGTTCATGAAATATGTAACTGCCAGAAGCAATGCTAAGAACATGTAACGAGAACGCCACCCTGTAGATTACCTAAGCTAGCAATTGAGGAGGTCCGGCCCGTAGCGAACCAAGTCGAGTTCTCCTTTGTGCTCAATGCCTTACAATTAAGGATTGGTGGCGTGCGGAGGTTAAGGATGGGTAGATTGGAACCGGTTCGAGGTGACTTGTGATGTAGCTCTTGTGTGAGTAGTCTCATATGAGCTTCAGGGAGTGGGTGCGTCCTCACTTTTTGTAGGTTGAATGAAGAAGACACCTCGAATTTGTAGACTGCTTTGCTCGCCACCGTGAAGTTGTCGTCCATCTGGTTGTTGTGTTCAGCCTCACTGTGTCCCGCGACAGTATTGTGATATGATGTGTAGAAACAATAGCGCAGCTTAGCTGAATTATATATATCGCATTCCTTATATATTAACCTTTGCAGTAAATTCTCACTGGAACGACTGTTAAATACTGTACTTTGTCTTGGTGCATGGCATGGAAGCGGATTTATTAGACGACGCCGAATACAAGAAAAAACTCCCTTCAGCCATTACTTTGAATTTACCCCACTCTAGGTATTTTTTGGAGTTTGAAAAATCACGTGAACTAATATTAATTTTCCATTGGCTCGTACCTATCCCCACTTACGATCAATGTTCGAATTTCCAGTTTTGGACCTAATATCATAGTCGGCTTCTCTTTTCACACGGTTAGATAAATTATGCCAGCTCAGTTTTGCAAAGGCCCGGGCTAAATCCTGCAGTCATTTATTACTATCACTTTCGCAAATTCTAAGAGAGAACACTGTCTCAAAATGACGGTGCCTCGCACTGCCTTGGGCTAAGTCAAACAATAGGTAATGTTTCCGGTCAAGTTAGGGTGTAGGCACCTGAGTGTGCAAGAATGTTAGATCAGTATTGGTGTGTTATTTATATATAAATATGATTCTTGCTTATAGCCTGAATGTCCCTGCGAGCTATTATTAAGTTTATTATTATTGTTATTGTTAATTATTTATTATTAATTATTGTTATTGGTCCTGTCCGACACGGACCGCGTCACATGTATTACAAAATCTGAGGACAACCAAGAAGACGATGGAGTGACCAACATAACTGATATGAAATTAGCTTCGGAAGAGGGCATTGGAAGGAAGAAGAAGAAGGGTCGCTACAGTTGTAAGTACGTAGAAAAGTCACACACTTTGGATTAAAAACGCGTATACAAAGCTCTTAAAGCCAGAAAGGCAAGAGAACTGTTAAAATATAACAGAGTAAGGTCGTTCTTAATATGCGATAAGGAAGTAGGATCTTGCAACACAGGATTTAAACATGCATCATAATGAAGGCGGTAGCTTTGTTGATAAAACAGCGTGTATTTCTGAAATTCGTGATTGCTGTGTGTCTTTCAGTGCTATACACATATTTTACCGTGATCGATTATCGGCAGGCTGCAGTGCCTAAAAACCACAATAATAGTATGTACTATATAGCTGTCAATATCTGAGGGTTCAACGTTTATTATTTCAGCGCTCCACGTTTTTCAATTTAAATATTGCAAGTATTTCCATAGGTATTAATGCAATCACAAATGTACAGGAAAATATGCTCATATTTTGCAATTATATATTTATCTAGTTAAAGCTAATATCCTGTCTGCCTTTTAGCTTTTTCACTGAATTATGAGCTATCTTTAAAGTGTTAAAGGACTTAGGATACTATTACCAGAGTATTCAGAGATATAGTTTAAACATATAGTAATTTAACCATATCCTGAGAGACATTTTTGAGAAAATTAACATGTTCAAAATTCTATCATGTAAAGGTTCGTTTGAGATGAAGGGATTTTGTAGAAACCGTGTTAATATTGTATTTTAATCCAGTTTCTGGGCTGCGTTAAACGATTCAAGGCTTCAGCTCATCATGAAGTTAGTTTACGAATTTTTCCATGTAAAGTAGTTTGAAGCGGGAGGATTTCCATGAAAGCGAGCTAATGTTACATTCTCCCCCAGTTCTAGTTTCAACTCTCTAGCACATTGGAATGTTAGTTTAATTAAAATCGTAGTTTGTGAAAGGGGGTTAATATGCATTACCACCCATTTGTGAGCTACATATGTTTAAGTTTTGGAGTACGTAACTCACCGGGAAATTAGTTTAGTTGAAGTTGAAATTTCCAAAAAGTTTTCCATGTAAAGTATAGTTTAAACTATGGAGATTTTCTTAAAAGGGAGTTAATTGCATTGTCGTCCTTCAGTTGTGAGCTGTGTTCACTTAAGTTTTAGGTCTCTAGTTCGTTACAAAGTTTAAAATTAATTAGACAGGCCGGAGGGAGCAGACAAAAGACGGAGGAGAAAGGGAGTTAATAAAGGGTGTTAATAAAACGGTCAAATAATATGTGCGAAACAGAGGATATATGTATGGGTCGCATGGCGCTTTTATCCATTGTTTGGTGCATTAATAAGGGCATTCGGCACTGCGATGAGTCTTGATCTATAGTAACTAGTTGGAAACTCTCCCGGCAGAGCAGCACCATCGGTATACCACCCGTCATAGTCCGACTAACCACCAGCTCTGCCCGGAGACCGGGAACTGTCCTACCGAAAACGGAAGTGTTTACCAGAAGCATATTATCGTGCCAATCAACACCGAGACGTCCGCCGACCCTTCTGCTCTGAAAGAGACCACCAGAAGGGAGATGGTATGAAATGATGAGATGAAATGGAGGGATCCCAAATTAAGGGATGTAATTAACGTACCCAGCATTCGCCTGGCGAACCGGGAAAACCCCTTAAAAGCCCATGAATCAGGCACGCTGCCCAAGGCAATCGAACCCGGGTCTCCCGAATGCGGGCCACAGACGAAACCACCATCCCGCTCTTTTATTTACATAGAAGTACGAGGGTTGTTCAATAAAGAATGATCATAATTTTCTTACGGTCATAACTTTTTGCACTAAAATTCAATCTTATTACATTCTGTTAGCTCAATGTGAAACAAACACGCCGTAGTAGTTTCATTGTTGGTACTCCTGGTTCCCGCCTGTGAGAACCAGGCAAGTTCAGACATGTTCAGTATCACCTACCACTGCAATGGAGGTAATATGCAGTTAGAGTTGATGTTAGAGGAACATCCGGAGTTTCTTTCAAACGTAATCACTGCTGATAAAACTTGGCTACATCTTTTTGATCCTGAGAGCAAACAGCAAAGCTCAGTGTAGAAATCTCTTTTATCACCAATCCCCAAAAAAGCAAAAGTGGTTGCTTCTGCTGGGAAAGTTATGGTCATCTCATTCTTTGATATTCATGGAATGGTTTATCAGCATGTTGTACCTGCACACACATCAGTAACTGGACTATACTACAGAGATGTCCTGAAAACATTGCAAGTTCATATCAGGCGCCAAAGACCACATTTCCATGAAGCAGGCTGGATGCTGCACCACGATAATGCGCGGCCGCATGTTTTAATGTTGTTGCTGAATATCTTGCAAAAATCAATGGGAAGTGCATTCCTCACCCTCCCTGTAGTCCGGATTTAGCTCCATGTGACTTTTTTCTATTCTCTAACTTGAAGAAACGCCTTCGTGGGAGGCATTATCCATCATCAGAAGCAGTGGTAAAGGCTGCGGAGGCGATTTTGAAGGATCTCTCAAAACTGTTTTCCAGCATGTCTTTGAAGACTGGCAGAAACGCTGGGACAAGTGGGAGACTATTTTGAGAAGGACCATCAAAATTATAAGGATGATTAAAGGTACGTTGACAAAAAAAATTGTGATCATTCTTTATTGAACAGCCCTTGTATATTAAGAATTACATTGCCAATTCTTCATGTTAATAGCAAAACATATTTACATAAAAGCTGCTCACTTGTGTAACACCCACTTGTTATAAGCAAGTCTGAGACTGCACTCCCTTGCTGATAAACCACTATACACGTGACTGAGACACTACAGTTCTACGTTTTTATTTATCTTGTGCAGCTGCGGAAACACTCCTGCAGTTTCTCCCCTATTTAATTAAAAAGTCCAGGTATTGCATTCATGCGAATTTCTCTATTCTCCGTTCCACAAACTACTCTTACAATAACATATTCGATATTAACGTCGCAGAAATGATTTATTACAGATTATTTTTGTAGGTAAAATATGCATTTGGTGCAGAGTAGGCTTTAGCAATAATCAGATCCTGTCAAGTCGATTTCTGTATGAGGGTATTGAAATTTTGTTCTATAAGTATACAATATCACGTGAAAAAATACAAGTAAAGAGTTTAAACTTAATTAAGTGTAAGAAATTGAAACTTCAAAATGCGGCAGTACTTTCTCTGATCTCACGGCTGCACGTACCTGGGTTCCACGTCGGAACTCCACGTCTCCACGTCGTCGCCCACTGCCTGCTTTGCCTTTGCCTCCAGCTGCTGTCTCCTACATGGACTCTTTTGGGTTCTCAGGGTGTTAAGGTTGAGACAACAACAAACATCTGATAATTTCTGAGCTGCTTTAATTGTTCTTACACTTGTGTGGAACCTGGACACCTTCAAATAACTGCACTTTCATCGGCGGACCTTTTACATACAACGCCTATTGGAACTTGACGCGACGCGTTGTGAAAGAATAATCCGTCGGACAAACCAGACGAATGCATACAATATATTTGACTGGAATGGGGGCGAATGGGGGTTTCTATCCTCTTATATACTCAGCCCGGCGTCACAAGGGAAACCTAACAGTGTATGGACCTGTGTAACAGTACCGCAAAATATCTAGCATTCCACTCTATTGTCTAATATCTGCCCTTTCTAAACTCTCGCGGGAGAGTGCAAGATTTCTCACAGATCTACCCAACTCTACGTTACAATATTTTACATCAAAATATACAATTTCAATCTTACAAACATAGACAAATATCCCTTTTACAGGTCTCAAATATATATATAATATATATAATTATATATATAATTATTAAACATGATTAATTGACTAATTGATCCATAGCACAAAAGGTTCCCTTTTAAAAGTACATAACAAGGGATAAGTTGCCAGATTGATAGTTTATGTAGTATTATTTGGTATGTCTATTACGTTTTACTAATTTTGCAAAAATAATTTAGTATGAAAAGGACTCCATAGGCTATTCTCAGAAAATTCAAGGTATGCATTTCATTAGTCATGAAAATACGGATATTAGGAGTCTACTGTGTAGATTTCACAAGCTGGGAGATTCAGATATGACAAATAATAAAGTCTCATTTATCGGGAAAGATAAAAAGGACAATTGAACATTATTGAACACATTTTCTGCATAGTCTGAAAACAGAGTAGGATTTCAGAGCTTAATGTTTTTCGTTTTGGTTTGCGGCCAGGCATACGTTCTCATCTACAATGGGCGAAGGCCTAAACTAGGTCAGCACTTGATACGTGCTTTTTTCCTATGCGTTTATCACCTACTGCCAGTAACGAGCGGTGGAGTGCTTTTCCTTTAAGGTATTCAGTCATATTCACGAGGCTTAAACCAAAAGCTGCGTAAAAGCTATGCATAAGACATAATCTTATGACCGAAGACAGCAAATTCGATTGTTAATTATGGAAATACCTCATTCAGGTGCATCGTGTAAAATTAAACCATGACCACATGTTTGCTAAGCAGGAAATTTATTAATGGCCAATAACTGCAACATCAACATGATGCTTATCTACAGCAGATGCTGAAAATTTGCTCCATAAGACTCTATGCTACGACTCTTGGGTTTGGGATTCTCCTATTGGGAAACTTATCCCAAGCATTGCGCTTCATGAGTGTTTCAGTCAGCTTTGCCAAGGTAGGAACTATACTTTGATTTGTAAATGTTGGCATAGTTCTGAAATGCATTAGACGCAACTGAAACACTCACAGAACTGCTGCTGTGCGAAGTGCCGAGGCAGATAGTTTAACTGTCAAGATCCCTGACCTACCACTTTACACACATGCCAATGTTGTGGGGTTGCCAAGGGTATCCTCACGACTTTGTTCCAATAGACACGATGGAGTTGGTTCAATAATAAATATTGTCGTAGCAACGGGCATTTAAGCTCAAGTAGATAACAGATGGCGGATAGTGTTTCAGGGTAATAAAGAGCTTGCATAAGCAGTTAACGATAGCGCGGCTAGTGTTCACAAAGAGCCGGCAAATAAAGATAGCTAAGATAAAAGACTTGCCGGCAAAGATAGGATTTCACGTTTGATGGGTTCTAGTGATAACGTGATTGACAGAGAAAAGTTGGTTTCTTATTTGTACTTGAAACCTCTCGAATTTATGAATGAGATATAGAAGCCACTGTGACACCCCAGCGGACAGTTGTAACCAGCGAGAGGTAAGCAGAGAACAGCTGAGTAGAGAAGTTGTAAAGTCATGTAACAAGAGTGTTGTAAACAGTGGAAGTTGAGTAAGCTGTTTGTTATTGTCATCGACCTTGGTATTGTAGATTGTGATATGTGAATTAATTCTGCTGCTACCTCGTGTGTTTCTACGCAAATAAAGAACATTTAGAATTTTGGCAAATAAGACTTTTAATTTTACGAACCCACAAAGTCACAATATCATTTTGTGGCTAAACGAATCATTTTAGCAACATATAGTAAAGATATAAATAACTTGTATTCTGTAGCTCTACCTCGCCATACTAATTGCAAAAGTAAATGATAAAGGTGTGGTGAGTTATGAACAACATCGTACAGCAACTAATGTTTCAGGTTAACATTTGAAGCTGTTTTTAGAAGATACGTACTTAAAATGTTTTATTGAAAATCAAGAACACTGACTAAAACCTCTAAATACGGACAATTGAACTAAATGCAAACACAATATCCGCTAATTTAATTGGTTCTGGGTTCCCTCTAACTCCCCTACTCACACCAAATACCTACTTATGTTTCCAAATCTTAATTTCGTATTTGCATGTGATAGATACTTTATTAATCTATGGTTTGCTAAATTTTAAGATTTCCCTTTGCCTTTCTAATTTTTAGAACTGATGTACTGCATTTTCCAGCTTTGTCATCATGAAACCCTTAAGCTAATGAATTTCTTGTTTTGTTGCTTTTCCCGAATAACCTATTTGGATTAGTTATGCTGACTTAACTATTTACGCTTTAATTAATTAGAGCCAACTGAAAAATTCAATGCCACGGCCGGGATTTGAACCACGGATCTCCTGCTTTCCGTCCAGTCGCCCTAACCCCTTAAGGTACCATGGCCAACGTGCCATTTACATTAAAAATAATTACTCTTTATTATCACGCAACTTGGCTACCTAATGAATTTTTATTTCCTGACAAAATCTTAGCTTACTCTACTTAAACTATACTTGATTTTGACATAGGAATGTTATTTATTACAAATATTTATATTTGTTTATTAAACTATTATTCTTATCAGTCTGTATTTACAATAAATTTGGGATAATGACTTTCTGTATATAAATTCAAAACTGAAACATATTATAAACGTTTATGCGAGGAGAAAGAATGTAGCCCGTAAGAAGAAAAATAAACACAGTGAGAAACAGTTGAAACGCAATGCGATTTGATTGCTATACTTGAGAGATAACGTACACCAGATGGAAGAGAGAGTCCATCAAACTTTCGTAGAGGGAGGACGCAATCTGGTGCCTGGAAGAACCACTTCCTACATCTCGAATTGCTCATTGAAATGCCACGTGTAGCAGATATAACAAGCGAAAGCGTTACTGCTGCAGAAGATTATTTTTAGTACTGCGACCACAAATGGTGATGAGTCCGTAGGAAACTACACTTAGAGCGATAAGTCTAGCTTCGTGGAAAAGCATATGATGAGCATAGATAGAGGGGAGATGCGCCCAGTACCACACACCTAAGATCTTTTCAAAATTTAAAGAAAATGCATTGAAGAACAAGTAGTGTGTTTTAAAGAAGACATTGTCAAGTGTTAAAAGTGAGATATATTTTATATAGAATATGAGTAGTTGTCATGCAGTTTTTGAGATTACTCACTCTGAGTGAGTAATCTCAAAAACTGCATGACAACTACTCATATTCTATATAAGTAGTGTGTTACTATTATCATGAAGCTGATAACATACAGAAACAGCATTAGTAATGAACATTCATGAATCAGAGTCATGTTGACTTTTAATAACTGAAGTAAATATTAGTGATAGCTGCACATCACAGAAAGTGTTTCCCAGTACCGGACAGATGTAAATAAATACACATTTCTAAATATAAGAGGAGGAACTGCTTAATAGATCACAAAATAATTATTCTCATCATAATAATTGTATTTTTGAGATAAAAACAGAAGACGGTAACATGTTATATCTTTCAAAGCATTCCGTACAGATTATCACAACAAAATAAAAATGTCTTAGAACTAATGAAACATTTTTTTAAACACAGTGATCACATGTATAAAAATCAATGTGCTCTAGCCCTGTACATTCAATATGTGCCCAACCCTTGCACGATACACTAATTACACTGAACCCAAGCCTCGTCTTTGATTTCTAAGCAAATGATACACTCTGTTAGAACACGTCTATCGACACCGGTTTCGGTTCCGAAATTTAATTTTCTTATAGTCTTCTAAGGCTCTCCACTATTTCCAGTTTCTGTTGGCACAGAGTTAGAGCTAGGTTCTATATTTATAGTTTTATTAATGTTAGTCTTACGTCCCTTTGCTGTTGGTTTGTTCTGTTTTTGTGCCTTTTCCTGCAACATCAATTTATACGGAGTCGATGTTAATGTTTGAGCAATATATATTGCTACTCCCAGGCCCATTGAACTTTTTATCATATTGTTTATTAATTGTTCCATATTTTCTTCTAACCATTTTCCTTTAATTTTGACCTCCATGTTGACAGAATGTATATAAATAAAAATTAATCTAATATCAGTGCAAGTTTAGGTGATAAAAGCATACTTTCGCGTACGGTACTGGGAAAATTGTTATCGTACGGTACTGAGCAACTCACACGTACGTATATATATATAACGTCAAAGCACGGCCCGATTCTTTTAAACCGACACTGTATTTTGTGTTTGTGTATTCTACTTAATACCAAATAATATGAGTACAAATAATTAGTTCTTCATCGGACAAGGCAGCAGCAATGTCAGCAAGTTATTAACAGCACAACTCCAGTTCACTACACGACTTCTCTGAACAATAAGTTCTGATTCAACGGTGAAAGAGGAGGGAAAACAAAGGTAACAAAGGTAGTTGTTTGTCTAAATACACATCATGAGCTTCTACTATCTATCGGCAACTACGAGATACTGACACCAAGCGGGCACTGTGCGTTATGTACTGGACGCATCTCCATTACCCAAAATGAGTAAAAATGTAACCCCACCCTCTGCCGGCGTGACTATCTCTGTTTAATCATTGCATTTGCGGGGTGATAGTGAGAATGCTTGTGACATACTTTGGGGAGATACTTTGACCCACCAGAGATATATTATGGATAACCGCCGATGGGGAAAACATGACGCACAGACAGATATCGGTTGGGAATAGAGCGGAGCCAGTGAAGCTCAGAGATGCACAATTGGAGAAAGCAGCCCGATTTATGTCGAAATTTGTAAAAATTTTCCCGTTTTACGAACCCTAGTGCAACGTTTTGTAACTGAACCACTCCATCACATCGATTGCAATATTGTTTTCATTGCTTGGCTGTGTCTTTGAACTAGTCTGCAGGCCGTCACAAGGATGTATAGGGCCTTTAAAGCATAAGCTGACCCGTTTCTCGGGTTGTCTCAACTTCGCGAGAGAATTGAGAGTCGCAGGGAAATCTGTGCCGTCAAATACGCACTGAAATTCGTACCTTCTGCTCTCAAACAGGCAGTATTCACAAAAATGTTCTTGCTAGTCGCCTAAGCTTAGCAGCAGAATTTTTGTTCTAGCTCTTGTATACTACAGGATGTTATGGTATGTTTTATTGATATAAAAATTAGGCTAAGTGTGGCAGTGGTCCTTGCTTGACAATGAATGTTTTATTCGTAATAACTACCTATAGTAACGGCTATTGGTTTTTGTATAGTTACAATCAGCTTACGAAGGTTACGGTGAAATAGCGCCTTTTGATGTCTGATTGTTAAGCGTTTAAGGTGTGAGGTATGATCAAGTTCAAAGGGAGCATCTCGAGAGGCGGGTCAGATAAGGGGATGGTGGTGTACTGGACCTAAGAGACATAACAAAACGGGGCAGGGTTCCTGCAGTTTCAGATTTAAACATTCCCGGCACCAGCGATGCAACTGCCTCCCCTCCTCTCCCCTGCGGACCTATTTACCCCCCTAAGTCCGCTCTTGATATGAAGGATGACCATTCTACAAAGAGCATCCTTGCCTCACGTTCAAGAGGTCCCGAGTTCGAATCTCGGTCGGGGTGAGTTACCTGGATAAGGGTTTTCCAGGGGTTTTCCCTTATCCTGATAGACGAATGTCGGGTAACTCTAAGCTCCATGGACCTAAGCATCATTTCACCCATTTCATTCATCGTCCGATATGACTTAACGCTGGAGGACGTAAATTGAAATATATATCATCCATTTTTTGCCATGTAACTCGAATCCTGAATCACTCAAGAAGATGAATGCTAATACAAAAAAGAGAAGAAAAGTAAAATGGCGTGGCGGAACTGGAAAATCGAAGAACTAACTTATTTTATTAACGTCCTACAACGGTAAGTCATATCGGACGATTAATGAAGTGGGAGAAATGATGCTTAAGTGAGCCCAGGGTTCATAGAGCCTTAGAGTTAACCACAGTGATATTACAGGACAAAGAAAAAACTAAAAAAAAAAAACTTATCTATATAACCCACCCTGACCGAGTTTCAAACTCGGGACCCCTGAACGTGAGGCAGACACGCTACCACCTACACTACAGAGGCGAGGAAATCATGGAATGTATTTATAGTTCCTAGCATTTATCCAGATGGAAAAATCCTAGGGTGAGGAAGATCAATCGCGAAAACTGAACCCATGACCTCCAAATACGGGCCATGGACGTTACCGCTTGAACCAACCAGCTTGAAAACTGGAAAGCGTGAAGCTCTAACAAATGAAAATAAATAAAATAAATAATGTATTCGTATATTGTTGGAAATTCTGAATTCCAAACAAAAGCTTGCCTTAGTCCGGTAAAGAAAGTAAGCGAAGCGGAGTTATTTTTGGATAAGAAAGGAAATTTAAAGCTCCGAGCTGCTACAGAGATGACGCAAGAAGAAATCCTTGCAAACTTGAAACGCTCGCTTCGGAAATCTCTCGTTCATACAGTTGAATGCTTCAGCACGCTCGAGTTAGTCCACAATTTGTTACATTTGCCACAAAATTATTAAAGCTGAAACCGTGTAAAACCACTTCCGCTTACGAAGCAAACCACGTGATCCCACAGCTAGATTACATTTCTATAGCTGGATTCTGTAGTCGAATTATGACGGTGAAGTAAACCGACAGTATTTCTTTATTGTTTTGTCTACGTGAGGTGATATTCCAACAAAATAATAGATAATTAATCGAAAACAGAAAAGGATGGATCTGCATTAAGTATGAAGGCGTGGGCTCGATTCCTGAGACCGAACTTTCTGACTCATGGATTTTTTCGGGAGATTCCCCGGATCGCGAGGTGAATGCTGGGAATAGTAATTAATCCAATGAATTTTCCGCCCCTCCAATTCACTTCAATTCCCATTCACTTCAAATTTCATCCTATACTACAGCAGACATTTCGGCATTCCAGACATAATTCTCTCTCTGTAAATCCTTGTATCCGGATTGGGAGAGGTTTCTGGGTGCAGGGCTCCCGAGGGATATATAAGCTCCCAGGAGAGAGGGGAAAAGATATGAGTTGCCACTGGAGAGATTTGGTCTGTAGCTCTTAGGAACCCTCCCCTCAGTCATCTCTTCTCAGTCCGGCACCCTTAGTATACTTTCAGCTCATCCCTGCCACTCGGGGGGTGACTCAAAGAGGGCACCCTCTGAACAGAGTCATTGAGAAATCTTAGATTAACTCTACAAATTCTATTTCATGACATTAAAGTGGGTGAATAGTGCGCTGTTTGTAACAGTTGTTAAGGATGTAGTCTCGAAAGAAAAAGTTCAATGCTGTTATTTGCTTTATAAAGTCATTTTAAGTTTAAAAATATTTAAAGAATATCTTAAAATATTATAATGTTTAAATTAAGTTTAGGAAATGAAATTTTAAAAATAAATAAGACGTGTATAGTTACGAGTGATGTATATATAAAGAAACGTGTGGTTGCTATTGAGAAGAAGACCAATAACTTCTAGAGGGATTCTATCAGAATAAGTTTGACTGTTGAAGAGGTAATTTACATGTCTGAAGACGAAAGTGATTTAAAAAGATGATTGTATTATGAGGATTTTATTAATTTAAAATTGCTTAATTTTAATCATCGAAGAGCTGGACGCCTAGGGATTACTATGAGTAATCTTAGAAAGTGAATACTTTGGAGAGATTTTAATTTCATGCGTACTATATCATTTAGTATTAAATTATCGAGAATTATGATTAATCTATTGAAGAAGTAAACATGTAATTTACTTTATTTTGTTAAATCATTTTGAGGAAGACATCTGCCAGAAACGACGCATTGGGGTAGGAATCATCATACTCTGGCTGGAATATCATCATCCAAGTCAATTAAAAATACAATTAATAAACCTAGATTGAAGGGTTACGAAGTTTCTTACGAACTTTCAACTCTTAAAAAACTTTCTTCACAGAACTTCTCAACCTGGGGCGGACTAAAATTATTCTTCATGTTCACGCAAAATTTGTAATATTTCGATTTCATTTGGTATAACAATTCAAGTCTTACTGCATAAAAATGTAGAAGTTGTGGCAAACCCGCATATCAGTGTTAAATTGATTGGGTTGTAATTGGAGCTATGAGTCCCCTTATCCTCACCTGAATGGTTGTAGGAAATGGATTTTGGAGGTTGTTGGCTACTCAGTCATATTAATAACACTTTGTTTGTAGCAGAATTATTTGGTTTAATTCCTACTAAGTTTGCTTATCGACTTTGATCGGTGACCACCTGTTAGTAAAATTCCTAACATAAATTCAATGTTACTTGAAACCCTGGATTACTTGTTTAAAGTTACTTTCGCGGTTTCATTTCTTCTTTATACGGCGAATACTTTGCTCTAATAAACTTCTAATGCTGCTTCCACTTACTCTGGTTGCGCTATTCTTAACTTCCCTACATTTCAGACTTATAAATCTTCGCTTCTCTTCTTAATGCACATGAAAACGTCCTTCATGTCGTACTATCACCTTTTAAGTAAGTTTTTCTTACTTTACGATTCAGTTCGAACCTTATTCTGATCCCCTCTCTAACTTTATCACATGACCAAACTAGCTCACCCTTCTCAAATGTTACATTATTATTGGTTTCGTATTTATTTCAAATTTTCGCATTGGTTTGCAAAACTCATCTAACTCATTGACGTACAGCCCACCCTGAGTTGTTTGTAACGGTATACATCGTTATCAAATCAGCAAAGTACATCTCTTTAGCATTCATGCTCAACTGCATTTTGAAAGCCCTTTGTCCCAAAACATTCCTGGCCTAAAGTATATTATAGTCTCAGACATTGAACTCTTACTAGCACAAAGAAGATAACGGTCCTTCCTTCCTGTCTCTCCGATGTGTACAGATGTTTACAAAAATATTTTCGCTTCCGTAATTTGGTAGCTGGTGTATATGCTATATTAAATTATGTTCTTCCCTTCTTATTCTTTAATTCAACCGCTATTTTAATCATTACTCTATCTATTCTAATGTAATACTATTATAACAAAGAATTTTCATTAATTTATCTGCAATTAAGTACACCTGAAAAGGAAACCGAAAGAAAGAGAAATTCTTGCCTTTAGATTTTTGGATTAATTTATGACAAATTTTAACTACCGATAAATTTGTATTGTGTTGAAAATAGCTTAACCTTAAACCTCACTTCTGATAGTTTTAATGAAAAGCACGTTTCAACTTGTTTTCATTCCAAAATTAGCCATAAACTCAGAAATAATTTAATCTATCAATGAGGATTTGAATTAGTCCAACAAGTATGCGGCTAATCTGCAGTAGATAATCTTAATAAAAACGAATTTGATTGTAGAAATAACATGCATATTTTTATAGATGAGAACCTAAAAATTCTCCTAGTGACTAGGAAAACCTTGAAAGACATTGAGAGCGGTCAGGAGGAATCGAACCCGAACCCCCTAATTCGTGCAATTTTGAGCCATCTCGCTCGGTGAATTCTAACAATAGCTTTTCTAATGCTCCGATCGCTTTCTGCAATCAAATTACTTTCGTAGAAAGACAAGTAAATTTCAAGAGAACACAGAATGTTTAATCGGTAATAAATTGAAAGTTAGACAATTCGCAGTCTGTGATTGGTGCGTATCACGTGTAGGCAGTAGTCTGCGCCGTCGTGGTGGAGATCCGCCTTCCAAGCGTCGCACTTGCTGTGGTAGTCAGTTTCCACCCGGTGTCCGGCCCATACGCTACACTTCGAGTGAAACCGTGTAATCCCAGTCGATATCAACTCCACAACAGCTGTTAGCCGTAAGGAAGTGTCTGCTCCACTCTTATGTAAACCTTCATAGCCGCCTGACGTGCTATAAGGTAGGTCATGCTTAACCTTATCTCAACTTCCCAATCTGCAAACTATTTTTAAAAGTCTCACTCATGTGTGGCCTTTTCCTTCATCTCTTTTTTATTAACCGAGATAAACTTGCATACATATTTACACATTCGTTATTTCAAATACATTCCAATCTTAAGAAAAGGGAAAAGAAAAAGAAAATAATATCAATTTGCTATACCTTGAGAAAATGATAATTTAAATTAAAATTCAAAAGTTAAAGGAACATCTCGCAAATGATTTACTTTACACACAATTATTTGACATAAAATTTATGTTGAATTGGACTACATTTTTCGTGGTATGAGTTTGTCCCTGCCTTACGGTTTACCAAGTGTGCAAAAGTTATAGAACACTTCAGACGCAATCTCCAGAAAATAAAAATGTACATCTCATTTTCATATCATTAAACATTTTAAGGACACCCGGTAGCTGTTTGGATCTAAAAATATCTATTTTTTGTTGTCTGCCTAAAAACGAGAAACCTAAGCTTTGGAAATATATATGGTATTGCTGGGGATTTCAGTTCATAAGGGGTTTTAATTTGGATATTCTGTTTAATTTGGATAGTCACTGTTGTTATGGACAAATTTATCTTAATTGCAGTTTATTGTAACTTGTTTTTTTCGTGCCTTAGGTACGCTTTTCTCCGCAACTAATTAAGTCACATGGTATAAATTTTTACTGGTCATTTCTCAGTCAAAGAATGGACGATTCCATCTAAAATTATTCCTCAAACTGTAATCATAATTTATATAATTCTATGCTTTAAACATTTTGCATGAATTTTGTGTTCACGATGTACACATTTTTGGAGACAGATATTTTCAAATGTGGGGAGCAAATTTAGATGGAAATTTTCCAATAATGCAAGCATTTAAACATATACAAAATTCAGTAAAAATAATTAACAAATTTAGAGAAAATATATACCTGAACACTGCCAATTTGAAATGTGTAATTTTGTTTATGACAAGTTAGCACCATTGTTTTTTAGCATACAAAGTGAGTTTACATAGATTATGTTTAAAAATATTTCTGTATTCAGTGTGAAACTTTCATTTCAGTATGATAAATGCTTGTTGAGAAACTGAAAATCAAAGCGGCACTAAAACAGCAGTAAGAAACTGCCTCACAACCAATTTCAATCTAAATCGTTTGAGAAATTTTCAATGGAATAAAAACTAACACAAAAGTTTCCATATAAAAGTTAATTCGCAACAGGATATATTTTTAAGGTTCTTTGTTTCGCATTCTTCTACATTGTTAAACTCAAATACCAAATTTAATATACAACGGATTCATTTCGTTCTTGAGTTATGGCCTTCACACATTTTTCTAAGAGTTCTTTTTATTTTCAGGTAGCTTCAAACACTGATTTCACATTTTAATTTCGGTATCAAATTTTTAGTGGGATGCAATACCTTCTCTACCTACTGTATATAGGGGTAAAGAAGTTGACATTTACTGGTCAATAAGTTTTATACCATTGTATAATAATATTCACATTTTTCTTACGGATTATCAACCATTAAAAATACATTTAGAATGAAGAAGGGATTATAAGTTATTCCCATAAACTTAAACTTACACCGTTAATCAAGCAAATACTTAAAATTTGTTATATAAATTTTTCAGAAGCTCGCAAATACCAAAGTTTTTCTAGGTAGCTTCGGATGCAGTGTATTTTTTAATATCTTCTAGTAGGTTTCACGGGACCTTGCTGAATTTAAATACCAACTTTGGTATTTATTTTTAGATATTTATTTTTAGATATGCTATTCACATTTTCATTTAACTATTATAAAACATTTGTTATTAAATCATTTATTTCCTGAGAAAAATCGGTATCAAAGAGTTGCTGGAATCCAGTGCATCCTCTACTAAGAATAGGTAAGTAGTAGAGAAACTGAATGTTATTTATCCATATTTAATGTTAAGCGAATTTAGAGTTTACAGAAATGGTTTCATCACACATTTCACTAGAGATATAAAGACACAGTTGACAAAATTGTGAACTGCTATATGATGCAATTGAAATTTTACTCTTTGTATTAAATCATGTGAACCAGAATGGGGAGTTTTTGCCTCAAAAATGCATAATAACATGCTGTAAAGTTCAAATCACCACCAGGAAATATCTCACTTTCTACAAGTTGGTACGGTCGTTTAGTCAGGGACTCATTTCTTCAGTCCTCCTAACTGACAGGATGAAGTACCTGAAACTTAAGCGTGCATGCATCTTTTCCAAATTTCCTTTCCCAGTTAATTAATTAGATCTCAATGCCCACCATCTATACTACCATATTCAGCAATAATAGGCGTTAAATACTACAAAGAACAAAAAATCTCGTAGATGGCGCAATGTAAAAAAAAATTGATAAATTCTTCCTGCAGCAAGTTTTGTTTCTCTTACAATTTACCAACAGTATAGAGTTAATTCCCAATGGAATACGTACAAAATTCAAGGTAAAGGAATTTTATTAGTCATGGAAGTATCTTAAACATATGTTATTTAAAAGGAATCTTTATAAGCTTACTGGGTACGTAAAAAGGGAGCACAAATCCTATTTCATATATAATACGATTTTATGTGCGACATTTCCTAGAAAACCTTCGCATAATACTGAATTTAGATACCAAGCTTAGCAGTTCGCCAGTATTTTGTTATTAAGCTACTCACATACATAGAAATGACATTTTCCCCCTAAAACAGCTTTGGACTAAACGGAGTTTTAATATGTATTTCCGATGAAATCTCTCTTTTTCCGTTAGAATATGATCCAAAATTCTCCTCTGCAGTAACGTAACTATGCAAACAAAACATATACGTCTGGTGTATTCCAATGATTTTTCTACTCACCTTTCGACTGCAAAATCGTTATTTCTCTGGCTACTTATTCTTAATCGATATAAACTTTACACATTTCGCTGCACAACACAGTATGCAGAGGTATATACACACATATTAATTTACCTCCTCCAACGTTGTCATATCGGACGATGAAGGAAATGATGCTCAAATGAGCTCAGGGTCCACAGAGCTTAGAGTTCGATATTCACCTTTCAACGTAAGGAAAAAACTTTATTCGGGTAAGTCAGCCTGACCAAGTTTCGAACACGGGACCTATTGGATGTGAGACTAACACGCTATCATCACGTTACAAAGGTGGTATGTAAAGGCATATCCGAATGCCTTAAAGATCGTGTCGCTAAGTAATGGCTTTGAAAATTCTATACGTTTGGTATGGTTATGGAAGCAAACTGAAGGAGGACTTCCCAATCGAGAAAAGTGTAAATATCTGAAAGTCCAAAACTCTAACGTCAAATGTTTTCCAAACTGTATGACAAGTTCAATTGACATAAATCCTGTGCTTTAGTGTTTAAAGGTTGGTTGCTATGTGTTAGTGTTGACGTTGCATGCTCCTTCGATATTGTAGTAAAGCAATTTATTGTTGACCACTTCCAATACTGACAAAGAGGTAACAAATAACTCGAAAGTAGCTAATGCCACAAATATTTGTGATAAGTTGTTCTTGAAGTTTACATAATTTATGTAGTAAGATTCTATTTTGTTTTGATGCCTCATTACTTCATTTAGCACAATTAAATTGTGATACCGAAATTAAGGGATGCAATGAATAAACATTTGTAATGTATTTCAAAGGAACAGTGATAGTGATGTAGAGCCATCGACGTTTCGGGAGTGTGCATCGCTCCCATTATCCGAAACGTCGATTGCTCTACATCACTATACGTGGCTCGAAGCCCGAGAACGTCTAGAACATATTCGTTGCCAGGAAAGCTTCAGATCATATGGTATATTTGTTAAAACGCGTGCAGGTGCAGTTGGGGTGAGTCGTTTAACAAAGTGATGGGAGAAAGCGGGTTCATAGCAGAGATTCTAAGTGGATAACACTTGACTCCGTTTGAAAAGGCATTGTTCGGACCCTTAATAATGACATGACAGAGACTAATAATCACAATGGACAAAATAGTCACAAAAGGAATTTTGGTGTGAATAAAGACAGGCTTCGAGAGGTGAAAGTCGAACGCAGCTGCAGTGAGGAACACTGCTGGGCTGGCGGTCCATTAGGAAATACGACTGGTTCTGTCTTTGCGGAAGGCGGACCAGAACCGAGGAGAAAAGGTATCTGTCGGTTCCTACGTAAATAACGAATTATGTGTTATCACGTAATATGCATTTGACATATGGTAATTCCAAACAATGATATATTGGTAACCCTTGGTCGACAACGTCGCGAGTTATGTGATGATAAGAAGAAGGAGTCATTAAACCAGTTTGAAACTTGCATCCCAGTGCCATTAGAACCATCCTTACTCCCATACATATCCAAGCATACCCTTTGACGGAACTCTTGCTCTAACCTCAGGATGGGCCACACTGCTTAAAAATTTACGTCAGAATAAGCTGCATCAAACTAGCGACCAATGCGTGCAGCAACCTTTTTTAGTGTATAAGTAATTGATGTGAGGAAAGAACTTGCATCAACTGTAATCCTGAAGTATTCTAACATTTTGTACAGAAAGTATTCGAGATCAAAGGGATTTCAGAGTATTTTCGCACAAAATTTAAGATGCATATTTTATTATTCATGTAGAGAGTTTAAAATGTGATATTTTGATCAAAATCGTTGGAGACCTTTTGCTTTCCATGTAAATGAAAATATATCAATATTTTTATGCTGTATTCTTGGAAGAGTCTGAAATTAAATTACAAGAATTGGCTTTATTCAGTAAATGGCTTTTGACTTATGCTGTTCACACACTTATGGATGGTTTTATGAAATCGTACTTTTTTCTTTTCTGATTCAGGAGTTCATGTGTGTAGCTGGTCAAATGTTCATAACAAATTATCCAGCCAAATGTAATATATTTTCCACCCACTAGAATCGTTGTATGGAAGGTAACGTTTTTGTTAAATATGTGTTTTTCAAACATATATACATAAATACAGTTTATAACTTTTATTCAAGACATATTGATGATAATGGAATATTGAAAAGAAACTACATCATGAAGAATATTCATAAATAGAATACCAAACGGATTTAAGTGAAAGTAGTACGGGAAACTGTGAACTGGAAAGAATGGACAGCTTGTATTTACATGCGCCCCTAGTGAAGAAAGAGCAAACTATAGTTAGAAAAATTATAAAAATTGACAAAATTGTAAGTCTGTTGTCCCAATTGGCTCAGAGCATATAATAACCATTTTAGCAGGATGTTTCTAAATTAGATTAAATAAATATAGTATAAGCAATATATAAATATAAAAGGCACTGTTATTCAGAGCCGCGTGGGTCCAACGCAGGTTAGGGAGCGTTAGTTGTAGCAATGTGAAATGCTGATGCGAGTGACATTGCGTGTTAAAGAGTGCCCATTTGTAAACAAAAAGCTTGGAAGTGTAAATATGGGGATTGAAACCTAGCCAGAAATATGTATCGAGCTGTTGTCAGTGTGAAAAGGAATAATAATTGTAGGCCGGTGCAAGTAAGCAGTGTTATTTCTCTTGTTAACATGGATACGATACTGACTTGTTTACACGAATATAATAGAGGCACTCAAATTTGTTTATTACAGTGTTTTAATATTCCGATAAGCCAGAGCTTTAGATAGTGTATATTAAAAATATGTTTATAGTGAAAATCGTGTGGAACTCCCTCTTTATGACAAGTATGCATGCAACTTTTTTTGGAAACAACGGTGTGATACGTCTATTGATAGGAATTATTCATACTGTCTGACATTCTTTCTCCAAATGTGCAAATTTTGAAGTATTCTGAAGCAAAGCCCTATACATTCTCTCTGATTCGGTTTAGCAAGGGCGTTAATATAACTTGCAATATATCCTGATGCATTGCAACGATGCAATAAGTGTAACATACCAATGGGACCCAACGAAGGTGAGGCCCCAAATGCTTAGAGGTGTGAGATCTGAACATGGCGGAAACTCTTCTGAAGGAGAGTGAGCCTTATACGTAGCAGAGGAGCTCCCCCCCTCTCTCTCGTTAAAAAGTAATTTTTATGTATAACAGTTACGTTATTTTATTTTCACAGAACTAGTTAATCGATTTTCATTAAAATAAGTTACTGTGGTAACTAGTAAACTGTGTATCTGAACTTTCTGCGAAGCTGTGAAATTGTCATCATGTGACTATTGTACAGTGCAATAAACCATGCGAGAATAAAAAAAACTTCAAGCTTTAATGTGTAAATTGTAGTGGAGTGCAAAAAACTAAAGGAAAACAGAAAGTCGTGAAAATGCAAAAGTCGGGTACTTTTTTTTTAATTTACGTCCGCCCCAACTTTAAGTTATATCCAACGGTGAATGAAATGGGTGAAATTATGCTCAAATGAGTCCAGGGTCCATGGAGCTTAGAGCTACCCGGCATTCGTCTTGAAGGATAAAGGAAAACCCCGGTAAAAACCCTAATATAGGTGACTCACACTGACGGAGATTCGAACTCGGTAACTCTTGAGCGTGAGGCAGACATGCTACCATCTACGCTACCGAGGCGAACAAGTCAGGTACTTGTCTTCTTTAACTTTATATTTACTTTGTCTTCACATACCTAGTAAGTAAAGAAAGTGTTGCATTTCACCCAAAAGTTTGATACAGTAAAACTGAGCGGAAAGCTTAGGCGTTAACCATTATTTTGTCTGTATTCAGGAGGTCAATAGTTCAATGCCGCTCTGACTTGCTTTTTTCATGGTTTTCCCATGTCACCAAGCAAATGCTAGGGTGGCTCCCCTAATCCCGGATTGTTTTCCCAGTTTCACTTACTAGTCATCTTTTAGGTTTGGCTGTCAGCGTGATAGTTTGGACACATGAGGGCAGATGGGCCGGATGTTTGCACCCTGCTTCCCTACCTTGGCTGAAAAAGTTGCATGCTGGAGGGTTGCTTCGTCACCGTCTTTCTGAGTGCTGAAGATTTTCGGTGATACATCGGCTGCATGCCTTAGCACGAGGTATATATGTCTCTGCTCTGTCCCGCTCGCTGCCGGCCTGAGGTCTACCTTCATCTCATCTTTCCTACCCGCCCTGGGGGTGATTTAGCCATGCCGAGTCACAGCTAGCGAGGTATTCCTCTCCGTTACATTCACATCATATCAGTGATATAATAAGTATTGTCAGATCATAGAAACATAAATGTTGTTATATTACACATGAAACACAACTTACATTTCACCAAAAATATATACTTTGAATAACCCGAATCCACAAAAAAAAAAAAAAACAAAAAAAAAACACTTTTATAAAACCGTCCATATAGGACAACATAACTAAAATGCAAAATGTCGGACAAATTCCAAACCTGGTATTTATTTTCACATCTTACAGAAATGGGACTCGATCTTCACCCAGATTCCCTTTATTGGAAAATTTAAGAAATTTTTCTCATTATAAAAATGGTTCTAATGAATTTGATAAAGTAAATAGTGTGATCCATATAAACCTAAACCATTTCAATAGTCCATAACTTTTGAACCAATAATACGACACACGTGCAACTTTGGGAGAATATAATGTACAATTGTAAGATTACATTACACTATTTACATCTCAGAGAAAATGTGGTAAGTATCCTCCACCAGCATCTATGCATGTTTGTACTCATCTCACCATATTCTCTGAAGTTTTACGGAGAGTATCCTCGCCAATGTTACTTATTTCGGTTCGAATGGATTCCTTGAGAACATCAATTGTCCGTGGCCTAATCTTGTACAGTCTACTTTGTAGATATCCCCACAATAAAAATTCCGGTGTGGTTAGGTGAGGGAATTTGGGAGCCCAAAAATGTTTTGAGATTACTCGATTATCAAAGAAATTGGTTACAAGTTCCATGGCGTCATTAGATGTATGGCACGTTGCTCCATCTTACTGGAAATAACCTTCTCTCAATTCGATATCATCCAGCTGCTCCATAAATATATTGAAGATACCCATATAAACTTCAGTATCTACCATCGTATCAAAGATAATTGTCAACAAATGTCAGTATTGTCCTCCCAGAGTCACTGAGATCATTAAAACAAATTTGTACATTTTAAGAGCTTTCAAAGGGAAATTATTTCCTATTGAGATGGTTCAGGTTTATATGGATCGCGCTGTAGTAAACATTAAAGACATTTTATTATCTTGTACTTTGAAGTCTGCTTTATCGGGAAGGGAAGTTACATAAATTCGTTTAGTGAACTTGACGCGATGATGAAAACGTACAATGCAAGAACCTTAAATATCAAATAACATTTTTGTGTCATCAGTCGCTTCCAAGATATCCTTTATTAAGTATTCGAGACGTAAGCAAAATTTTAAATGTTTCTTACGTCTGCGGAAAGAGTACGGGATTTTAAGGCCAGCGTGTAGCGTCCAGTAGAAATCATTGTACTATCGATCTTTCTTTTGCATTTATAAGAAAAGCATAACGTTAATCTAGATTAAAATGAAGAAAAGATAAAAAAAAGTTAGTAAGATTAAATTGTAACCAGTAATACAAGATAGAGGGTATAGAAGGAGCAAAAATTGTAACATCAGATTTTCATATTGTGTTGCCCCCTTTAATTTTTATGGTTGTATCGCTTGGTTTGACATTATAAACAATTGACAGTATATGCAATTTGGTGTAAGTTTTTCTAACTACAATTATTTTATTGATTTAAACCACTAACATAACCATATCACTCCGACATCCATGCTAGTACAGGCCAAGTCATTTAGGGAAAGAAATGATTTTAATCAAAGAGAAATTCTCCCACAATAGGAGTGAACCTGCTGGAATCTGCTGGAACATGAGACCTGGATTAAGAAACGAAATTGTAATTTTATAGGAATTTCAGGTGGTAAATAGGCCCTGGATTTTTCAGCAATTAAGGCTCTCAACATATTAACGACAAATTCAATATTCTAGGAAGAAAAGTAGGTATACAGTAAAATTACTGATGTAACCTGCTGCATTACACGCTTCTGCGCTATGCTGATACGCAATAACGTCATGTTCTGTTGAACCATAGCCCGCTCTCATATGTGAACGTAACAGGAATGAGTTTCGCGGTAATATGAAATCGTTTATGACAGAAAATTTGGGCACGGTATTGGTGCTTGCGTTGATCCACGATACTACATCTAAAACATATTTTAAGCACAACGAAGGGGGATATTGAACGAGTTCTACCTAGATCAGAAATTCCTTACTATAACTAGGAATAGGACCCAGTCACATAGCTCTGTTCCCCGTGGGTATTTTTATTAGACTAATATTTGAGTCTCAAACGTCCCCACTTGGTTTCACAAGGACGTAGGTAAGTATGGCACTTTACATGCGTCAAGCCCGGTTGGGAAGATTATTCGCCCAGACGTGTGCAGTTTCCTACGAATATGTCGAGACCAACCCAATCCGAACAGCTCCTCATGACATTCAGCCCAACGTACTTCCAGTAAGGTTAGAAACATCAGAGGTTCTAGGGGTATGCAGCGACCACACCACGACAGCTGAAGGGACCGAAACCCCTCCACTGGAAACGTAGGGAGTAACTTGCACTGCAACCTATACCAGTGTTGTCCTTAGTTTATATGGCGATGTCAACAAAAGCATGTGTAGGTACGTGTATATTATTGGCTCCTTAGCCTGCTATCTCTCTGCGGATGAAAAATATTGTTCGCAAATCATTTTTAAAGATTTTAAATTTAATGCAAGGTATATAAAAACTTCACATTATTACAAATGTAACAGTAAAACAGAAATAAATTAGTCTTTTATTTGGTAAATGTAAGCGCAATTTCTATACATGGGTCATTCAAAAATTAGTGGCAACACTGCCTGAATTTGGCGCCATCAGCGGTAAATCATGTAAGCTGAGAGCAATGAAAAATAAGAGCATCTAATGTTTGCTAGCTGTGAGTTTGAAGAAAATTTTATTTAAAAATACATTTTAATAAGTTTAATTTTGGCTGTTAACTTTAGTGATTTAAATATGTTAAGTAAATACGAACAAAGATGCTTCATTAAAAATTAGGTTGCAAGAGGTATCAATGCTCGGCAATGCCATACAGAATTATTGGAAGTTTGTGGTAGATAGCCATTACCATATCGTACTGTGGCTGGGTGGAAGAATCTATTTCGTAGAGGAAGGGAAGACGTTCGCCAAAAACGTGGAGCTGGCAGACCGTAATCAGCAAGTGATGATGTGTATGTGAATGCTGTTAGAGCACTGCTGGAAGAACATCGTTGTTACACTTCTATTGAAGTAACAATGGAAAATGAAATTACCACTTAGAGGAGTTCGATTTATAACCAGATAGGTAATTATAGCAGCAGTATAGCAGTGTGTTCGAATATTAGGACAAGACTGTGGATGGCATCCGTCGGCTCCCCGATGTGTGGGGGCGAGTGCTTCATGTTGGAGAAGATAACTTATAAGCACTGGAATAATGTGACTGCTCCAAAAATGTTTTATTTATTGTTAATTCAAATGTTGGCGCTAATTTGAATTATCTAAGTACCAGATGAGTTAGCTGCCCCTTATTCTTGAGTTTTATGCAATCCGCATTTTACATTCCAACTTGAAAACATCGACCCCATTACTAGGTTCTACCAGAGTATTTAATATGGATGTTAAACATTCTATGAAATTAAAATTAATATACATGTTATCGCATCGCTGTAATATCTATTAGTGATTAGACAGCTGACGTTTGCACGTCTGCAAATGTTCACTGGAACCAGCGAATACTATATCTTAAGCGGAATATTTATATGACACGTTACTAGATAGCTCAGTTAGAACAAGTGCGAAACTGCAATGTCATCTGTGTGCTATGAAGGTGGTTCGAACCCACTGCATAGCCATATTAATTCTTTTACCACGTAATACTCACAATTTACAATTATTATTCTTAAAATTGTCATTATTTTATTTTTAATTGCTTTATTTATGTTTTATGGTATTGTTTGATGCTTCTTTATTGGTATACTACAAGTAGGTGGTTGTTTAAACTCCCCTATAATTTAAATAAGAGTCATTTATACATATTTGAAAACAGAAAACAAGGAAATTACAGTACCAAAGTTTAAAATGGAAGTTAAACACAATTTTGCAGATATACAATTACTGTGCTATTAAAAATGTTGTTTCAAATTGGTAGGTATGTTTTGTGGCGCCGGAATTACCCTTTTTCTATTCCTGGTATACGACACCTCTAACGAAGCAAGTGCTCGAACTGATGACTTTCTTGGGTAATGCACGCCTCCAGGGACTTTATAAGTAAATAATTGTGAATTCGGTTTCCAAGTTTTGATGAACATAAACAAAATAATTACAGTACTGAGATTGGAACCTTAGGAGTTATGGCACAGGAGACGTCATAATCCTATTCAGCTATTTCTGGACTTGACTGAAAGCATCTTCAGCGTTCAATAGTACGACTTGTATGCCTGAAGCTATGCCATTGCTATCTCGTGAGTTTTCATGCTTGATTCAGCCTTTTAAGACAGTTTTAATCATTTGCTGGGCGTTTTAATATTATTACTTGAATGGCAAAGGCTGTTATGGATATTAATTGAGGTGCACGTGACGTAGTTTACGCAAAAAGTAAATAAACCGTTACAATTACTTTCTTGGAAGTGTTGAAAACAGTGTTGTTATGATAAATTAACTTTAAAGAGAGTCGATTAAAGACACTAGACAACACTTACTTTTAAATTTTTGCGGAACTAGTTTCAGAGGCTTTGCCTCTATCATCGGCCGGCTCTCGACTCCGAGAGAGCCGGCCGATGATAGAGGCAAAGCCTCTGAAACTAGTTCCGGAAAAATTTAAAAGTAAGTGTTGTCTAGTGTCTTTAATCGACTCTCTTTAAAGTTAAAATAAACTGTTGTTTAATAATATGTCCGTTTTGATTGTACGGGTCCATGATAAATGAGGCGTATCACTTACTTTATTCCTAGTTTTTGGCAGCCAACCCCTGCTCTAAGTTCAAGAATCCGCCGTTTTTTTTATCTGACTTGTTAGTGTACTCATATGATATGTCCATTTTTGCCGAGGTGTTTACAGAATTACTTTGCCATGTACACTATAATAAAAAAGTTTGCAAAATAAGCAGGAAACCGGAATTCGCTCTCGATAAAGGAGTCGTATGTTTTTGACGTGTACTTTAGCGAACTGTACGTTTTGTCCCTTAAACCGCTATTCCTCTGAATTTTATAATAACGTCAAGCAGTACAGTTTAGCAAGCGCACAACGGGAATAAGACTCACATGCCGTTTGATGGGTGGCCTACCTTCCAAAGAATAAGGCACGGCTGACTCACATGGTATATTAATCAGTGTGTACCCTGCGCTTGCGCAGTTTATAAGAGAAGGAAGTGAGAGATTAGGAGTACAACATGGCTGCCTCCGTGCAATATGTAAACTCCACAGAGGGAAATAGTTAAAAAGTGATGAAAAGCAAAATGCTGATCGTGTTTTACAAATTGTGTGAAAAATACCCGACTTCAGCAATGGAGCATTTAATTTGGCAGTGAAATATACCGGTGTTTCAGGGTCAAGTATCAATGCCGCTCGAAGCGAAGTTATGAAAACGGCTCGGTTTTCCACCGCAGGGATACATTGTAAAAGAAGCCAGTTGTGGAAGGTGAATCTGATGAATTTGTTAAAAGTGCTGTTCGTGCAAGATGCATAGCTTCTTTGAGAGAAACGAGCCACTACAAAAGTACTACAATTACAAAAGTACTTCAAGCAGTAAACAATAATTCCGATTTGCCGAGCTTTAGAAATACGAGCTTCCACACCATTATTCTCAATGTAGGTTTAGAATTTGTGAACAGAAGCAGAAAAAATATAATTGTTGAGCGTGAAGATATATTGTTATAGCGCAGGAATTATCAAAGGAAAATTAGGAAGTGGAAGTCGAGCTTTAGAAGTAAGAGCTTCCACACCATTATTCTCAATGTAGGTTTAGAATTTGTGAACAGAAGCAGAAAAAATATAATTGTTGAGCGTGAAGATATATTGTTATAGCGCAGGAATTATCAAAGGAAAATTCGGAAGTGGAAGTCGTTTAAGGAATTCGTATGAATAGGTGGTATGTAATACTTTTTTAAAGTTGCATGCCAGTAGAACTTTCAAGTAATTACTAAGTGGCTACACGAAGTTATTTAGCACTGGTGTTTCGCAGAAAGACCCGCGCCTTAATTTTTAACTTATAAATGAGGCAATATTGTGTTAAGAAATCAAATATTTAAGCAATTGTTGTAAGCATTTAGTGACATTTAAAAGTACAAAAGGAAGCATATTACACAGTACAAAATCTTTGCATTAATCTTAATGGAAAAATGCCACCATGAAAGCTACATAGACATCGAAAACGGCAGACCAAGACTTTGCATCGAAGTTCGTTGGCAGCCCACATGTTTGCCAAATATTGGATAAAATGGCGCTAATATCCCCTCCAATCATAGTTACATTTTCCCGCTTTGTTTACATCGCCATATAAACTAAGGACTGCGCTGGTGTAGTCTATAGTTTGATACGATATCTTATAGCTATGGTAGCTATATGGCAGCTTATAGGCTACCATTGCGCAGGAGGGAGGGATAAATGAAGGAACAACAGAAGGTATTACGCTACTGGCAGAGGAGGCCACATAGACGTCTCTGCTCCAGGCTCGAAGACCCATCTTATTTAGGAGCTATCATATGAAGACGATGAAGACCCGTCAAACGATTAGCCATTTAGGCTCTACGGTATTGCTCTTTCCGCGCAAGAATCGCGCTGTGTGTCCGCACCTCGATTCGTTATAAAGCTTAAAATCGCACCTGAAAAGTGAAAAGGAAGCAAAAGGAAAGGAAATGATTGAAAGTAAATCATAGTAGACAAGAAACCACCACAGGTCTCTCCATCGACTCTGGAAAACCATGAAAAACGAGGTCAGAATGGACAGTCGATCAGAATTGTTCCAGACCTCCTAAATGCAGTGTTCATAGAGGCAGTGATAAAATAATTTGTTCAAGTATTAAATTATAAATACACCCAGAGGTATATTCAAAGGAAGGAACACTGATTCAATAAACATAGCTAACGCTGGTTGTTCTACTAAAGCACATTGTATGGGTTTTCAGATGTACTTAATAAAACTATTTTTCTGTCGTGCTTTATGATGAGTGCATTAAAAATCTTTTGTTGTTGAATGCTACTTCTGAAGCACATTTCATCAGCTCTGAAAGGGTTGAATTTGCATTTGGCGTATACGATGCCTCGTTATTCTGTTAAACAGGTTTCTCTGTCGATGTGAAACTGTGTTCGAACAAACCGATCACAAAGCTGCTTTCTATTCATTTTAATTTACATTGTCGAGTTTAATGACATGCTTTTTACTACCGTGGAGCTGTGAACGCGACACTTCCTTTTATTCCTTTAGTGAGGTTACTGTGATGATTCGATAAAACAGTATTCTCTCCATTTGCACATAAACTTTTCTTTTCACCTCTTGGTTGAATGACGACTTTCCATTACTACTCCATATATGATATTTACGAATAGAAATTGGAGTAATGACTTCAGTTTTTATTCTTGTTTGTTTCTGTTTTGTGCAAAATCCGAAGAATACTTTCGTGGCTCAATTTTATGAAAAAAATTGCAAAATTCTTATGCAAGATTCGAAGTAAGGCTGAAAAGTTAGTCGTTATTAATTTTAAAACATCTTTAGTTGTCGCCTCTAGTTTAATTAGAATAATAATTGGTCTAAGCCACATAACTCATGCATAGAGTGTGTTAACCCATTACCTATTTAAGACACAACTTTGTTAAATTATCCAAGCCAGAAACAGCTAATTATAGGAGTCTAGCGAGATTGCTGAAAATGTAGGATAAATAAAAACGGAGAAAGCTCTAATAGATTAAGGAAAGTAAACCAAGGTTGTCGATGAGAACCTTATGGGAACTCAATGCTGGTAACATTTCGCTTCCCTTACAGGCAGGCATTAAGAAGAAAACTAACATAATTTTTGTTTATTACAGAGGTACTGGTAAAGATGCACAATAATTAGGCGCCCTCTATGAAAATATATGCGAAAAGGAAGGTACTGTTGAACATACCGACCTAGGTACCCAAATATTGGTCTGTGAAAGGAAAGGGAGATATATAGTTCAAATCCCTTCAGGGCCGTCCATCCATACTGCGATTTTTTTCAGTTATGCATTCGTTCTTATAACTGACAAATATCCAAACTGTGGCTTGGAACTTTACAGATTTCCCTTCCTAACTAGGTATTATTTCATTTTATGAATAAACATTGGTATCCATCTTCTGTGACTCCCTATGCGAAAATTCCCGTTAAGCTCCACAATGAACCCTATTCGTTTTTTTTTTGTTTCCTTTTATTTTTGTTTTTGTTTTTGCAATTTACGTCCTCCAACGTTAAGTCATATCAGACGATGAATGAAATGGGTGAAATGATACTCAAATGAATCCGGGGTCCATGGAGCTTAGAGTTATCCGACATTCGTCTATCAGGGTAAGGGAAAACCCCGGAAAAACCTTACCCAGGTAACTCACTCTGACCGAGATTCGAACTCGGGACCTCTTGAACGTGAGGTAGACACGCTACAATATACGCTACCGAGGCGGGCAAAAAAACATCTTGGAAATGAAACGGTAGACCCAGACTGAAAAATTCAATGCCATAGCCGGGATTTAAACCACGGATCTTCTGGTTGCCGTCCAGCCGCTCTAACCCTTGAGCTACTATGGTCAACGTGCCGACATAACATTAAATTCTCCAACTGAATCGTATTTTTCCCTGTAAACCACTTAGGAGTTCTCATAAACACATGAGACAACTACCTTAATGACGACTTACTATGCTGTAAGTACTTTAAGGCTCGGGCTTTATAGTTCGGACCACTATTAGGTAAAATTAATACTATAAGCCCGGGCCTAAGTACTTACAGCATAGTAAGCCACCATTAAGGTAGTTGTCTTATGTGTTTATGAACACTCCTAATGGTTTACCGGGAAAAATACGAGTCAGTTGGAGGATTTAATGTCATTTCGGCACGTTGGGATAGTAGCTCAAGGGTTAGAGCGGGTGTACGGCAACCAGAAAATCCGTGGTTCAAATCCCGGCTATGACATTGAATTTTTTAGTCTGGCTCTACCATTTTATTGTGCGTCATACACACGGCTAGTATGAAAGAACAATTAATTTCCATAACTTGGAGACTTTGCTTTATATCAAAATGTAGGTCACAGATTTTTGCCAACAACCAGGAGCTGGAAGTCAATATTGTAACAAATGAGAACGCTAGTTACGTACATACATGTAGTGCCTCCTTTTAGTTTATAGGATGCAATCTAATCAAATACACATTCATAATTTTAATTCCATCACTATTTGTATTTTAGTGCTTTGTTATGTTTTAATAAAACGCAGTTATTATTGTAAATCTCACTGAATGTTGATAAAAATAATAAAAAGTAAATAACCCCGAACTATCCAGTTGATTAAACGGTCAACCTGACGCTCTTGGTGCTAGATTTTTAAATTGGTTCCCAACACATTAATCCGCGGATTAACGTGACGCTAGTGCTTTTAGCGGAAAATCAAATGTATAATTACATCATTTCTAGAAAGGTTTATCTACATTTAAGAAAAATATGTTTTGTAAGCTAAAATAATTTTCAAAATGGTTGGGAAAATCAAGTGAATGCAATGGTCAGATATTTTGTAATTTACTTTATGTGGTTTACATATTTCTAAAAGATAACTGAGGTGCCCCTACAGCCAACGACCGTTAATGTAAGTGCAGTGTAGATGTGCAGATAGGCACCATAACCTTAAGTCATAAAGTTGAAATCCAACATGATGTTAGTCACAGGAGAAGAATTTAATACTTACACTTTATGACACTCCTGCGCATGCTGGCTTTTATTGTTTACGACTGTTATAATGCATACGGTAAAGAAGGTGCTATTCCGAGAAATGTGTACAGATGTTACTTTTAATGGTAGTAGAGTAGCTATGGCTAGTAGCGAAGTGTGAAGATAAAACTGGATTAAGTGGTATTTGTTTTGCTACTTTTCCCTTAATGCTGCTATATCAACTTGGAATAGATTATAATGTATATGCAGTAAAACCTATCTAAAACGGAACGCTATCGTTCCGGCATTTATTTTACGTTTATACAGGTTTCCGTCTTGCAGAGGGCTGTGTTTGAATGCAAATAAATTAGGAAATACTCGCACAAGTTTACAGTGAAGAAATAGTATAGAATAAAGTGTAAACAATAATAGGCTGACATGTATTATATACAATATTTCCCACTTACATAAAATTTTATTGCCTAGTTTCTCTGTCTGTTCTCATTTTTCCCCTTCCAATCTGAAAATTCCTACATATCAACATTATTTGCTTCACCACACATGGTATTGGCGATGACTGAAGCTCTCGAGGCACCTCAGTGGTCGTGACAACACTCGTAACAGTTGCACTGGGCTTCTAAAAGTCCACATCGCATGCAAGCAATACCTCATTATGGTCAAAAAGTTGGAGTTCAGTGTGCTGTTAGCGCTAACGCATAATCGGTCCAATATTGTAAGAGCAGACTGTAAATGCAAAGAGATACCAAAATGACATTTGACCCCATTTTATCATGAGCTGACAGAAGAAGAGAAATCATATAGGGGTTTCGACAAGATTCTGCACAATAAACATATCATATCACTCTGCCACTACCGTACAGCAGAGAAGTCCATGAATAAAATTAGGTAAGTGTTTGACAATAGAGTTATAGTGTTGGTGTATGGCCCTCTCTCTCCCCCGATATAGCAGTGTGTGATTTTTACTTGTGTGGTAACCTGAAAGACAAAGTTTAGGAGAAAAGGTCTCATAATTGGAAGAACTAAAACAAGATATCAGAAATGAAATCGGAAACATTAAAGTGGCCCAACTTAATCGTCTGAATTAGAATGTGTTCTCCCGATATAATGCTTGTTTAGCCGAGGGTGGACATTTCCGGTATCTTCTGCAACTTAAGAGTTTTATACAAGCTTTTTGCGTGGAGTTCATTAGGGGCAAAGCCGACTGTGCTACACCCAATCGTGGATTTTAAGTGATGAACCCTGTATAATGTGAGGAAAATACCTTGTTCGTAAAACCTAGAAGGATCTATTGTGGTTATCATTCTCAGTAGATAGGCATGACGTTATGGAACTACTTGAGGCTAAAGGCCATACAGACGCGTGAAAGTCCTTAACATTTCAGACGTGGAGACATATCCCACTAAGGGAGGTACCCAGAAAGGACGATTTCCAATCCGGGAAGCTGTCAGTATCCACTGGGAGCACTGTCTGATTTGCTCAAGCATTTGTGCCATTTACGCAGCACGTCACACTTAATGGAACCTAGAAAAAGGTCTGATGGATTAGAACGATATAGAAGCGAAGAGAAATTATGGAAAGGAAGTCGAAGTGGGTGAGAAATCATCCCACTTTTTGTCTAGCGTCCAGGGAAAACTACGAAAGCCCCAAGGTAGTTTTGGGGGTTCAGCGGATATCTCTATTGCTTAATCATTAAATGTTTGTTCCTGTACCAGATCCAAATCTGTCATAAAGGTGGTGGAAATATCACACGCTAGTCATTTAGACTTCCAGTGCCTCTCCCTCACTAGACAGCCTTCTTTGTTTTCTGCATACTGTTAGGTTGTGTCACTGGTACTGCAAAATTGTGATTGGGCTAATGGAGGTGTTCCCTGCAATAAACGAATGTAATGAATTCTTCGTAAGATTCAGATCGAGAAAGAATCCACTGAAAGTGTCCTGCCTCATTTATGATTTCTACTAGGTCACCTAATATATAAGAAATTAATGTTGCTTAATACAGAAAAGTGCACTAAGAATATATATTGTCACCGATCGCAATATTTCGTTTGAGTTGCGACAAGCCAGTTGGCGGGAAGGAAAGAGACAGATAGTGCCCCGAGCCACAGCCACGCGTAGGCGAGCGCTTGGCGCTTGCAGAGAGAGAGAGAAAGAGAGAGAGATAGAGAGAGAGAAGCGGGGAGAGAAAGAGACAGAAGCAGGGAGAGAAAGAGACAGAGATAGATCCATTGTTCTTTCGCTTTGCCTCGAAAGGCCTTGAAACGTCGGCGTGTTTCTGGAACAATGGCTGAGGGTATAGAATCCGGCAGAAAGTTGCAAATCAGTCAGTTATCTACGATACTGGACGTAGATTCCCTTCACATATCCTTCATACCTACTCCGGAGTCCCATACATTGTGGAAGTACTGCGGGGGAGATCCCGTACCATCTACAGTAAGCTAGACTCCCATCCCAATAATCTGGTAACCATTGGCAGTTACGACCATAGGGCTCCTCGCCGCAGACCGAGTTACCGGTTGTCCAAAGATGCACTGAGTAACCTGAACTGAACAGGGCCACTTCCCCTGACTCTATACCTCCAAGCCCAGAAATGGGCTTGATAAGTCCCATACCCAAACATTAGTTCATTTCCCTCTAGCCTGTCAAGCGGACTGTGCTCAGATGCCACCCAGGCAGGCGGAAGAGCGCAGCCAGCACTGGGCACACACCCCCACGGGGCACTAGCACCCATTTAAGGCTAGATATAGCACTGCCTAAGAAAATCGCCTGCGACAATCAACATTTATTTTATACTGTCCAGATAAAGCGGCTAGGTGCTGGGCAGCAAACACTCCGCCCAGGTAAACCTGGGTGACTCGCATCTTCTGCTGGTCTGCTGCTGGTCAAATCAGTCAGTCGTGCATGAACGAACCCGCACATTGTATGTCAAGGTTACTCCTCACCCAAACCAGCTGGTGAATACACTGGGTCAATACGACCACCGTCTCCCCAGGAGATGGAGGAGCTACCGCCTCCCCAAGGATGCCCTTGGGTGGTAAAGTCTACCTCTCCTCCTTTCACCCTCAATCACCGCCAGGCACGCCGCGCCTTGGCCCTGCAGTTGCGCCCGAGAGCACGACCTGAATAAAACGTAAACCTAAATACCAAAATTCCATCTGGCCTCTCGCTGGTACCCCGCTCTACTTGACCGATAGCTAGCGACCGCCCAAAGGCCACGCCGTGGCTCAGTGGTTAGACCGCTTGACTCTCACCAAGGAGGCCCGGTTTCGATCCCAGGCGACCACAAAGTGAGATTTGTGGTGGACAACACGGCACTGGGGCGGATTTTCTCCGGGGCCTCCGGTTTCCCCCGCCATCTCATTCCACCGGTGCTCCATCTTCATCTTATGTATCATCAGTGTCACCGCCTGCGGTGCCGTATGCAGTAAAAGTGGGCGTTAAACACTACACATTCATTCGACCGCCCAAAGCGAGGTGGAACGGGCACTGCCCCCTTCATCGGAGGGAATTCCGGCACCAGAAGCATCAGTAGAGAACAACCGCGCCGTCTTACACAACGACACGTAAGCTTGTGCAAATAACTATACCTTTTATACCGCACGGGTAAATCCACACAGTGGATAGGTACCCTGGCGTGTAACCCTCCGTCCGGGAGAACCCGGGCGACCTGCACCTATTCTGGTCTCTTGGCTAAATCAGTCAGCGGCCTAGCTTTCGGGGGTCGCATCCAAGAGTTAGCACATCGGGCATGAGGGGCTTCGAATTTGTTGTACCCCATGATGCGGTCAGGGATGCCGACTTCCCTAAAGCTATGTCTTTTTCAGGCTCTGATACTCCCCATCATGCTTTATGCGTGTGAAATTTGGGGCATGGCCACAGGATCCAAACCGCTGCAGCTTCAGCGTGAGCAGAATAGGTATCTCAGGGCTATCTGTTCTGTATACCGATGCTTTCCCGTGAGTACCTTCACCAAGCCTCATCTCTCCAATATGTGGAAGATGTCATTAGATGCTGGCAGCAAAATTTTACGCGAGTTTGCTTTACCATCAGAGCGCCCTGGTTAGCTCTCTTGAGAACTACCAACCTAATGAACGCCGTTTAATTTGCCACCGGCTTCCCAGTACGGTTTGCGGGTATAACCGGTTACCCTAAAGCTGCTATTCCAACTTCAAATTTATACCTACCCGAGAATTATATTGGAAATCTCTCTAAACTAAATTATCCCTGGAAATTTTCTCACCAGCGTGCACACAGGCGTTGCACCCGAGTCGGCAACCGTTGAGGAGCTACGCTTACCTCCTTTCATTCCCCCTACCTAAATCTAACCCGTCACCCTACAAAACGCCACAAACCCGTCACTATATGGTTAAGGCCTTTTAGGATAGGCACACGAATGACACACAACGTACTGACCCTCAGTCGCCAACTGCCGTGTGTCAATCAGTTGTTAATGGAGTTGCTATTTGAGAACTGTTAATTGTGTGTGTGTGTGTGTGTGTGTGTGTGCGTGTGTGTGCGCGCGCGCGCAGCTATTTGAAGTGTACCACAAGTGATTTCTTTCGTTTGTTTACGTGTGGTGAAGCAACGAGAGACTGAGTTTGTGTATGGCACGTCATTTTTAGAGCCTGTAAGGTGTGTACAAAGTGTCTTTCTACTGAATAAAGAGCATTTTAGCCCACTTCGACGGTATAGATGGTAGCGTGTCTGCCTCACGTTCAAGAAGTTCCGAGTTCGAAACTCGGTCAGAGTGAGCTACCTGGATAAGGTTTCTTCCGGGGTTTTCCCTTATCCTTAAAGACGAATGTCAGGTAGCTCTAAGCTCCAAGGACTCCGGACTCTTTTGAGCACCATTACATCCACTCCATTCATCGTCCAATATGACTTAACGTTGGAGGTCGTAAATTAAAAAAAAAGTATTTTAAATTTCTTCAATCAAGGATTTTAATTCTACTAACCCACAAAGTCACAATATAATCAACCACATTATGGAAACAAAAACGTTAAAGCATTTAGGATATAACACAAAATCTAAAACAAATTTGCAACTTTGGCTCAAATGTATGTCGCATATCTGCTTTCTTTCTTCACATTTTCTTCGTTATTTCTTCAAAGAAACATACTTCTGCAGTAGTTTTTAATTTAAGTAGTATATATTTTTTGTTTTAATATTTACATCAAAAAAATAGGTTATAAATTTTAGTTAAAGAGGCCTGTCACAACAGTGCGGTTAACAATGAATATATAAACTCTCTCGAAAGGAAAATAAACAGAGATTATAACAAATAATAGAAAGCACAGTAAAATTTGATTGAATCGTTAAATATTAAATGTATTTTTGATACTGGAATTTTCAAAGAGATGTAAGAAAATAACTTAAAGGATGGAAACATTATATTGGGAAATACGCAGTAATGTGTGCATTTGAACAGAGTTAAGGAAGAAGTCCCATCTGTCTGCATCTACCGGAACTACCGCGCTGACGGCCAAATCAAAAAATGACAAGGGAGTGAAATGAGTCGCGGATTATAGAATCCATCCAAGTATACGCTTAATAATAAGACAAATCCGGCAAACTTCAATTCACAGTGGTGGGTTGAGGAAGGTAGAAATATAGACCTCCAGAATGAATTCGTATGCGCTACCACATGCATTTTTATAATGCATGTACAAACGATAAATCATACTATTAAATGCTGCTCTGTTCACCTTGTTGGGATGTCAAAACATTGAGTTGTAATTAAGCTCCTATTTCGTTCTGTTGCGGTAAAAGATAAAGTAAGAATGAGGAGACAAATGTGAACCGAGATATAAAATAACAAGTAATTGGTATGCAGAAGCGTGGTAAGTCATAGAGAGATAGTGTAACTCAACTGAGGATAAATGAAACGCGTGTGACACAGACGGTAGATAAATACAGAAAAAGTGACAAAGTGACACGTCTAGGGCTCTATTGCCTCCGGAGGTTACAAATATAGCAGTTATATTCAAACGAGAGCGGAAGGTGGAAGGAGGAGCTGCCTGTCCCAACAAAAAATGCCAAATGCTTCCAGATATATTAATTGAATATTGAAATAATATTACCGTGCAAAAGTGCAAGAATATTGTGAGCAGAATTATCATGAAGTATAAAACTGTGTTTGTAAGCCAAAAGAGGCACAATAAAGTATTAAAATAATCTGCAATATATCTTTGAAGCAATAGTAGGGAACGGATTCATAGGCACTAAAATATGTGAAATAGGCAAGCAAACAGACACTAAATTGGGAAAATAGGTGCTTAAATAGGCGCTAAAAATTCTCTAAGTAAACACTTTGAAATACACAATTTTATTGAAACTAATCTTAAAATGCACTATAGCTAACAATACAAATTATAAAAAATCAAAATTTAAAGATTGGCCTATAAGAATCTGCACCCATTTTAACCAATTAATGACCTGTACCTGTGTAATATTTGTCTTCGCCATATCAACGAAGGGAAGAAATAATCATACCTATTTAAAAAATTTATTTTCGTAAGCGTTTTCAGTAAGAAGTAAGCATCATAATCATTTTCAATACAAATAACAAACACACAACAAATGTAAATGGGTACATTTAATATGCAGTTGCCCTTAGAGGCATGTTTAGAATTTCATACAGATTAATAACTAACTGCATCCCCTGGATCACTTTGATGTTGATTAAAGTGGTTGATTAAATGAGGTTAAAATTACGTAATAGCAGCTACAAACATGAATGATTAAACTCACCTGTTTCACACAAGACTGACAAAAATTACATTTCCATCTGTGCTGAACGATGGATCACCATTTATCCACTGCTTAAGAAGTACGCTCCTGTTGCTTCTCTATTTTGGCATATTTGCGTAGGAAACTGACCTATGTGTGCACTTGAAACACTTCTTATAGAATGGGCTTTCCATTCCCCACATAAAGAGTAGTCATTTACCAATTCATTGAAATATCATTTAGCTGGTCTTTGCTACTCGTTCTTGAGCGAATTCTGAGAGTTTTCCATGACGTCATTAGCGCATTGTGGCACGTCTGTAAGGCAGACCCCTGGCTAAACCCCTTTTTGTATATCCAATGTGCAGCAGCAATACATTTCTCTTTCCGGAAAACTTTCCGTTGAAACCAACAAATGAAAAAGCTGTTGTCACAAATTACAAGCAGAAGAAATTGACTAAAATGGCAGTTTTAGGCACTAAATAAGCAGAATAGGCACAAACGTATGCAATAGGCATTTATAGGCACTATAGAACTAAGAAATTAGGCTAATAATGGTAGGAAACATGCTTATAACTTAAAAGCCTACGTTTCTGAACAAAGGAATAAAATACGCAAATAGGGCAAAATCCGCCCCTACATGTAAGTTTAGTTACCTGTTCTTAGAAGAGAAATTTTCAAGGTATCGGTGAGTATACTCGAGCGCTTTGTAGAACCCATTTATTCCTTACTTCATTATCTAAAATTCTACAAAATTTCCTAGAAAACAGTGATATATGGTTACGTTAATTGTGACAATTATTACCAATTATAAGGGAACTTTAAGTATATGCCGTGAATTAAATACATTAAAGTAACTAGTGAACCTAGAAGAATACACTTCCTATGGTCATTTTTCACATCGCGTTGTGAAGCTGAAAATTTGCATTTCACTATTTACTAAGCAAATTCTAGCAGTTGAAAACATGTAAAATTTAGCTAAAATAATTTTAAGTCAGTTAATATGTTTTAGAATATTCTAGTGATTCTGCTTTCTAGAGCAACTAAGCATGTTCAAAATATGCATGAACTATATTGCAAATTGTTCAAGGAAGAAAAGTTTGGTGCATGCATTTTCAAAATATTTTTCTTCCTATTATAATGCATAATTTATAATAAATGAACTGTAATAGTGCTTTAAAAATACTAAAACAATTTTTATTTCCTCCTGATTGTGTGGTAAAAATTTGGGCCATATCTATTATTAATTATCAAGAATTTTAAGTTACTTTACATGATGTAAAACTTACATAGTTTTAAAGCAGAGTGTCTCCTGCAAGAAGTAAGCCAGGAGTGTCTGGTTTGGTTGTCACATGCAGGTTGATACCTGACAGAAAAACAAAACATGTTTCAATAATTCAGAAGCGCTGTACATATACTGTAACATAAGCACAGAAACGTGTTACACAATAGTATGATAGTGTCAAACTAGTCCAAACTACGCAAGACCAGATACCCTTATCTGTTTGCTATGCATCGCTTCCATAATGCCAGTCCTGGGTTTGTTTCCTATCTTCATTCCTCTGCAGTTTGTTCTACTTTTCTACGGCTCCAGGTGCCCCAATTGTAATGTAGCTGAGCATTTCCAGACTTTGCTGACACTAGCAAACCCCGCAGCCCTGTACATTCTTATTACGTTAAAAACGGACGTAGTAACCTGGGGCAGAGGGATGAGTTAGTGAGAGAAATAAAGTAACAAACAGGGAGAACTACGATGTTTTAGAGATGGACCTAGCCTGAGGATAACGAACCCAGACAGAACTGGTTAAGTTTCTCTGGGATGAAGCTCATCTCAAAAGCATCTCTCCTTCTTTGTCAATTTCTCACTAACTTTTTCCCTATTCGCCTTCTCTCTATATATCTGTCGTTATCCATTACTAATTTCAACACTCAGCTCTTTTAAACAGAGAAGAGGGATATGTACTGGAATAAAATAATAAGTTCAGCATAATGGATACCTTTGAAGGAATCAGAGACCATTAGGAGACTAATACGAAGGGACTGGATTTAAGGACCTGACAAATAAGAAGCTTGAGTTGCTTCCTTTTCTGAGCTAGTACGATTACTGCGCTCTTGCGGCTGGCTACTAGATGAATAGTTTAAGGCAGGCACTCAGTTACGTTAATATTATTTTAGGTGAGATATTCCCAAGAATGATATTGCGAGACAAAGAGCAAACTCTGAATTGTTGTAATTGCAGGACTGATAATAAGAAAACGAGGTTAAATAACTTATCCTTATTCCAATCCCTGAACGATTCTATAAAATGAGTTTTAAAACTCAACTGTATAAACCAGTTAAGAATTAAACTGGTGTGCAATGATTAAGTGGGTTAATTGCTCTGGCATCTCGCAACTTAAAATGTGATGGATACTGGGCATCTGGGAATGACATCCAAGGAAATTAAAACACTGATCGGCAGCCTAGAGGTGGTACTGACAAACAATTAAGTTGAACTGTTCTTTGTTGTTGTAATTAAAGTTCTCCAAAGCTAAGTCACACCAAACGATGAATGAAAGGGGTGAAATTATGCTTAAATGTTCATAGAGTTACCCGACATTCACTTTCACTTTCACATTCAGTTTCCCTACCTCTTATCCCTCTCAGAAATATTGTTCCTGACACCTTAATCTCATTTTTTGAAACTGTTTTTCCTCAATCCTGAAATACGAAAGCTGTTCAATAAAGAATGATCACAATAATTTTTTGACAACATACCTTTACTCATCCCCATAATTTTCATGGTCCTTCTCAAAATAGCCTCCCCTGAATGTGATGCACTTATCCCAGTTTTTCTGCCAGTCTTCAAAGACATGCAGGAAAAAGGAACAAACAAACCATATCCTGATATCTCACTCTACGAAATTCGAACTTGGGGCCTGTTGAACATAAGGCAGACATGCTGCAGAATTGGGCCCCTATGTTGGGTCTGAAACCTCTTCGGAGCCAATACGAATCAGCAACAGTATGTACTGTCAAAACCTTGAAAAAAAAAAACACATATTAAAGAAAAACTGCAACTTGGAAAACAAAAGCTAGGATTGCACTTGATCAATGAAGTCATTTATATCTATGTCCCGACGGGGCGCTTACCCCTGGGGGGGGGGTTAGTGTGGTGAGAGGGTGACGGGACTGAAGTGAGACAACCGCAAAGGGCAGAGTTACTAACAGCCACAGATAACTCCTTGGAGGTGGCTTGTAAAACCAATCCCTCCCTGCACTGCGGGCTCACACATCCTCTGGGGGGTCAGAGACTCGAAGACCTCCGCTTTACTAAGAGAAAATTCCCTGCCATATACGCCGAAACTTCCGTCAATACTTAGAAACCTGAAATAGTAGGTCAGAATCAACGGTGAAGTGAAATAAGAAAATAGGTAAAATGAAGGTAGGTATAAGAAATTTGCGAGATATAATTACTCTTCCCAGTATTTTTCTGCGACTTGGGGGAATTCCCCGGAAAAAAAGAAGAATGGGCCAGGACGTTCGGCCACGAAAAGCGGGCCTCATAAGCTACCGCTCAAGAACTGGTCTTAAGTTCATGCAGCACTCCTTGCTCATCTCACCTGAGATTAAATATTATGAAAGTACTTGCATTCATTTATTTATAACATTTCAGATTCTTTATAAAGTAGAGCTCGACAAAGATGAACTTGTGTATCTGCAGAATGTGCAAAAGAATAAGAAAACTGTCTCACAAATCCTGCTTGGTTGCCAATTCCTGGAAAGAAAGAGACTCTCCTTTTATTACAAGAAAAGATGCTGATATTGGAACCAAAATACAACTTCACATTTAGGGGAAAAATTTTAGGAGACAAAGCTTCGTTTTACAAGTAATACCTAAGCCAATTGAAATCATGCTTGGGAGGTAATAAAACTTATTAGAACATTATAAAAATTGGTTGAAATCGCCAAAATAATATTGATTAATGTCTACTAAGGGTAAATAAATAAGTAAATAATAAACAGATAGATAAATAAATAGATAAATAAATATATAGATAGATAAATAAATAGTTTAATAAATATATAGAGAGATAAATAGATAGAAAGATAGATAAATGAATAAATAAATGAATAAGTCATCAGACTTCGAGTTTTATAACTAAAAATCCTTCTGGAACATTTTGCTAGAATTCTTTCATGAGACACACCCAAATTCTTGCTTCAAACCATTAATACAGAGTAACAATGATCCGTTCCTCTCATTCACTACTAACAACGTGTCTCCATTCATACCTGCGATCGATTGTATCTGCAACAAAAGCATATAACAAGTCCGTAGGAGGATAAGTATTCCTGTTAGAAATAGTTTGAGATGGATCGACAATCCAGCATCAACCCAAGAAATATACTTTTCCCAAGATCTTGGGGTTCAAGGGGTTAGTCACTGTAAAATGGTCAAAAGTAACATTGTTTTAAAAAACTCTCTGAAATATTCTGAACAAAATGGTGTATCAGTTATGCTGTTTGCAAAACCAAGAATATTTTAAAGGCTTTTTAAGCAGAGTATACTGCCCTTTAAATTTAGAGAACACAAAACTTCAAAATACTTTTTCTAATAAGTAAATTTCATGTTTGCAACTTTTAATCATATTGATTTGAAAGTTGTACACTCCTTCCGCCCCCCTCTCTCTCTCTCTCTCTCTCTCTCTCTCTCTCTCTCTCTCTCTCTCTCTCTCTCTCTCTCTCTCTCTCTCTCTCTCTCTCTCTCTCACACACACACACACACACACACATACACACACGCTCTCTCTCCTACATATTTTTTCATTTAGTATTTGATTGTTGTAGGCATCACCAATTGATATATTTTAATAATTCTGCCTTCCAGAGTAGTAAAATATATTTAGAATGTATAAGAATTTTGTTCAGTTCTGAGTTGCAAAAGATTCCAAAAAGGTACACAGAATGTGTATAAATTTAGGAAATATTTTCATTGTAATTTTTTTTCATACATTTATTAAAAAAAAAGGAAACTATTTGGTTGTTAAAATTATCAAACATAGAGACTAACTTTCAGGTATCTATCCAATGATTTGATTTCCTCTATCTCTCTTGTAAATGAAAAGGTGTGATGATACTATTTCTGGAACGGTTTATCAAGATTCACATAAAGTACAAACGGCTTGTGGAAGCTGCTTAAAAATTAACGATAGCGTTCAATATAAACACAAGTTCTTTAGCAGTGTTTAACGTTGTTTCTTAGTGCATACGGCGCCACAGGAGTCGAGCATTTTAATAACGTCACTGGACTGGATTACTCTACGGAGGTGATTCGGCTCGAAGGTCCTAACTTGGTCTATTGTACCTATGTCCCCAAGTGGGTCACCTCCGGGAGGAAGAATGAGACGAGAGGAAACAGAATGTGGTCGTTCCAAGGAGCCACGACAGCAGACGGCAGGCTCTCTACACTTTACCAGTTGGAAACTCCCTGGCAGGCCATCACATTCGACATCCCACCCTACTGTGGACCGGAGTTCCGGGTTCGGAGACCGAAGACCGTCCTACCGGTGGAGGAAGTTTTTCCAAGCGCATATCATCCTGCCATGCACATCCGAGACAACCGCCGACCTTGTGTCCTAAAGGAGGTAACCAGAGAAGAAATAATGTGAAATGATAATGGAGATGAAATGGGGAGACAGGAAATTGAGGGGTTGTAATTGACCTATCCAGTATTCGCCTGGCACCCCACGGGATTTAAACCCGGACCTCCCAAATGCAGGCCATAGACGAAATCGTCTGGGCCATCCCACTTGGTTGTAATGACGTGAAATGATGCGATGAAAAGAAAGTTTGGGAAAGAACCTTTCAAGACAGAAGCTTAGGGCATTTCCATATACTTTTGTCGCTTATGAGGCACAGGAAAACCTGGTAGAAATCAAAGTTGGAGAGACGGTCCTAACGAGATTTGAACTGCAGACTTCCTTGGTTACCCGTAATGTACATTTTCTTTGAGAAAAGACACATAATTCCGAAAGCGGAAGCAAATAAAGCAAGATGACATTGTTTTGGGAAATAACAAATCACAATTCAGAGGAATACCTCACGCACGACGACCTACATAGAGATTTATTGCGACTAACTACTCAGAAGGAAGGGGGGGGGATGAAGAGATCGCAGACTTACAGGTCAAAGAGAAGCGCAGCAGTCCTTGGCAAGTGCAGAAAGTTCTTTATGCCAGCACCAAGACTCCGGGTCTGGTGTTAAGAAGTGACCCTCCACATCTGGACAGCGATACAATGCTTCCCAAGTAAGCATCCGCGCCATGTGTCCGGCACTGCTATACACCACGAGCTTGAAAACGCATCTAAAAGCTAAGGATGTGGAATGAAGGGAAATGAAGGAAAGAAAATCATGATATGAAAATAGAGTCCGTAAACTCCCTGGCAATGACAGCGATCTTGCAATCTTCGATACGTCAATCACAAACATTGTGTGGGCGCCTTTTCACTACGTTGGGGAATGACAAACTTTCACATCATCCTATCCAACAGGAAGTCAGAAACTTAATCAAGGCATTATGGAATGCCTTATTCAATTACAAAACGTTGACTTGAAACTCTTCAGTTTTTTGACCTGGGCAAAGCTTAGCAGTGTGTTCCATTAACTAAAGACAGTTGTGTATACATGTCACCTTCGTAACCAGAGGTGAACTTAGGGAGAGATTCCCTAGGCAATTTCTATTAACTCAGCTCCAAGTTCGAGAACTTTAGAGAAGTTTGGAGCAGTGTTTCTTCCCCGGAAGGCTGAATGTGCACCACCCAATACAGTAGGACAAATTTGTTCCACATCCGTGGTAATATATTCACGTTTGTCAAGATAATCCACAAAGGCTCCTGACACTTTGCACAGCACTATATCTATCTATAGCGTCACCATATCTGGAAACAGACATGCACACAATTCAGTAACTTGATTTAGAGATTTCACTATTCATATTCTTCTCTCACATGTTTCATTTTTATGCATGTATTGCTCAGTCTTGTTTTAACTGTTCTTAGCTTAGTTTTATATTTACATGTGGTAAATCAAAATAAACTTTTTTATGTTTACAGATTTCCTTGCAAAGTAAGAAGGATAAATAAGTTAAAGCATTAGTCAAAGTTTTGAAAAGAGAATGACTATGTGATGGCTTAGATGTTCCGTGTTACCTGTGTGACCTCGAAAAAAGAAAACGAAAAGAGCTTCTTAATATTTGAAGAAATAAAGTGCTACAATTTCTCAATAAATTATTAAATGAGCGTATTCTTCTCTCAGTAGGTATTCACAAAACACTTTCCAATATACTGAGCTGTTAGACATTAATTGGTATTAAACAATGTTGCTGTGGAATGTAAAGCGTAAATACGACGGCTGTTCAATAAAGAATGATCACATTTTTTAACGTACCTTTATTCATCCTCACAATTTTGATAGTTCTTCCCAAAATAGTCTCCCCTGAATGCGATGCACTTGTCCCAGCGTTTCTACCAGTCTTCAAAGACATGCTGGAAACCATGTTTGAGGGATCCTTCAAAACTGCCTCCGCAGCCTTCACCACTGCTTCTGATGATGGATAATGCCTCACACCAAGGCGGTTCTTCAAGTTAGGGAATAGAAAAACGTCACATGGGGCTAAATCCGGACTATAGGGAGGGTGAGGGATGCACTTCACATTGATTTTTGCACGATATTCAGCAGCAACATTGGCAATATGCAGCCGTGTATTATCGTGGTGCAGCATCCAGCCTGCTTCATGGAAATGTGGTCTTTTGCGCCTGATATGGACTTGCAATAATTTCAGGATATCCCTGTAGTATTTTTCAATTTCTGATGTGTGTGCAGGTACAACATGCTGATAAACAATTCCATGAATATCAAACAATAACTATAACTTTCCCGGCAGAAGCAATCACTTTTGCTTTTTTGGGGGTTGGTGATGAAGGAGATTCCAACACTGAGCTTTGCTGTTTGCTCTCAGGATCAAAATAATGTAGCCAGGTTTCATCAGCAGTGATTACGTTTGAAAGAAACTCCGGATCTTCCTCTAACATCAACTTTAACTGCATGTTACCTCCATTGCAGCAGTAGGCGATACTGAACATGTCTGAACTTGCCTAGTTCTCACAGGCGGGAACCTGGAGTACAACAATACTCCTGGAATACTACGGCGTGTTTGTTTCACATTTAGCTCACAAAACATAAAAAATTGAATTTTAGTGCGAAAAATTATGATCGTAAAAAATTATGACCATCCTTTACTGAACAGCCCTCGTATAATATTAAACAGATTCTGCTCTTTGGGATTTTGACAAGTGTGTGCCATACGTTGTCATTATTTTATATTATCCATATTCACAACATTTTATAGCCTGGCCACGTAGCTTATCGGCAGAGCACCTGCCTGCCGTGCTAGGGGTCATGGGTTCGATACCCGGCGGTGGGAGTGGAGATTTTTACACTTTCACACTGACCCTGTGTAGGCTAAAGTATGGAAATATAGAGTCAGACTTAAAAATTCAATGCCATATCCGGGATTTAAACCACGTATCCTCTGGTCTCCGTCCAGCCGCTCTAACTCATGAGCTAATATGGCCAACGTACCAACATGACATTAAATTAAGAACAATTAATTTCCATTAATTGACCTAAAAGTGGTCCGAACTATAAAGCTCGGACCTTAAAGTACTTACAGCATAGTAAGTCGCCATTAAGGTAGTTGTCTGATGTGTTTATGAGAACTCCTAGTGGTTTACCGGGAAAAACACGAGTCAGTTGGAGAATTTAATGTCAGGTCGGCAGGTTGTATATATATACTGCACATAATCTAAAATGTAGACACTGTCTCATAAGTAATGTACTTTTTTATAGAAAAACGATTATTTTAAATTATCAGTTAACTAATTTTCAAAGTATAGACCATTATTGAGCCATCGTTCACATAGGTTTACTATCCAACATGGTACCAGTCTCTGGTTTTTAATGCCAAGTATTTGGTGACACCCACTTGCACTGCTTCAGTGTTGTAAAAATTTCTTCCGCGTAGAAAATTGGCCATTGATCGAGAAATATGGTAATCTGATGGTGCGAGATCAGGGCTGTATGCTGGGTGTGGTAGCAGTTCCATTCCTTCCAATTCCTGAATTTTTTCCATGGTTGTTCGTGTAGTATGGGTTGTTGCATTTTTCTGTTGCAATAGCACTCTTTTTTATAACTTTGGCAAGTTGGAAGGGATCAAGCCACTGTTTTGAAGCATCAGGGTTTCGGTAATATACCCATTTTTGGCCACAAGTTACAGTTCTCTTGACAAATCTATTATCCATGGGATTACGGATAAGCTGATGCCGGATATCCACCCTACGTTAAGCCTGTTGAGGTATCAGTTCCTAAGGTACAGATCTAAAGCTTGTGTATGATTTTCCAAGTGTCTTAATGTGACGATGTGTGGTATCTTTGGATGCACAAAGTTCCTCTGAAAGCCTACGAATACTTTTTATGGATTTTCTCGCAAAACCTGGCGTGTATTATAAATATTCCATACCTTAGGTCTTCCAGAACGTGGCGAATTTTCAGAGTTTTCGTCTTCATTGTTGAAACGTTGGAACCATCGCTGTGCAACACGCTCACAAGCGACACCATCTCTTTCCATTTCATATATTCTTCAAGCTGCGACAGTCACCTTATAATCTTCGTTCCAGTTGTATTTTAGAAGAACTCTAAGTTCTAACTTTATTCTCTGCATTTTGTGATCGTTTATTAACAAATGAAAAGTGATAAATGCGCGCAATTTATGCAACACTTGCCACGGCATCCTGTATATAGCATTGCCAAAGAAACGCAATACATTTTCCAAAATATCAAAATAAAGAAAGCAACATTACTTAGGTATGAGACAACCCAATAATAAGACCGTAACAACATTAAGAGTAAATTGTTAGCAAGTATGAATAAGGGCTATGTTTGCGTGGAAGGTAACTACATTTTAATGATCAAATATTTCGTTATCCCATAAGGAAAAGTCACCCTCTCAGCCTTTAGCATTTTAAATCATTAGCGTACTAACCATACAAGGAATTCAGCAATTAAGAACTGCATATGTACCTACTGACAGTAGAGGAATATAACTTCCCGAATAAGGTTAAGGTCACCCGTGACCAGACACAAAAAGGAACACGGCATCCATGACTAATACGGAGAAATCCATCTGTAAACATCACGCAATGACAGCTGTCAAAGTTATTTGGAAACCCTTAGCCGAAAAGACTAAAATGACGAAAACAATATGCGATCAGCAAGGTCAGTAGAGTCACGAAATGCAATTACTTAGAATTTTAAATGATGAGGTACTATTGTCTGAAGCTCATCGCTATAAATTAACGGTTCTTCACCTCTTCCGGATGCAACATGTATGTGCATTGCCAAAATGAAACCTCGGCTCTGTGAACATTTATCAGGTTTAATATGAAATGTGGCATTTGCTGCTATGAAGTGGTAATGTTTGGTGTAAGTCATATGCCAGTTATACCTCAAATTTAGTCATAGACTCCTCCAGTCACGAGATTGAAACCCTTTCTTTAAAGACGATTATCTTGACATCGGGTGCATGAAAGCTAGATACCATCAAGTTTCATACCCTACATTTTGAATCTGCATAAAAGCTGCTCTTTACTAGCCATAAGTGCAACTGCAATAACCGAGGAAGCTACAAATTGGCATTTGAAATGCGATGCATAACTGTAACAGATATTTCGCTTTACGATTCTGAAGCCAATAAAACAGATGTATGTTACGCCGTAAAAAGCTTTTGTTTGCAAGCAACACAATGTGGTTTATATCTCAGGAAATGTGCTTTGTTTTCGAGGTAGCAGGCATTTATTATATAAAGCCCGTATTGTGCAGTTGGAAAAGCTAGGAAATTATTTATACATTGCAGTGCACATTAGGTTGAGAGAATAAAATTTTGTGTGCAGCCACAATTCTACGGAGACAAAACAATACACTGTCGTTAAAAATAGAAATCAATTCAATCGCTGTGTAAGATCAGGAATACAGTCAAATATCATCAAAATATCATATTTGTACCTCAGGAAGGCACAAAAGCTCTATATTTATATTTCAAGAGAGTAATCATTTTGTGGTAGGCACTTACAATATGTGTCCTGCTGCGTGGCGTTGTGCTAGGGCTTTGTGTTTTGGTTCCCTGCCACGAAATGCACCCGGGATCAATCCCACCCCTAAGGGGTTGCGGATTTTTTGTCCGGATATAGAACCGGTGCCCAATCACCATTGTTGGAGCTACGGTAAATAGCGAATCCTGATCTAGAAAGCAACTTTACGGCTGTGGTTCTGTCAGACTCAGGCCAGCTTTGGGCTGTTACTCCATAGATTACATTAACTTACAATAAAACCTCCCAAAAAGCATTTCTACGCTATTTATTGCTTACGAGGGCTGTTCAATAAAGAACAATCACAACTTTTTTTTTGACAACGTGCCTTTATTCATCCTCATAATTAAGATGGTCCTTCTCAAAATAGTCTCCCCTGAATACGATGCACTTGTCCCAGCGTTTCTTCCAGTCTTCAAAGACATGCTGGAAACCATTTTTGAGATATCCTTAAAAATCGCCTCCACAGCCTTCACCACTGCTTCTGATGATGGACAATGCTTCTCACGAAGGCGTTTCTTCAAGTTAGGGAATAGAAAATGTCACATGGGGCTAAATCTGGACTATAGGGAGGGTGAGGCATGCACTTCACGTTGATGTTTGAAAGATATTCAGCAAAAACATTGGCAATATGCAGCTGCGCATTATCGTGGTGCAGCATCTAGCCTGCTTCACGAAAATGTAGTCTTTTGCCCCTGATATGGACTTACAATGTTTTCAGGATATCCCTGTAGCATTGTCCTTTTACTGATGTGTGTAGGTACAACATGCTGATAAAGCATTCAAGGAATATTAAAGAATGAAATGACCATAGCTTTCTCAGCAGAAGCAACCACTTTTGCTTTCTTGGGGGTAGGTGGCGAAGGACATTTCCACCCTGAGCATTGCTGCTTGCTCTCAGGATCAAAATGATGTAGCCAAATTTCATCAGCAGTGATTACGTTTGAAAGAAACTCCGGATCTTCCTCTAACATCAACTTTAACTGCATGCAGACCTGCATGCGAATGTCTTTTTGTTCGGGAATCAAAAGTCTTGGAACACATCCCGCACAAACACGTCTCATGTGTAATGTTTCTGTCACCAACATGTGGGTGGCACACAATGAAATGTTCAGTATTTCAGAAAGTGATCTTAAGGTAATTCGTCGATCCTCTCTCACAATGGCAGCAGCAGTGTTGATGCTTTGTTCCGTAAGAGCAGTAAGTGGAGCACCGGATCCACATTCCTTTGAAATTGATTGTTTCCCCCCTTTAACCATTATAAACCACCTTCGTGCTGTGCTGTAGGGAAGAACACTGTATAGGCCTCAACTGAAGATTTGTTGGGACGATAGCAGAATTTCAAAGCCGCATATTGTTCCTCGCGTGTTACCTCCATTGCAGCGGTAGGCGATACTGAACATGTCTTTACTTGCCTGGTTCTCACAGGCGGTAACCAGGAGTACCAACAATGAAAATACCACGACGTGTTTGTTTCACATTAAGCTAACAAAATATAACAAGATTGAATTTTAGTGCGAAAAATAATGACCGTAACAAGATTATGATCATTCTTTATTGAACAGTTCTCGTATATATTGTGACCTTTAGTAATTAGAGGAAGCGTTCTATTTAATCCAAACATTCTACATCTACTGTGAGTTAACTGAAATACGTATCTGGAGAACTCCCAAATAAAATAATCTGTTTAGATAAATATCTAAGTGTACTGCGTCTGCCCAGTATATGAACAGCGGTAATCCTACAAAAGTAGGATAGTTAACTAATTTACTATTTAAATGTATTTAATCTTTTCATTTAAAATACGTGGCATGTAAGTTCAAGAAACTTGACAAAATACTTGAAACATACTTGAAATTAAGAAGAATGAGAAGTTAAAGAAAAATCATGGTAGTTGAGAAAATTCTACTGTGTTCCCCTACCGATAGGCAAAACCTCGAAAATATCCAAGTCATACTGGTCGATGGTTGGGAAAAGAAACCCTTATCTGTTCAGCCATGAATTTCCTTTGTTTCACTACCTATTATTTCGCTTACTCCTCTATATTTCTTATAGGCTAGGAACTAACTGTGCAGGCTGTTCTTACCGATGCAGATACGTTGGAAATTCGTTTTCGACTCTGCTAGATCATTCACATTCTTTTGTGAAACTGCAGTATGCTGAACGTTTTAAACTATGAGAAAGAAACCTAATACTTTCCCAATTATTTCACTCTGTAATCATCTTAAATGATACAGTCCCAGTTTCCAACTTGAAAAGTCAATAAAGTTAAATAGGCAGATATAACATGAATAATTTTCCAGTCATAGCCCATTTATTTTGTCTTAAGTAATGAAGTCTTGCATAGATCATCAAATTAAATTTATAATAAACCTATCTTTTTAAAACTATTTTGTCAATACAGAAAACCAATCTCCACTGGACCATTTCATACATCCTATAGTGTATGTATCTTTCGTCAATAATTTCTTTAAAGCTTTGTATGAAATTTTGTACATAGTTCAAAGAATTGCTGATATATTTTTCAATTTCTCTCTTGATGATGTAAAAGTTGTTCCCAAAATTTCATTAGCCTCACGCAATCGCAATTGCTTCTTAATCAAATACCTACTCTATTTAAAAATTTAGAAGTGAGTTTTGAGGCTAATCTATATTTTCTTAGAGTCAAATAGGTGTTCGTCGACAGAGCTGACAAGGATAAAATTCGGAGGGTTTTCATGAAATATTTTGTTTTGTTAACGACACTTTCAATTGCCAGGATCGTACTATAAGTTGTAGCGCAAATAGACAAAAAGGCAATAGCAGTCTTAGCAGAGAGAAATAACGCATTGCAATTTACATGAAACGTTCATTGCATTCATGACAAAAAGCTTTTGAAGCTTATATCGCCTACTGATAATTAAGTGTGGTAATAAACTACACTTCCCTTGATTTCAAATTTTTTCTGCTTAATTTGAAAATGCTAAAAATATCTCCCATTTATTTGGTTTTGCTCTTCGAAATCCTCATGATGTATGCCACACAACAGTACCCGCTTGCACAAACGTTACATCTAGAACCATATATAAATTATGGTATGGAAGGATTAACACTAAATCAGATTATTAATAGTTATAACTACAATATCGCTGTATTTCTTTTTTCTTCTTGTGGCAATAAATAATGCAGTGTGATCCACTAAGCCGTGAGCATAAAGCAGGCACAGATCTGTATTAACGTCTGTTTTTCTTGACTATCTTAACACCTAATTTTAAAGGTAAGGATCTAAATGTGTTGTGAGAAGATGACAACACTATCATGTAATAAACTATATTTATTATCAATGCAGTACAGGGTTAAATTACAGTTATTTTCACTTTTACAAATACACAGAGTTAACACGTAAGTGCTAATATTTCTTTGCGTTTTTGTTGCTCACGCGCTGTTCGAACCTTTTCGACGTTCACTGCTCGTAAGCTTTGACATTCTAACTGCTTACGACTCTTTGACATCTATATCATAGTTCTCCGTTCCCTTGTATCAGCCTTGCATCACGGCAAGATGGTTTGGGAAATCAAAACCTTTGGAGTAGCGTAAATGGAGCTTTCTGAGGTTGATTCTTCTATATTGTCGAAACCGAACAGTCTGGGAACACTAGCACGGTACAAAACAGACAAGTACCTTCCGGCTGTATAGTTAGCCAACAGCTATCCATGAATCTTCCCTTACTGCTCTTCTTGGCGCCGAAAATCAAATATAGTGGAGACTATGGCTCAATCCCTTTACTGTAAGTATTCGCTGGCGCGATGATAGTATTCAGTGCTTTTAATTTTTTCTCCTTAATAATGGATCCAGAATTACAACGCGTTTTTTGTCTTAGTTCCCCAAGTTTCACAACATGCTGAGTCACAATGAACCATTGGCGCATTGATATTACAGACCTGAGCTACGGTTTTTTATAGTCAAAATAAATAAAAAATAAGGTTTCTCTCCCATACGATCTCTATTCACTGGGAAAAAATAAAGAAGTTTTAAGTTTTAGCGGTCTTCTTTCCACTCAACGATTATCTGCCAGGTATTATGCCACACAATGCAATAAATGCATGCAAGGTTTTCATAAGGCACGTTCACTTAATGCAAAATGATTGTGTGCTTGGCTGAACCTTATTTTCTAACAATAAGATTATTATTATTATTATTATTATTATTATTATTATTATTATTATTATTATTATTATTATTATTATTATTATTATTATTATTATTATTATTATTATTATTATTATTATTATTATTATTATTATTATTATTATTATTATTATTATTATTATTATTATTATTATTATTATTATTATTATTATTATTATTATTATTATTATTATTATTATTATTATTATTATTATTATTATTATTATTATTATTATTATTATTATTATTATTATTATTATTATTATTATTATTATTATTATTATTATTATTATTATTATTATTATTATTATTATTATTATTATTATTATTATTATTATTATTATTATTATTATTGCTGTTGTTGTTACAACCAGGGTTGTAAGGGGGATGAAGAACTTGCAATGCTAAGTCACAACTAGGGAAGTAGCTACTGAAAGGATGGGGAAAATCAGATGGTAGAGCTAATTGGTAGGGTTGAGGACATGAGAAGGTTAGAGATACCATCTAGTGTCAAACCTCATTAACAAATATATTCTATAATTTGGTAGAGCAGAACAAGATACTCCCTCATCTTGAACAGATCAGAGGTGCAATTGAAATATTATATAAGTTATAACATAACGAACTGTACCTTTGATTCAGGACTGCGTAGATGTCTGAAAAAATTGCTATATGAAGGGTGCAGTTTAGTGTTGATCCTCTTCCTTCCTGTTCCGGCTTGAACGTACAATAACAGATTTCAGTGATCAGACCTTGTACTAATCTCTTACAATCAGACTTTGTAATCTCACGCATACAGACTTCTATCATTTAAATAGGAATTCCAGCAAAATGGCCGCCGATTAATCTGTCAGCATTTCTCATAACCGTGGGGTCATTTTAGCGGTTTCCATGCTAACTTTAGGCTTGGTCCTCGGTACCTCCTTGTTTACATGTTTAAAAATGAGTTTTTTACATATTCCTTTGTTTTGTTGACAAAGCAGGAAGTATCCACCAGTCCAATGACTGTCCCTTCATCTAGCAATGTGAACCAACTGTGCAATATTATTGAACATGGTAACAGTGACATAAACTTATTTGATTTATTTTGCATTAATAATCATTATGAGCAATTGCGTAAATATTGCGTCATTGTGTTAAATGGATTATAGAATCAATAGCTTACCTTCAAATATAATTAATGCGTTACTTCATATCGAATCAGATTTAAGTTATTTGTAAAAGCTCCAGTAAGGAATTTTCCCGCTTTTTATTAAGGGATTATTAACACAACCCGCGCTGCAGGAAGACATAGAATAATGTAAACAAAATACTGCATTGATTTCTCAATGTAAAAATATCAGGACAACCAGGTGAAGGACGAAATAATAAACTTTACTTCATACCTACATATAATATGTATCTGCACGCAAGACCACACTAATAACAACTCACAAGCAGTGTTGTATGTAGCCGAGAGAAAATTGTTTATTTTCTCCCCTCAAGAAGTACAGAAAAGTACTTTACCTTCAAGAAGTAAAGAAAATTTGGAGGACATGTAAATAGTAGGTACTCCTTTACAGCCGTGTCGTTTAATATCTTTTAAACCTCAATGTCTGCAATCAATTAGATATTATTGGTGAATCATCCTGGATTAAGAATAACACTTCCCTGTCGATATTGGGCCTTTAGGCGAAAAATAAAGAATGACATATATTTTAATTTTTGTTAGAATTCACTGAAAAAAGAATATGAACGCGATCTGTAATATTAGGGCCCTTTAAACGCTCCAGGATAATGCTCTGACATATTTAGACTTGTACGAGTATATCAGCAAATTAGTCTACCTGTGTTATATTTTATTATGAATTTTATTTTGTTTTGTGATTGAGCCTAATAAAGTTTATTAAGGTATAAGTTTATTAAGGTTTATAAAGGTATACCCAAATGGCCACGCCGCACCGTGGCTGAATGGTTAGACCTATCGACTCTCACCAAGGCAGTCCCGGTTCGATACTAGGCGACCTCAAATGAGGGCGCTGGGGCTGGTTTTCTGTTTTTTTCCTCACCATCAGTCCATCAATTGCTCCATTATCATCTTTACTAACATTAATTTCGCCCTTATTCTGTCATCCACTTCTGTCACTCTTATAATAGGCATCGGTCTGTTCGCCAGATTTTCGGTTCCTCAGACCCGACCTTAAGGGATTGAGGAACAAGTTTCTCCTAACACCGCAATAAGTGTATACTATGGAAAGTAAAAGAAGAAGTATTCCCATTTAGAAGAAAAAATATGCTTTCAACACGTTATTCCAATTTAGTCATCACGTTTGACCAAGCGAGACGCGGGATATAAAAGAGGCCACAAAAATCGACCCAAAAGAATATTTGGTAAACCTTGTTTGAAGGAAAACAGTGTAATATTTACTTCTAAAGACTATTTGACACATCCTAATAAGGCAACACCCAAAGCGCTTACTTCTACATCATCTAGAACAGAGGAAGACAGCTTCGAGGGTTGTGACGTATTTCACAGCCGGGAGCGAGGCCTGCAGTGCGTGTGACTTCAGGGAAGAGCCGTGTAGTATCAAGTTGCCTATATAAATGGAGTTGTGAGTATAGAATCTGAGTGTTCAGTCAGGTGTAGCCAACTCGATGACAACAATGTAGCTGCCACGTACCAAATGGAACTGTTAAATTTACAATGTGACGATTTATTGAAGGACAAATATGCACACAAGACAGACTTCACTGAATTTTAGAAGAATGTCCCCCAAACCAAATTTCCGAGGTTGCATTCGCTTGCCGCACGGACATTGGGTATGTATGTTTCTGTTATGAAATTAGCTAAGTTCAAAACCCGAGGTACCTTGTCGGATCACAATCTAACATGCAGCCTTCGATGCAGCCCAGACATTACGTCCTGACTTTGGAAAACTAGTTAATGAAAAACGAAACAGAAAGTGTCGGAAAATGTCCACTTATTCTGTTATGAATGGGTTTCCTCTATTTTTTGTGGTAAATTTACGTCCTCCAACGTTAAGTCATATCGGACGGTGAATGAGATTGGTGAAATGTTGCTCAAATGTGTCCAGGGTCCATGGAGCTTAGAGCTATCCGATATCCGTCTTTAGGGATAACGGAAAACCCCTGAGGAAGCCTTATCCATGTAGCTCACCCTGACCGAGATGCAAAATCGGGACCTCTTGAACGTGGGCAGACACGCTACCACTCCTCTCATTACGAGTTGAAGTTTTATATATTTTCTCATAGCACAGAGCCAAAATGTAATTGTTCATAAACTGTGACCAATTGTGTAATTAAAGCAGTCAGCATTAATATTACAACACCCAAGAAGTAAGTTGTACATATGATACGTTTGCTGTCTTTCCAACACATCAAAGTGTTTCCTTCTCTTTGGATAGCAGAAATCAGCGCGGTTACGTCACACGCTAACCTACCTTTCGTTCGGGAGCATATTTGACGGTTAGAGCTGACGGAGGGGACATCACACCACCACTACCTGTCTTCCCCTAGAGGTATACAGCGAACTACTATAGTTATGATCATTTCAATTTTATAATATCGTAGTCAATTGCAACTACCCATTTCTATAAACATGTTGTATCAATCAGCAATAATATCAGCAACGATATTTAAGAATATATAATCTGAAAACCATTTCTGTACAGTTTTGCAGTAGTTAATGTATAATCATAATTAAATGTGGTAAGAGATTTTACGTGTTTCCTAAACCACTGATGGTATAAGCGATTATTCACTGATAAGAAGTGTTATAAGGGCATCATTTAAATAATTTAGGGCAAGAGTATAATCCGATTTTAAAATACTTATTTCACTTATATTTTTTTCACTACCGAACAACCAATTCACTCACGGAATAAAATAAAATTTAATAAAGTGATGATGATGATGATGATGATTTCACACAACCGTCAAAAATGTACTTTTTCGAAATACTATAAGTCTCACATATATGGCAGAAAGGGAACTATATCTGCGCTACAGCACACTTTGAACACTGTGTAAACCGGACCTGGGGAAAAATGTCAAGCTATTCCCCTATTTGACCTGCCTTCTTGACTAGGAAATTCGGTTCCGCCTAATTCGTGAGTGTGCATTTTTCCTAGTAGCTACTGCAGATAGAAAAGGAAGAACTACTCTGTTTACATCTTCGGAGTACTTTTCCCCAGACTTGGTTTTAACTGTCGTCGTGTTCACGTGTTTTAAAGATGAGTTTCTTTTTTGTACACGTTTATTACAAGATTTATGTGCCTTTCAAGTTGATCTGCAGCATATCTTCAGATAGGGCAGGCATTAAAGTCCACCTAAAAGGATTTAAATTCAATTTTTTTTTCCGAGGGCCTGAATTCAAGCAAAGTGTTAAAAAAAGCTCCGGTGTGTACCTATGAACAGAATAACCCAACCAACCAAGATGGCCCAGGCGGTTTCATCTGTGGCCTGCATTCGGGAGGCCTGATTCGATTCCCGAGGCCGGCCTATCTAACTCATGGGTTTTCTGGGGTATTTACTCGGAATGCCACGCAAATGTTGGGTAGGTTCATTATATCTCCGAATTTCCTGGTCCTCCATTTCACTTCTGTTATCATTTTACGGCGTCTCTCATCTGGTGGTCTCTCTTGTGGTAGAAAGTGTCTGTGTGAATCTCGGCGTTGCATGACAGGATGACATGCTCCTGGTAAACACTTTCGTCTTCCAGCAGACCGGTCTCTGGTCTCTGAGCCGGCATAATGGGCTGTTTCAGTACCTCCCGTAGGGGGAGGGATTCCTCCGTTTCAGCTGCCAAGGTGCGGCCGCTGCGGACCCTTAGCACTCGTGGTACCTCTGACGTTACTAGAGAAACCTCGGGCCGAACATTCGAGCCCCTCTCTCTGGGAGCTGTTCGGATTGGGTTGGACTCGAGGGGGCAGTGTGTTCCCGCCACTCACGGGAAATTGGGTACCTCCGGCCAGGCTTTGGCCGTCGGGAGGGTGTATAGGGTTGCCTCAAAAGTCCCGGGTGCTAGCCTGCAGAGCTAGTGTCTGGTGTGCTAGATCACCGGCGGCCCCACCAAGGTTTTTTTGGTAGCTGGTTCATTAAGGACCGGCGCGTAAGTGGCGTATCCACTTCCGTCCCGTCTGCCGTGTGCAGCGCGAGGGCAGTTTATAAAATAAGTACTGTCCTATGGTAAATATACCCGAGAGGCCCGAGTTCTGTTCCTACGGGTTCAGGACTAATGGAAGTAGATCCTCACATTTTTATTTTATATTTTGTTTCTGTACCACGGTAAGGGCGATACCGGTTGTAGGAGACTGCCGGGTAGATTTCAAACTGGTCGAATGTAGGGACCCTGCCCTCTGCTCTGCCGTGGCTCGTTGGAGTCGGCCGCCCTCTGTCTTCCTATCCTTCTTTCTGGTGGCGCACCACTTGGGGCACAGGTACAAATGATCAGTCTGATTGCAGTGCTCAATTCCCTCCGTAAATTTTATTCTACCCTGTAACTCAACTCTAAAACGAAACATTCGATATATACCAAAGATGCAACACGAAATTTTCAAGGAACATCTCCATTGCAAGTTACCCTTCATATGGAAAAAAAAATTCAAAACTTTCGTTTATTTTCTCAAAATTTCTGTTAATGATTTCATTAAAATTGTGTTTTTAAATATTTGCATCTCAATACGGTGTGCGTCTGAAAGTTTTGAGATAGCTCAGGAAGTCATTCATAATACATGTTGGATAATTTTATATAAACCGTAAGATGCAAATACAGAAATCGAATTCAGAAATGCGAAGTTCTTTAAAACTAAGAATTTGTATCAAACTAACCCATAGAGTAGTATTTGCAATTTCAGTGATGCCTGCATTGCTATTTTTTGAACTGTTCATATTTTGTCATTTTTAAAGTCCATTGTTATTTTGTATCCAATTCCTTTATTTTCTTTACTACCTATACAGACTGGTACCGTATTAAAAATCTTTACCTCATTTTTATTTAAAATCAGAAATTATGAAAATGTTCTATCTATTTTGTAACATAAATAATTTAAATTAAATAAATTTGTGTTATTGTAGAATGTATGGATAAAATGAATGATTTGAAGTTCTTGAATTAAAAGAATAGTTTTAGAAAATTTGTCCAGATAAGGCAAAACAAAACGCTTTAAGAAATAAAACAAAAACGATACTAGAATTAAATGCTATAAAACAGTGGCAAAGCCAATACTTTTGTGAGAAAATGAAGTCTGTGATATGATAAGAACAGAACTGACAGTGAAATCTATAAATGAAGAAATAAAACACTACAGAAATAATTGACTGTTACATGGGGAAAGGATGGACAATGATAGACTTCCAAAAATAGCACTATTATAAACCAGAAAGGAGAAAAAATAGATAGACATGACAAAACAGGTAATGTGTTTAATACTTGGAGTGATGATGATGATACTGATGATAATAATAAAGCTATGGTGCTGTCGTTTTTAAGTATGCTTAAAATCCACAGGTCTCAACCACATTTGAATGCGCATATTAGGTAACTTTGGCAAAAATATTTCTAGACGTTATGTAAAAGATAGTGGGAAAGGGATGTCATTTTAATGTAACACATCAGATTTGTTTATGTTGCTGCCACGGCATCAGAATTCGAACTTGCGCTGCAGAAGTCAAGGTGTAATATTCAAATCACGAAGTGAGACAGGTAATGCATAGGTATGTGTCCTTATACCCTTTGAGCCAAACGAGAAGGCTACATTATGCACACGTCAGGGAACCCCCTTGCGGCTTTGCTCTTCTGTCTTCCATCAAAATTTTTGTCACCTGGTTGGCACTCCGAGAATGTCAAGCAGAAGCATGTAGTCCCACTACTCAACAAATAGGACATGCGTGCATTATAACGGTTCATTGATGATGTTATCATCTATTATTTAACAAAGAATAGTTCTACTTTATCCACTTCTTATTTATGTATAAAATGTAGAGGAAGTATTGATTTCTACTCAAAAATTCCATACAGAAATGTCCAGGGAAACGTGTGTTTTGACGTCGTCTCAATTCAAAAGGCCTGTGTCTGTTAGATTGTCTGCCTTTAAATAAAGCTATTCAAGAACGCAAAGTTAGCTAAATACCAAACTTTTTGTTCATATTGGTCTTCTAAGAATGCAGCACGGAACTTTTCAAGAAAATCCCCAAAACAAAAGTGCTTTATATGGAGATGATTAGGATTAGGATTTCCAGGGAAGGAATTTGGCACCGAAACCTGTGGTTTATTGCACCTAATCCCCAAGGGGGTATCCCCGGGAGAAAGGATGAGGCGAGGGGAGACAGAGGGCGGCTTACGCAAGGAGTCAAGACAGTGCAAAGAGCAAGGCCCGTACTGTTTCCTAGTTGTAAACTGCCCGGCAGACCAGCACAACCGGCATCCCGCCTGCTGTGGTCCGGAATGGCCCACCAGGTCAGCTTGGAGACCGAAACCGTCCTACCGAAGGACGAAGTGTGTACTAGGAGCATAGCATCCAGCCATGCAACGCCGAGACACCCATCGACACTTCTACTCTAAAACAGACCATAAGATGAGAGATGCTATGAAATGATAATAGAGATGAAATGGAGGAACAGGAAATTAGGGGTTGTAATTAACCTACCTAGCTTTCCCCTGGCAACCCGGGAAAACAATCGAGAAACTCATGAGTCAAGTGGGTTGGCTATGGGAATCGAACCCGGGCCTGCCGAATGCGGGCCACAGATGGAACCGCCTGAACTATCCCGCTGCGTTCTATAATGAGAAGTTTTCATTACTTTTAATTTTCTTTAAAATGTCTCAACAGTTTTGACAAAATGTCAATTTCTTCATATTTAAGAGACAAATGAGAGGTATACATTGGAATTTCATGAAGAGATTGCGGAATCCTCATTTCGAATGGAATATTATAATGACAATTTCATTGTTAGAATAATAGATCAAAATCGCCTACCGCTGCAATGGAGCTAACACGGGAGGAACAATATGTGGCTTTGAAATTCTGCTTTCGTCTCAACAAATCTTCAGTTTAGGCCTATACAGTGTTACAGGAGGCCTATGGAAAGCCTGTTATTCCCTACAGCACAGCTCGAATGTGGTTTAAAATGGGGGACACAATCAATTTCAAATGAATGTAGACCCTGTGCTCCAGTTACTGCTCTTAAGGAAGAAAACATCCACACTGCTGCTGCCATTGTGAGAGGGGATCGACGAATTAAATTACACATGAGACGTGTTTGTGCGCGATGGGTTCCAACACTGTTGATTCCCGAACAAAAGGACATTCGCATGTGTGCATGCAGTTGATGTTAGAGGAAAATCCGGAGCTTCTTTCAAACGTAATCACTGCTGATGAAACTTGGCTACATCATTTTGATCCTGAGAGCAAACAGCAAAGCTCAGTGTGGAAATCTCCTTCATCATCAACGCCCCCCCCCTAAAAAGCAAAAGTCGTTCCTTCTGCTGTGAAAGTTATGGTCATTCCATTCTTTGATATTCATGGAATGGTTTATCAGCATGTTGTACCTGCACACACATCAGTAGCTGGACAATACTACAGGGATGTTCTGAAATATTGCAAGTCCATATCAGGCTCAAAAGGCCACATTTCCGTGAATCAGGCTGGATGCTGCACCACGATAATGCGCCGCCGCATATTGTCAATGTTGTTTCTCAATATCTTGCAAAAATCAACGTGAAGTACATTCCTCACCCTTCCTATAGTCCAGTTTTAGCCCCATGTGACTTTTTTCTTTCTATTCACTAACTTGAAGAAACATCTTCCTGGGAGGCATTATCCATCATCAGAAGCAGTGGTGAAGGCTGCGGAGGCGATTTTGAAGCATCTCTCAAAAATAGTTTCCAGTATGTCTTTGAAGTCTGGCAGAAATGCTGGGACAAGTGCATCGCATTCAGAAACATAAAAATTATGAGGATGAATAAAGGTACGTTGTCAAAAAAAAGTGATCACTCTTTATTGAACAGCTCTCGTATTTTAGCCTTATGATGACAACAAAATGTAGATATCAATAATAAAGTCTTATTCCAATTACACGCAGATGGAAACATTATTAATTTATTTTATCATTTATTTGAAATAACAAAAGTTGTAACAAAGTGTATATACGCGATTTAAGGTCCCTTAAAAATGTATAAATGAGCGAATAGCACAACACACAGAAAAAGTCTGTCCGTGCCACGGTCGAGTTGTTAGACCACAAAGTTGCCCGGGTTCGATCCCAGACGACTGCATGTGAGATTTGTGGTGTACCTAGCGGCGTAGGAGCGTGCTTCCACTGGGTGTTCCGGTTTCCTCCGTTATGTCCTTTAACCATGTTATAAATTGTAACATTTTGGAATATGCATAATAAATATATCATATACTAGTAAAATCGGTCTTTATACACTACAACACACAAAATCTGATAAAAGCAACGAATGCGCTCCAGATAAGCAGATTATTGACATCCTAAAGCTGCCTGCGTACCCTTACCTTACATCCTTCAGTTGCAAAGTGTGTGGCTTAAATGACTAATTTTCTAATATCCTTTAGGTAAACAATACAGACAATACATATGCAAAAACCGAACAGGTGTGCTGATGTGAATTACTTATTCATCAATACAAACACGCTGTAAAATATTTACCAACAAATATTACTCCAAAGGATTAAGTGGCTTTAAATGTTTATTGCTCAGCGCTCCGCCAGCTAAAACACATTTTTTAAATTTGACCGAAAGTAAAATCAATAAATGTGATCAGGAAAATATTTACTATTTCTAAGCTCTATGCCGGAACTTTCTTAAAAATCTGTAACTGGGTTCTTAAATGATAACTTACTTCAGTTTTACTTTTTGCACTACACGAAATATAGAAAGGGGAAGAACTCTACCCACCCCCTAAGAAAAGAAGGAAACTGCGTGTGTGTCTGAATAGCTTAAAACAAAAACTTCAAAATTTGTTGAAACCATTCCAAAGATTCGATACGATTATTTTAATAGGTTAGCCGCACACGTCCCTATACACAGAAAACATAAAAAGTTTTGAGTTTTTCTTAAATGTTTTTGATACTATAACGATTTGTATTAAGATACCACATGCTTCAGTTGTTTTAATTAAACTGTAAGAGATATGGAGCCAATTAATGTGCACATATATATGTCGATATATGTATATGTTTATGTATATGTCGATAAAACACAGAATTAAATTCAAATAAATTATTATTTTTGAAATAAACCACTTTCGAGACGTACCATGCTATTTTCTTTTAAAACACCTATACTTTTACCAAATCTGAAGTCGTCGTTTGTTGTCTGTCTCTTTTTCATCGTCAATATCATCATCATCATCATCATCATCATTGTTGGCCTTGTGCTTTAAGTTTTCAGTTCTAACATAAATCACCTAGAAGTATGCCAAAATCAGACCCTGCGACTAATAACCGGTGCAGCAAAATCAACTCCAATCACGGCAATGCAAACCTTAACTCGGAGCTATCCAATACATCTAACTTTAGAGGAGCAGGCACTTATACAACATGAAAAAATGTTGCTGTTAAAAACTTCAAAATGGAAGAAAAGATTACTACAACCAATCAAGTTGAAAACACAAACAAGTTTCCTACACAAAGTTACGGAATTAAAAACAGATCTAAATCTTCCTAATTCTAAAGAAAACATTTTAATCAAAGAAAACCCACTGACTTTTGAACCAATTAATATTCAATTAGATTTAGAACAAATAGTTACAGAATCTGCAACTTCCAAACCTGTACTAAAAGCACTAGCATTAGGAACTGTGAACAATAGATACCCATCTGAAGAATGGTTACATTTCTACACAGATGGATCTAACTTGGACAAAAACTCAGGAGCAGGAATTAAGTGTGCACTGTTCTCATACTATCAACCGGCAGGATACCACACAACAAATTTTGATACAGAAGTAACGGCTATTCATATTTCACGCCAACACCTTCTATACAGAAAAGATAAATTAAAAAATGCTGTCATACTTTCTGATTCTAAAGCAGCATTATGTGCAATAAGTTCATATAAAATGAGGTCAATCCAAATTAAAGAATGTCACAAAATGATACAACAACTTCAAAAACTACAGAAAAGAATTATATTACAATTAATACCTGCACATTGTGGAATTGCTGGAAATGAATCAGCTGATTTTCTTGCCAAAAAAGATGCAAATTTAATTCAGAACAAAAGTAAAAGCTTACCCTTTACATCCATAAAAGTATTAATCATAAGCAGATATAAAAGCAAACAAAACCAATCAATATCTAACCAAGTCAAAAATAAGAAATTGAACATTTTAATTAAAAATCCAGAAATTATTCCAGAAATCCTACGTAAAGCTGCAGTAACAAATTTTATATTACTTACGGAACATGATTATTTGGCCAAACACTTACACAGAATAGGAATTTATACAAGTCCAAATTGTCCCCTGTGCAAAAATGAAGAGGAAACGACTGAAGAACATCTTTTAACCCGTGAAGCCCTACCTGCCGGACCCACTACACAGAAATATTGGAGAGCAAGAGAGCTAATGGCTTCATTGCCAAAGCCTAGCATTTGAAAACAACAAGATTATTGGCTTTGTGCAAGCTTTCTTGCGTAGCGCTGATAGGGAAGTGACGAGATGTTCCGATCGGAAAGTAATACCCCACATTATTGCTAAGTGCCAGTGCGTACGGCTTTGTGCAAGCTTTGTTGTGTGTTGTTGAAAGGAAAGTAACGGGCTGGCAAGCTGTCTTGTGTAGCGTTGATAGGAAAGTAACAATACTGTTCCGATTAGAAAGTAACACCCCATATTATTGCTTAGTGCGTTATGGAAACTTTTTCTGTGTAGCGTTGATAGGAAAGGTACCGAAACTTTTCCGATCGGAAAGTAACACTCGACATTATTGCAAAGTTACAGCGGATACGGCTTTAAGCAAGCTTTCTTGTGTAGCGTTGATAGGAAAGTAACGACACTGTTCTGATCGGAAAGTAACATCTCCATTAATACTTAGTGCCAGCGGATACGGCATTGTGCAAGCTTTCTTGTGTAGCGCTGATAGGAAAGTAACGATACTGTTCCGACAGGAAAGTACCACCCCATATTATTACTTAGTGCGTTGTGGAAACTTTTTCTGTGTAGCGTTGATAGGAAAGTAACGAAACTATTCCGATCAGAAAGTAACAATAGACATTATTGCAAAGTGCCAGCGGGTACGGCTTTGAGCAAGCTTTCTTGTGTAGCGTTGATGGGAAAGTAACGGGGCTGTTCCGATCGGAAAGTAACACTTTTACATGGATTAGCTGTCGCTTAATATCTGCGGTATTCTCTTTTTTATATTTACTATCCAGTGTACTTTCAAGGAAATAATAAATCATTTCTGCAAATGCTTATCTAGATAAACAGGAATTAAAACAAGCTTTTAAGGAACAGTTTTTGGAAGATTAAGCAGATTAAGTCATATAAATGCAGCACAGTAGTAAGAGAAAAAAAATTATACTAGATTTTCATATAAGTGCAGTTTCGAGGTTTCATGAATCCAATAAAGGCTTTATAGACTGGAATGGACTGGACTGAACTACGCTACGGAGGGGATCCACATGGAGGTCCAAACTTGGCTTTATTGTACATCTGGGAAAAGGGATGAGGCGAGAGGAGACAGAGGAGGCCATCCCAAGGAAAGACGACAGTGCAGAGGGCACGGTCCCTACACTTTACCAGTTGGAAACTTTCCGACAGGCCAGTACAGCCAGCATCCCATCATATTGTGAACAGATATGGCCCCACCAGACCGCGTTCGAGACCGGAGGCCGTCCCAATGGAGGAGGAAGTTTTATCAAAGGAATATTATCCTGCCATGTTGCGCCAAGACACTTGCCGAGACGACTGAATGATACTACCAATTGAGAGATGATGTGAAATGATAATAGAGGTGAAATGGAGTGTCAGGAAATTCGCGCAATGTAATTAACCTACCCAGCATTGTCCTGGTGACCTGGGAAAACCCCGAAAAAACTGTTGGGTCAGGTATGTCGGCCACTGGAATCGAACCGAATCTTGTGATTTCTAAGAATATTTCCCACTATAGATTAACATTTTCGTGAATATTTTCTCAAACACAATGTTTTAGACATTATCACGAAATGTACCTATAGCTCAAAATGTCCTTAGTATTTCTCTTGGCGTATTTTGCATTAGCAATAAACCGTAAGAGATGAACAGAAACTTACTACATAAAAGCACATACGTCATTAATGCACAAAATCTATAAATGTGCTCTTCTCAAATGGGAGGCCATTCATTCTCTTGTCTAGACCATACAAAAGATAAAGGAATTTCAAAATCATCACAGTTGTTTAAATGGTTGACTATCGCTTAAAGTCTACTGTGGCTTCTGTAGCGGAGGTGGTAACATGTCTGCCGCACGTTCGAGAGGTCCCGTGTTCAAATCTTGGACAGGGTATGTTATCTAGATAAGGTTCTGTCCTAGGTTATCCCTTATCATTAAATATGGATATCAGGTAATTTTGAGCTCTATGAACATCGTGATACTGAAATTCATTTGATACCAGTAGTCATAGATTTTCGGTTGAAAATCAAACATTACAGACATTTATATTAAATAAAACCTGAAACTTTCCTGGCGACGAATATGCTCAAGTTGTTCTCGGGAAGCAAGCCAGGTGAAAAGACGATTAGAAATTGACCTTTCTGGAACCTACATCTCTCCCATCATCAGGATATTTATAAAATGCTATAAAATGTTCTTAAGTCGACGGATTTCCATTTTTAATGCAACCTGAGAAGTCTGGGCTAGCAGAGCATTGTTTTGATAACGATCATAGAGTCAACTTTCGGGAGACGACCATCTTGGCAGAATGCAACAGTTACTGGGAGCGGAGAGTTAAGTAGGCTTAGGCCATCTCCTCAGAGAGGAGCACGTTTAATCGTAATGCTGAATTTCAGTTCAGCTCCTCTTGGAAACCGGCCTTAGAATGGAAATACGTCGAGTTAAGAAGCATAAATCAATACAGCTTGATAATCAAGTTAAGTAGTTACGGTTCTTTGACCCAATTAATTTTCTATACTCACGCCATCTCCTGACCTGACATTTTATTTACTGTAATCAGTCTTTTGTTCAATAATGCGAATTTTGATAGCGTTTTGTCTTTGTTTATATTTGTGTTATATCCAGAATTTCATTTTGGTTATAAAAATTAATAAATATTCTGATGATGGGAGAGATGTATCCTCATGAAACGTCGATTTCTAATCGTCTTTTCACCTGGTTGGCTTCCCGAGAATAACTTGAGAAACAAGTAACAAGCATAATAAATATGGCTGAAGATATTTGAAGTAATCAAGAAGAACTGATATCTAACGAAATAATGGTTGTTTTGAAACAACTAGTAGATTAGCGTTTTTTTCTTAATAGCATTAGACGCTTCCGTAAGGTGCACCAAACTACTTAGCGATTAGCATTCCTCAAGGGTGGATCGCGGCTGTGTTGTGTGGCTAAGAAGGCACATATAGTGTATTGTTTGTGAAACAGATCTTATCAAGTGAAATAAAACATTAATCTACAGATAAGCAGAAGAATTTATAGTATTATTATTGTGAGTGGAATAATTGTAAAATCATGATCGGCAGGTCTCAGATAATAGGAATGGATTTTTAGGTATTAAAACCAATGAAAGATACAAAGTTTTGTGTCATTCTCCAATCATCCACGTAAACCCTGATGGTAAAATCTCATTAGCTGTTCTGAGCAGCCGTGGGCAACAGAAGAAAGCCGGTGAAATCTTCCTAATTCTACTCAATGTGAAGATTGCACAATAAAGCATAAAACGGCACCAATCATCGAGCGTCTGATATGATTTTAAGTTGCAACAGTTCAAAATAAAGAAAGTCTACTATATATTCATATTCCCCCTTTACCTGCGAGAAAATTAGCAATAATTATTAGCAATAATTTCTGCAGTTGTTTACATGTATTAGCATGAAGTAGATATAGAAGTAAGCTTTTGTAGGAATATTTCGTCCAAGAGTAAAGTCATGTGAGTGCAACATGCCAGTTCGTAATTTCTTTACTGTTGTAATAGCTAGAGAAAAAATTGCATTCCACAAAAATATTCGTTACCGAGTATTCAACGAAAATACATGGTTTCAGAATCCCTAAATCCAAAAATTCTGATGTGCTGCACTCTTCCGTCATCAATTTTTCTTTCATTTCGCGCTCACTTTGGGCTGATCATTCGTTCTTATTACTCTTTCTGATGCAGTTTGTCAGGACCTCGGTTGGCACTAATCAAGGGTGCTAACTTGTAAGTCAGAGGAAGACAGCTTCAGGAGTTGTGAGGTATTTCAGCCGGGAGCGAGGCCTGCAATGGGTGTGACGTCAGGCAAGAGCCGTGTAGTACCTAGTTGCCTATATAAATGGTGCCGCGAGTACAGAATCTGAGGGTTCAGTCAGCCGTTGCGCACTCGATGACAGCAATGTGGCTGTCACGTAAATGGACCTGCTAAATTTACAATGTGATGATTTATTGAAGGACCAATTACACAAGAAAGACTTGGCTGATTTTTACAAAAATGCGCCCCAAACCACATTTCCGAGGTTGTATTCACTTGCCGCACGGACATTGTGTATGTTTGGCTCGACATATGTGCGCGAATTTTTTTTTCCTGTTATGAAATTAGCTAAGTTCAAACCCCGAAGAACTTTGTTATAACTTTGATCTAACATGTAGCTTTCGATTACAAATTTCCCAGACATTACGTCCTGACATTGATAAACTAGTGAAAGAACAACGGAATAGAAAGTGTCGGAAAATGTCCACGTAATTTTGGTCTGAATGGGTCTACTCTAATTTGCAGAGAAAATTACTTAATGTTTTAGTTTATTTACTTTATAACATGCCTGACCTGCAGATAAGCTACGCGTTGAAATTTTATATATTTTCTCACAGCATGGAGCCAAAATGTAATTGTTTATAAACTGTGACCAGTTGTGTAATTAAAGCAGTCAGCATTAATGTTACAACACTCAAGATGTAAGTTGAATATATTATTCATACCCGATACGTTTCCTGTCTTTCCTACGCTGTAGGTAGCCCAGCACATCAAACTATTTCGTACCTCTTGCGTAGCAGAAATCAGTCGGTGACGTCACGAGCTAAACTGTCTCATTCGGGAGCATATTTGGTGGCTAGAGCTAACGGAGCTAACGTCACACCGCCACAACCTGTCTTCCCCTGTTGTAAGTCCTGGGCAGCTAAGTCATCTATACAAGCAGGGAAATAAAGGAAAGAAGATGAACAAGAGGAGAGAAATATTAATAAATGAATTAACATTAAGTACTAGTTTCGTCTGTGGCCTTCACTCGGTAAGCTCTTCGATTCCCGTGGCCGATTTACCTGACCCATGGTTTTTTCGAGGGGTTTTCCTGGGTCGTCAGGCGAGTGCTTGGGATTACATTCCCCGAAATTCCAGTCCATCCATTTCGCTTCCATTATCATGTCACATCATCTCTCATCTAGTGGTCTCTTTTAGGGTAGAAATGTGAGCGGGTGTCTTGGTGTTAGGACGGTCTCTCAGCCCGGTCTAGTGGGGCCGTTTCTGGACCACAAAGGGGTGAGCTGCTGGTCGTACTGGCCTGCCTGGGAGTTTACAACTGGTGAAGTGTAGGGACCCTGACCTCTGCAATGTTGTGGCGCCTTGGGCTGGCCACCCTCCATCAACTCTTGACTCATTCTTCCTCGCGGGGAAGCGCCACTTGGGGTAAAGGTCCCCAAGATTGGTCCCCTCCTTACCGTAATCCAATATATCATTAAGGATTTGTAACAATTTCATTTTCGGTGTACAGTAAAATTTCTGTTTAGATTGCTTATTCGTTTATTGTTTTCTTACATCTTAGCTTTGTAATCAGTTTCTGGTTTCTAGATGGAAAAACAGATGGAAATACAAGAAACGATAAACTTGGCTTTTGAATATTCAAAAAGTTGAGGTCCATGCAGCCGTTCTGTTTGCTCTAACAAATCATACATATGAAACTTGTGCTACGGAGTAAAGCCTTGTGGAGGGATGGGTGCTGCATATTCAGCGAAGGAACGGTTACTACAAACTTCGCCAAACTTCTCCAACTTGAGATAGGTTAATAGAAGTTGCCTAAGGAGTTTCTCTAACTTTACAATATACCAGGCAGTTCTGCGGTTATCGTCAATGGCGACATAATGGGACGCAAGCTGCTGCGGAATAAAAAAGGTTAAGCTGGAGAAAAAGTGATGTTGCGGCAGATGATTGATACATGACATTTTTCCTCGGGAAATTTTATGCAGAAAAGTTGCTAATAAAAAGAAAACTGCGCCGTTAAGCTGTCTTTGCGACTTTGCAGCTCTTTATCACAGATTGGAGTAAGGGATATAATTTTCTTTTCAAGTAAGGTTAAATGAAATATGTCTAAAGAATATTCATTTACCCACAGTAAAACGTTGAAATTCATTGAATATTTTAACAAGATCAACATTTTAAATGTAGTTCGTTTCGGTTTATCTCTTCCTGCTTATAAGTTTCGCAAAAATGCAGAAAATTCAAGGTAAACACCCAGAAAATACAATAAACTTTCATACGTCATAGAATTACTTTAAAAGTGTGGCATTCTAATCGAAATATTTAAGAAGTATTTTTATAAAGTCAAACTTTTTTCTAAATGCTTTTATTAAAAGAACACAATATTTTATTATAGATACATGGCATTATTATTGTAATTTACGTCCTTTAACTTTTTAAGTCATATCGGACGATAAATGAAATGGATGAACTGATGCTAAAATGGGCCCAGCTTCCATGGAGCTTCGAGTTACCCGATATTCATCTTTTAGAATAAGTGAAAACCCCGGAAAAATCCTTATTCAGGTAACTCACCCTGATTGAGATTCGAACTCGGGACCTACTGAACGTGAGGTAGACATGCTACCAACTACGCTACCGAGGCGGGCATAGATACATGGCAGCGCACTGGTTTCTTAATAATACTTTTATGATTTAAGGGACCTCAAATTGTATATTAACAGTACGCAATTAAAAACTGAATGATTATTTGGTATGAACTACAGGAACTTCTGATCCTTCTGTATGATAGCGTGAAAAATTTTTGATTCTGAGAAAATATTAAAAAATTTATTAAATAGATACATTACGAGAGAAAGATTCCTTCTCCGAAAGAAAAGAGAAGGTTATGTTGGTGGCGTTATTTAAGGCTTAACATGGAGGACTGCGACCTTTATACAAGGTGGCCCATGGGAACCTGATGACGTTTAAAATGTACTAAATAGTACAAGATTCGAATTCAAATATTAATAATATAACATTGTAATGGGATATTGAATTTCATTTGAGGAACTGAACTTATTTTCTAAATAAGGGCGCCTTTAAATGGCCTCCAACACTTAGTGTACATTGTTGCAGCCCGTGATGCAGATTCTGTATCGCTGATTGCAACATGTCGTTTGAAATGGTTGCAATAATTTCCTCCTCTATGGTTACCTTGAGCTCATTAATGTTCCTTGGCTTCCTAATGTACTTGAGATTTGAGTTAACCCCAAGGAAGTAGCTGCATGCTGACAGACCTGGAGCAAGTGCCGACCATGGAATGTCTCCTCTTATTGAAATAGCTTTATTTGGAAACATTTTTAACCACTGCAATGGATACGTTGGAAGTATGGCCTGTAACCCCATCTTGTTGAAACCAGATGGTGTTGAGATCGATTCTACGATAATGTAACTCAGGAGTAAGGAAGTCCCCTAATATCTATAGGCATCGATCTGAGGTCATTGTTACAGGTCTATCATACTCTTCAATAAGATAAGGACCTAAAAACTTGCAGCGCTACTCTAAGCTGTTACATACAGACTATGAAGAGGGTGTATAAATAGCTGTTGTGGATTAGAATCACCCCAATAGCGAAAATTGTGCTTGTTCGCAATAACATTTAAATGAAAATGAGCATGCATCGCTAATTAATAGAAATTTCCTTTTTAATCAATATACTCTTTAAGATATCATAGAGATGAAGGATACACTTGGCTAAAGGGTTAGTACGACTTAAAATTGATCACTTTCCATTCTGTGGCATAACCACGAGGAAAACGAATGGCGGCTTGTCGCTAGGATCCAATCCAATAACAAAGAAAACAAAAGCACTTGATACAAACAATAATTGTAGTCATCAGCAATATCTTTCAACGATTTCCCAGTTATATGAAGGCAAGTCAGCGTGAAGAGCACTTCAGAGATTACTTCTATAAAATAATATATATATGTTACATTTATATAAGAATATAAATATTCTTGAAAGAACTATAAACACAAAGAAAATAATCTCGGTAATTAACTGTAATTGGGCAGCTTTTGGATTCCAAAACCGTAAAGAATATACGATAGAAGTAGGTTTGGCTGATGAGGAGACATTTATCACTAACTATATAATTGGAACTTTTGAATTTCGTGCGCTCATTCCACGAGGAGGAACCACAGGGCCAGAGGAACGGAGAACGTAAGGGCAGAGATATCAGAACTTCCCTAACATATACTTACCTGACCACCGGCTGGTTGACGCTTGTGGTGACTTTCCCTCAAGAGACCGCTGTAAACCAAGGAAAGTTCGGCTTGGCAGTAGAGGCTTACACGGCCACCCTCTGGCGAAGCCAAGAATTTTCAACGCGCTAGACTACGACATGTCCCCCTTCGACCGACGTACATCCTTTGTAACACAAAAGAGAGAGCGGAGAGGAGAACCGTGGTGAAAGATACCACACCAACATTCTCTTTCTGAGCAAGGAAAACCGACGGGAATCAAACACGGACTTCGCAAATGCGAGAGTGACGTGTTTCCACGGAAAATTAAATTAATAAACAGATATAGAATAACATTAATGGTATTAACAAAATACGTCAGTTTTCTTAGCTATAGAAAATTAACTTTCCATTGACATCATTTTGAGTTAAATATGTTAGTTCAGGGATTCGAAGCTCATTCCGAATGAGATAAATAAATTAGATAATAATTACAAATTTCACAAAGCACGAATTAAACTTTACTTACACGCATTCTCTACCAAATAAGTCACAAGGAAAAGTCAGAGCCATTGTCTTAAGTATTATATTTAATATGTCCACAACATTTTTATATTACAATATGCAACCTTTTGGTTTGTTAGGATTGCTCTAAGTTTGCTTAGGACAGCACTATGTTCATTTTTTTAATTTACGTCCTCCAACGTTAAGTCATATCGTACGATGGATGGAATGTGTGAAATGATGTTCAAATGAGTTCAGGGTCCATAGAGCTTACAGTTACGCGACATTCGTCTTTAGTATAAGGGAAAAATTCGGAAAAAACCTTATCCAGGTAACTCACCCTGGCCGAGATTCGAACTCGGGATCCCTTGAACGTGAGGCAGACATGCTACCATTTACGCTACCATTTACGCTGAGTAGGGGACCAGAGGCATCCGGATCACGCCCACCCATTTATCTCAGTCACTAACTGAGGGGATGATTAGGGAAGTGTCACTGGTCGCTGGCCGCCTCTTCCCCCTCCCCCTGCCGTCTGGAACCTTCGCGGTGATTCACTGAAACGAGAGACTTCGAGAAACAGTGATATCCCTATAAAAGGGGGCTGCAGTTAGTGAAGTCAGTAAGTTCTTGGCGAGCAGCTGTGAGGAGCGCCCAGTGAGAGGACGGACTGCGTACGTGCATCGGAAGATTGTACGTAATTGCGAGTGCAAGTGGAACAGTAGCGGACGAACTGGTGAATTGTAATTGTGTGCATTACGTAATTCTGTGTAATTGGCAAGTGTTCAACTGTAATTCGGTGGAAATAAAGAGCATTCTTGAGTGATGCAATTGGTCTTTTAATTTCACGAACCCACAAAGTCACAATATAGCGCATAAACTGAAAAGTACTTGCAATGCTGCAACTCACCTTTGCGGTATGATGCATCAAGGATTTCATAGGTTTTGTAGATTTTGCATTATTCTCGAATTAAGTGAACTGTTTCCCTAAAGGGGATTGGACCTGGTAGCTCAAGCGTTAAGAGAAACACTACAAGTGTTTGGTGTGGCTGTGGTAGATATTTTTGAATTGAATTCAGCTTTCCATACCTAAAATTCGTCCAACATTATATTTTAATTTAAGGAACAGTGGAAATACCAATGTTTATGTACAAAAAGGTGTAAGCCAATTGAATATGATTGGAAAACTTTCTTTTTAGTTATTTATTAACTGATTAGTTGTAAGATGTTCTTCTTTTAGGGCATTTAAATATTGAACATTACCTTTAATATATTGCGTAGGAAAATTTTATTTACAATGAATTAGCTATTACCTTTTGAGGTCCTTTGTTTTGATGACCATGTCTAATTTCCTCCGCTTTCAACTGTTCATGGTAGCGGAGTGCACTAGGAAAGTTTTCATTTCTAAAGGCTCTGATTTTGATTTGTGCGTCCCGAATTCCCTCATTATACCCCGGTTGGCCGTAACTCTGCTTTCCCTTCTGAATTCCTTTCAAAACTCGGGCCCTCTCTTGGTTTAGTTTCCCTATTTGTTCCCAGCCCCACATTTCTGCTGTATGAATTGTGGCTGTCGCTTCATATGCGGTCTGCAATGAGCGCACAGATATATAATTCTGCTAAATTTCAGGGGAGCCTTTGTTGCTTAAACTCCTTTCTGTATTTCATGACATCGGTACGCTTCATCCACTTTCCTTTCATCGTAAACCTGAGTACGAAGGACATTAAATTCCCAATGTTGTCCAGGTTCTGTCCTGCACACGCACATGTCTCCTCCCTGCTATAAACCATGTATAACTATCACCGTCCAAAGCTTGTGAAGGCTTTTACCTTAAAACATTTACAACAGAATGGAAGTTTTATTTCAACTTTGTCAAAGTAAATTAAAATCGAAGGAAGTGGACCCAATGTACTGTCCAATTCTTATCCCCGCGATACCTACAGGACTTTCTCCAGTTTTCACTGTAACCTCATTTAATTATTTCAGTAACGTGATGTAATTAAACGTTCATTATAACTTCACTTAGTTCACATATTCACCTTCCAAATGTAATACAGTTCAATTTTAAGTCATTTCACTTCTCTTCGTGATGGAGCTACGTATTGAAGTACAGAATTACTGTGAAGCAATCTCTTCTTTGGATTGTTCACCCGCTGGAAATTGAACACAGGGCATCTTTTGCAATAGCTGCCTTCACAAATATCACAGCAGACATCAGGAACTCGCAAGAAAGGTAGCACTTTCTGTAGTCTTACTCGCGAGAACGCTAGCTTACTTAGCTCCTGAAATTTCTGCAGAATATTCCAGTATGTTCTGGAGGAGAGAGGAAGAAATATGTTCAGAATTATGGGTATCTCTCGATAGCTTTCTAGTGACTAACTTGAAGAGCACTTCTAGTCCTTTATGTGCTCTTGTTTCCAAATTCCCGGTTTCGATCTCCCTTTAGGCTTAGGGAGTAGTCATTGCTCACACTGTAGAAGGTAAATAAAGTACTGATAAAGTATGTCACCAAAAGTACACATTTTGAGGCTCCCTGAATCAAAATATGAAAATAGATTAAATGTCAATTTGATACCTAACTTCAGATATTTCTAAGAGTGCGACAGAAAATGTTCAGGAAATTCTACACTTCCAAACATACTTGATGCGGAAAAACGTTCACTACTTTTTATTTTCTCAAATGTAGATCAATAGCTTTAACTAAAATATATGTATGTTTAATGGCAAATTGTACATCTTTATTTTTCTGGGAATAATCTGTGAAATCCCTATCATTTCTAAGGCACTCTCTGTAATGAATAAACCATACTAAAATACAAGACTTCTACAGGAAAACGTAGATGTTCTTGAAATATACGTTAATCGTTTACATTTTTTCATTTTCGATATATTCATTACTAATTTTTTGTATTGTGCCTTTAACTGCAATAACCATATCGGTGGTCGTTCTTCTTTGTAACATATCGAAGGTGTTAACTCCTAGTCGTTGGTTTTTAATCATTAGATCACACACACATTCACAAAGTCGTTCATACTTTCAGACTCTGGGGAAGATGAGGAATTATCTTGGTTGGGGAAAAATCATCAACCCTACTGCCAGGAATCGAACCCGACACCCCTAGCACGGCAGGCAGGAGCTGCATTATTATTTAATTTTTTGAATACCTTCATATTTTAAAGTTCTGTTTCCATTCTACTGTTTCTCGAGATAATATAGAAATCGTATGAAATTTCAATTGTTTAAACATTTGAATGCTACCATTTGCTTAGTAGTAATAAAAATGAGTAATAAGACTATTCGTCTGTATTTCACTTGGCTTAGCTTGAAGCAGATGGAAGAATAGTTATGTGTAAGAGTAGTTTGTAATATCTAAATAAAAATAAATGAAATATAATGGAGAATCTTACGTGAAACACATCAAAAATAATTTTTGTAGTATTTGTTTATTTTATGGGGACTATGATTACGCCTGCCAAGTCTGGGGTGCAGCAGCCAAAACTCACCTCTCCAAGTCCTTCAAAATCGCTACTTTCGGACTGCAGTTCCAGCCGAATAATATATCACAAACCACAATATCCATCTAGATCAATCCTTTCCAAAAATTGTTGACTACATCCTACAATTGTCCCACTGTTTATATTCAAAATTACCAAACAGCTTAAACAACCTCATCCGAGGATTTGGGGAATTTGAGCTGGACGCAGGAAAGACATATAAGGGGCTACGGCTTGTTCTAGGACATCCTTAAGCAAACAAAACACATCTACAGTGTCTATACCATCCTTGACCAATTATCTTCTACACCTAAATTAAACCACCAACATTAACCCACCATCAATACTTAATAACCCCTCACGATGCCAGTAAGGGACCTAGTCCCGGTATGGCAAGAGTCGAAGGACCCTCCTTTGCGGAGGAGGACTCCCTTCAACGACACCTCTCTGCTGTGTGGGGACTATGATAATGCGCAAAGTTCGCGTTGAATTTCAATGGGGCTGTCCAATGTTTAGTACATTGAAGTTTCCAGGGCCACTTTAAATCCTCAAAGGCTTACTGTGGAATTTAGATTGAATTTCGTGGCTTTAAATGGAAATTAAAGTAACACTTATGAGCATTATACAAATTTAAGACGATTAGGAATAGGTCGCCATAACTTTCCCTGCCGACCGCTGACTTTTGATTTTCTTTCTTCTTCGGTGACGTTGTGTGATGCCATTACATTGACTGCCTCTTTGATCCAGGTTCAAAAAACTGAACCCATGTTTCATCTCCAGTAACAAGTTTTTTCAGAAACTCCTCTCCCTCCAAATTGAAGCGCTGCAAGTGTTCGGAAGCTATTGTTTTCCTTGTTTCTTTGTTTTGGGCGGTTAGCATTCTTGGTACCCAACGTGAACAAACTTTTGAGTAACCCAGTTGTTGAATAATCGTCATCACACTGCCTTTACTGAGGGAGGTAATGCGACACAATTCACCTGTTGTTACCCGGCGATCACCACGAAGGATGCCATCGACTCGCTGAATGTTGCATGGAGTCACTGCAGTCACCGGCCTGCCGCTTCGCTTTTCATCTGCCAATGGTGTTTGCCGTTCAGCTTCGTTACAGCGATGAACCCATCGTCTAACAGTGCTGGCAGTCACCATTGCATCACCATACACATTTTTTAGCCTTTCGTGAATGCGAATTGCCGTTTCACCTTCCGCAGTCAAAAATTCAATCACAGAACGCTTTCTAATACGAATGTCGATGTCAGCCATTTTGCAAGAGGATGCAGTGCTGCCACCTGTTGACTTGGGAAGTTACTACTGCAGGGATTTGAGAAGAAGGTTTGAGGAATTGCACCAACTTCAAAGTTTTAACATAACTCACTTATTTAAGGAAAAAATAGGAGGCATTACCTTTTGACCCACCTTCGTAATAATCAAACTGCGTAAATACGCACGGCACAAAGGTTACGTATGGCAGATTGTGTAAGGTATAATGTTAGAAGATTCTCAGTGGACAGTGTTTTGAGATGCAGAGGGTGTGCTTATGATTGATTTTCTGGAGAAGGGATGCACAATAAATTCTATCCAATACGTCAGAATCCTCAAAAAGCTGAAAGCCCGTCTTCGCCGATTTCTTCCAACAAAAATTATGGCGGATGTTGTTTTGCATGACAATGGAAGACCACACACCAGCCGTTACACTACTGCAGAAATACATCCCCCATACAGCACTTACCTGGTACCATCAGACGTCCATCATTTCGGGCCACTAAAGGAAGCTCATCGTGGGATTCATTTTGAAAACGTCCGTGTGTCAATGGCTTAGGTAGCAAGACCGTGTGTTTTACCACACTGGAATACATGCCCTAGTTAAACAGTGGACCAAAACTGTGGAAAAGGACGGAGATTATAGTGAATAATGACAAATTAATCGTCATTGTTGTAGTTTTCAAGCTATGTAAATTGGATTCAATTTTCTTGGCAATTAAAAGAGAGAGAGAAAAAATAAGAGGCATTACTTTTTGACCCACCCTCGTATATACCAAGGAATACGTATATTTAATTTCTCTTACAGAAAAATAAATTAGGTTTTTATCTATGGACGCTGTTTATCTGCCTTAGTTCATCAGAATTCTATTCTATATTTGGTAAAGACGTCTTATTTTTGCTCAAAGAATTAGGCCTGGGCTTCTTTTGAACACCATGCAACAATGTCTTTACTCTTCTTTCCAAGGAGGTAGAGTTAAGACGCCTTCCCTAAGGTTTGAATGCACAACCTCGTGAACCGAAGGCTGGCATGCTATTCCTAGACCATGGAAGCCCACCTTCCAGTCCAGGTGCAATAATTTCTATCTGGATACTTTATACTAGGAAGATTCCAATAACCAAGTTGACTTTGGTAACTCTACATTGAAGTATGCGCGTGTCTTGCAGAGTAGAGTGTGAAGATATTGGTTTACGATATTCCTTTGTTTTGCTATTTTATGTGTGAGAAGTGAGATTTATTTCACTATCTTAGAACCTGTGGATACGTGAGTAGCGTAAATAATATAAACCAACAGAGAGTTATAAAATCCAAACTGCCCTTTTTCTTCATTTAGATACACAAATTTTACAATTGAGGTTAAAAGCTCTCAGAAAAAAATGATAAAATGAACTACAAAAAGATGAGCAATAAGTAGGCGAAACATCGAAACATACGGAAGACCATAACAGTTTATTTTCGCCGTGAGGGCTGTCTAGAGAGACAATGGAACGAGCCGTCAAACAAGCAACCATCTACTGTCCACTGAGAGTGCGCTTTACATTCCGCACCGTCATATCCCACCAAATTTGGAAGCACAACTGAAAGTTGAGAAAGAAGGTAAATTATGGAAAGCAGATCAATGAGAAACAATTCCAACATTCGCCTATTGTTGAAGAAGACCCACGGAAAGGAGACATGGCTTTAGATGCTAATAGAACCGGATTTAAAGATTTCTTTTCCTTTTCAAAACGTCAAAGGTTAAGTCACATCGGGCGATGAATGAAATGGGTGAAATAATGCTCCGGATCCTTAAACCTTAGAGGTACCAGACATTCGTCTTTCAGGATATGGGAAAGCCCCAAAAATTCCTTAATCAAATAACTCATCCTGACCGAGATTTGGGCCTCTTCAATGTGACATATACGCTACAGAGGCGGGCAACCAGATTAAAGTGTATTTTTTCTGTAAATCTTCAATTTTTGTTTATATTCTCTTAGAACATTCTCAAAATCTTTTTCTACATCAGGTATAAAATAGAATGTATTTTTTAATTTCTTCAAGCATAATTAGTAGTTTACGTTACCATCTGAGAAATATTACAAATTAGTATATACTTTTCTAATTTTAAGTTTCGTTTCATTCCCTCATAAACTTAATTACAACACAATAAACAAATTATAAAGCTTGGAGATGAATGGCTCTTGATTAGTTATAGCGCAAATCATTCCTTATAGATTATTATATTTTATACACACGTATAATACAAGCTTTTGAAATAACAGCTTTTTGATCTTTAGACCCGGAGCACAACCTAATTACATCTGGCTTTGCTTTCATCCTATGGGAAATCAGATCAATACATCCACTGATATCAGCGAGGAAGCTTTTTTTCGTTTAAATTACATTTCAAAACTGCGCAAGTATTTTGAAAATACGAGGTACGTCCAGAAAGTAAGTTCTGTTTGGTAATAAAATTAAATTTTGTATAAATACAGACAAATTATTTATTGTATAAAATTCTACAACTCTTAAAACTACTTTTCCACATAACTTTTTTTTTTTTTTTTTTTTTTTTTTTTTTTTTTTTTTTTTTTTTTTTTTTTTTTTTTACGATGAGTCATATCGGACGATGAATGAAATGATGCTCAAATGTGTCCAGGCTCCATGAAGCTTAGAGTTACCTGACATTTGTCTATCAGGATAAAGGAAAGCCCCGGAAAAAACCGTATCCAGGTAGCTCACCCTAACCGAGATTCGAACTTGGGACCTCTTGAACGAGAGTCAGACACGATACCATCTCCGCTACCGAGGCGGGCTTTCCACATAACTGCCGAAATTTTGCAGGCATTTGTCATAGCGAGGCAAAAAGTTTACAAATACCTTCTTCATAGAAGTTTGCCGCCTGTGTCTCCAACCAGTTGGAAACATTTTCTTTCAGCTCTTCCTCATTGTTGAAGTGTTGACCGCCAAGGAAAGATTTGAGATGCAAAATCAGATGAAAGTCACTAGGAGCAACTTCAGGGCTGTACGGGGGTGGTCAAACACGTCCCAGCCAATTCCCTGTAGGATGTTTTTTGTCGCATTCGCCTTGTGTGGTCGTGCGTTGTCGTGAAGAAACACAACACCTTTTGACATCGCAAATTTGCCGATAAATTTAAATTTTTTTCACATTCCTAGCATTCGGAAAACAAACCACAGATCTGATTTCACAAGTGGCGGGATTTTCAATCAACACCGACATTGTAAACAAGCACAACAAAGCGTACGTGGCTGGCAGCGATCTCACAATGGCGCAAGTTTCTTATCCTTGATACAAAGTGTCTACCGCGCATGTACGGAACTGCCATCGCAGCGCTGCAGCGGAGATAAATTGAAACAGAACTTACCTTCTGGACGCCCCTTGTATATTGGACCAGGGGTTTCGTGTGAGTGTGTAGTTTAATGGTAGAGCGTCAATATGAGAAGTCGGAGATCCATTCTAGAATTCGAGCCGCGGGATTAAGAGTTTAGTAATAAGAAGGATAGGGTATTTTCCTTTAATATTTGTATTTTTATTTACCTTGGAACATATGTATGTTCCATATGTTAATATGGTTAACTGAAAAAAGTAACATTTTCCTGTTGCTGGTAAGCATTTTATGCTTTGAAGCAGTAATACCTGAATTTCTTATGAATTTGAAGGTGTTGTTTTCATTTCCTCGATCTATGCTAAGTAAGTTGCCGCCTCTGTAATGTAGGTGACAGCGTGCCAGCCTCAAGTTCAAGAGGTCCAGAGTTGGAATCTCCGTCAGATTGAGTTATCTGTATAAGGTTTTCTCCTGGCGTTTCCCTTATGCTGAAAGATAAATGGTGGGTAACTAACGGGGCTCATTTGAGAATCATTTCATCCATTTAATTCACAATCCGATAGATTTTTGGAGGACGTAAATTAAAACAAAGCACATGGAATGGGTTTGTCCAAATAAAGAAGTTTAGAAAAATATAAGTCTGCAAACACGTAGATTTTAATGTTATTTCCCCCTGCCAGAAAATAAAACTCTCCACATATTACTTTTCTGATTATTCTTTAATACCCCAAACTCGCTCTAACACTGACTCTAAATTAGAAGAACTTATAAAGGATGAAACAATTATTGAAACTCTTACGAACAACCTATGAGGGCCACTTCATTCTAGGGAAAAGCAATATTGTAGGAGGGCTGATCGGTAAAGAATGATCATAATTTTTTTGACAACGTACCTTTACTCATCCTCATAATTTTGATGGTTATTCTCAAAATAGTCTCTCCTGAATGCAATGCACTTGTCCCAGAATTTCTGCCAGTCTTCAAAGACATGCTGGAAACCATTTCTTGAGAATACTTCAAAATTGCCACCGCAGCCTTCACCACTGCTTCTGATGATGGATAATGCCTCCCACGAAGGCGTTTATTCAATTTAGGAAATAGAAAAGAGTCACATGTGGCTGAATCCGGACTATAGGGACGGTGAGGGAAGCACTTCACGTTGATTTTTGCAAAATATTCAGCAGCAACATTGGCAATATGCGGCCGCGCATTATCGTGGTGCAGCATCCAGCCTGCTTCACGTAAATGTGGTCTTTTGCGCCTGATATGGACTTGCAATGTTTTCAGGACACCCCTGTAATATTTTCCAGTTAGTGATGAGTATGCAGGTACAAAAGCTGATAAACCATTCCATGAATTTCAAAGAATGAGATGACCATAACTTTCCCAGCAGAACCAACCACTTTTGCTTTGTTGGGGTTGGTGATAAAGAATATTTCCACACTGAGCTTTGCTGTTTGCTCTCAGGATCAAAATGATGTAGTCAAGTTACATCGGCAGTGATTACGTTTGAAAGAAACTCCGGATCTTCCTCTAACATCAACTTTAACTGCATGTTACCTCCGTTGCAGCGGTAGGCGATACTGAACATGTCTGAACTCGCCTGGTTCTCACAGGCGGGAACCAGGAGTACAAACAATGAAACTACTATGGCGTGTTTGTTTCACATTAAGCTAACAGAATATAATACGATTGAATTTTAGTGCGAAAAATTATGACCGTAAAAAAACTATGATCATTCTTTATTGAACAGCACTCGTACTTCTAGTGAATTTAGATAAGGTATGGACGAATCGCGTGTTATATGTAGGAGGCAAGGCTTTGGAGAGGTATTATGATGTAACATGCTGGGAATTATGACGTAACCTAGCTACCCTATTATAGGACCAATGCCATAATACGAATCTTAGTTCTGAAAAGTTATAAATGCTTATCAATTAAAACACAAAGAATACATTAAATGGCAAAAAATCCTACGTTTTATTCACTATTATTCATATAATAAAGTTTTTAAGCTCTAAATTCTAATCAAATTCTGGAAATGACAATAACATGGCTTACAAAATTTTCAGGAAAAACCAACAACAATACCCAATACTTATCGTTTGTGCTACGCAAGTACATTGCAGCGAGTTCGTACGTCACAAAAAAGTAAAACTTAATTTTCCCCTATATCCAACCTACTCCTGTAGAACGCATTTCGTAATTACATACAGTAGGTAGTGGATTAGAAGGTTGCTTGCGTCTTGCAAACAAACGACAAGGGGAGCGGTGGATGTCATGTGACATGCGGTGACAAGGTTCTGATCCTGATTAATTATTCTGTTTAAGTCAAACTAAACGTTTATGGAATTAACCATTTTAAATATATTCGCTTTGCTGTTTGTAGCGGTACCTTGTTTGTCATGAGCGTATACTATGATGGTATAATCCACTAACATTTGGGTGCCGTTTCAATGGTATATTACCAACCTTACGGAATACTTTTATACCACAGTTCAAATAAATTTAAAAGCATCGCTTCTGTGCATACTTTATGGAGAGGACATGCAGATGAATTATTGTTTAGAGGTCTCATAAATCATCATCATCATTATTATCATCATCACGGTATAAGCCTTGTGGCCCGTTCCGACTTCAAGGAAATTGATTAGACCATCTCATTCGTGGCCTGCCAACATTTCTTCTACCTACAGGTTTATACTTGTATACTATTTGTGGTGTACGGTCTTCGGTAATTCTCTGCACATGATCTTGCCATTTTTGCCTGTGTGTAATGATTGTTTCATTTAGACTCTGAATTTCGAATTATCTTCTAATATCCTCGTTTCTTTTCTTGTCTATGAGTGTATAACCTGCCACGTATCTCAGAAATTGCATCTCAGCAGCTTCCACTTGCTTCTGTTGTGAGATAGTCAAGACCCAATTTTCACACCCATAAAGTAGGGTTGGGATCGCCATTATTTTATACAGTTTTAAAAGTTCTTTTTATTGTGCCACATATTGTTTGGAATTTCTTTATTTTGTTTTGTATATCTCTATTACTGGTATATGACACAATATAGCCAAGATAATTAAAATAACGGATGGGTTTATCATTTATGCAAATTTTTGCTGTGTCTCATTAATGCTAGATATTATTTTATCTTATTTACACATACATTAATATATGTAGTAGGTTTTTTCTTTTAATCCAGTCGATACCTAGATTTCATTAAATACACAATATTTGGGATCCTCAAAATAGAAAGGACCATTTTAGAAAAATGTCCAACCGCGCCTCCGTGTACGTCTGTGTGTGTGTGTGTGTGTGTGTGTGTGTGTGTGTGTGTGTTTGTGTGTGTGTCTGTTTAATAGCATAAATACAAAGGGAAAAATCTGTCAATACCTTCTTCTTCTTCTTCTTCTTCTTCTTCTTCTTCTTCTTCTTCTTCTTCTTCGCTACATGGCGTAGGCAATCAAGTGCCTGTTCCGCCTTCGACAAATAAAATGCATACATAATCTTGAATTTTTTATGAAGTCTGTGAAACCCTCTTTATTCTAAAGGACTCCTGTATGTTTGGTAAACAGTAATTCAAAGCGTACTTATCTTAAAAACAATGTTTATGAAATCAGTACCGTTTGCAGGTTTAACTCTTCCAGTTATTCAAAATAAAAAAAATACATTTTTAAGTCAACACTTAGCGACCGATTTTGAAAATATTTGCTTATGGCTTCAGTTTTCTGCTTCATTTCCAGTTATTTATTTTACGTCGCTTTAACTGCTGGTCATATCACGACAGATCTGCTAGGTGATAACTGGAGGATCTGTGTGCGACAGACAGTAAAATTATCCATATACCATGCCATATTACTTCATCATGTGTTCACAGAGACCTTAGTTCTAGATAACTGTTCCTTTGATGGGTAGATGACAACTTCGAAAATTTTCCATAGATACTTTAGTGTTAGGGTAGCTGTATCTCTACTTCTGCAATTGCCTTTTCGTAAAATTACAGCAAGAAGTAGACAGAAGAATACCTTCTATTAAGTATAATTAGTATAGAAAGTGATCAGGGAAAGGCGAATGAGTGCAAAAAGTTTAGGACATTTTAAAATATTTTTATATATTCTATACGGTAATCGGTTTGTATTATTGGCTTAAAGCTCTTAAAATTAAGCATATAAAGATATACCAAATGAATTTTAGCGGGAGCCTCGCTAGATAAAACGTTAAACACCATGTAATCTCTTTTCGTTTATATTACGTGGCAGCGCTGTAAGGTCTTAGAAGTCAAAGGACGTACCTGAGTGTCTTTAAAAAAAAAAATACTTGAGCGATGCGCGAAGTGACGGCCCAATGTCATAGAAAATGTAGTTACTGGGACGTCCGCCAGAGATTGGCGGCGAGGAACCTGTCATTGGCAGATAAATTGAATAAATGGCGCAGGAAATTACATTTACAACACGACCTTTCTTATAAAGCGTACCGAGAGGTTGTGTTTATCCAAAGCTGCACTCAGCAAGCCACTTGATCTGTAATGGCATGTTTGCCGGATCTTGTTTTGATAATAGCTTCGCTATCCACGTCACAGTCCACGCTAAACCAACACAGACGTGGTTGAGATGTCTGCGTCTGAAGAGCCAGATACTAAGTGTCTCTTGTACGAACTTATGTGTGCTCTTTGAAGTGCTAATAAAGATGAAAGAAACCGCCCTGAGCAGCAAAGGTAAAGGAAGCTGGCCTTGGAGGATAGGAAGGGGTTGGCAGCGATACCTAAACTTGCCTCTTTTGTGCTGATAACTCACTCTGTCGATCTACCCCATCTCCTTCGTTTTGTGCCTGAGGCATACCCCCTTCGCTCATTAAATAAGCGTTAGAGAGGTCTGTTTTTAGTTCTAGTATGGGAACTATCACTAGCCTAACACCTGTATTGCTTTAGAGTGTCCGAGTTCCAAAATGTGGGTGTAGAGTATAGCTGAAGTCTACATAAACTTTACATATATATTTAAATTTATTAGACATATAATACTCGTTTTTAGGCATCTTGCTGTACTCTTTGCTGAATAACTACCGAAGTAATGAAAGAGTAATGAAACTTTTGGAGATGGCACTGAAGTGTTCAATTACACATTTTCTTGAAATTGCGAAGTCCCAACACGATTGGATCGTGTGTAGGATTTGGACACCCTCCGCTTGAAATAATCAGACAGTATAAACAAATTACTCTATCACGCGTGGCCAGTTCCCCAATACGTGGACAATTACTATATGCAAATACAACACAGTGATAACGCCTCACTTCGTGGGTGGAATGTGCTCTAGGCTGCTTCTATCGGATATTCTTTTCAGGGTATGCATGTGCAAGTGAGTAGACAACACCAGTTGTGCTAATTGATATATAATGATGCCCGTTTTTACCAACAGATGTTAAAGTGCCCACCTCGGTAGCGTAGATGGTAGCGTGTCTACCTCATATTCATGAGGTCCCGAGGTCGAATCTCGGTCAGGGTGAGTTACCTGTATAAGGTTTGTCCGGGGTTTTCCCTTATCCTGATAGACGAATGTCGGGTAATTCTAACCTCCATGTACTCCGGACTCATTTGAGCATCATTTCACACATTTCATTCATCGTCCAATATGACTTTACGTTGGAGGACATAAATTACAACAACAAAAAAGTTAAAGTCGATGTTAACAAATGTAACGTAACAATTGTTTCAGGGTTAAAAAAAGTATTAAAATTATTGCATTTCATCAACTTGTTTCCTAAAACGTTAAAAAACACGTGTTAACGCTGAGAGACTTGTAAATATTACAGATATAGAAGTCTGTTGATGAATCGTATTTTTTTCTGAATAAACTGCTAGGCGCTTTTGTTTTTATTTTCTGTTTCATTTCTATAGCTGAAAAAAGGGCGGGTAAACAAAAGCAAAAGAGAAGCTGTGAGACAAATTTCTCATTAATCGAGAAAGAGTTGTTAGTTAAATTACTACCAAATATAACGGTATTGTGGAAAATAAGAGAATGGTTGCGGTAAATATGAAAGAGAAGGAGAAAGATGTGACTTGGGAAAATATTGGAAATGAGTTTAATTCGAATGCAAATGTCACAACGAGATTTACGAAGCAACTTCGTGAATTTAAAACGAGATGTGAAGAAGGACAAGAGGACGGGTGACATGAACGTTTCAAGATGGGAGATGGACAGTGTATTATCCTCAAAGCTCAGTGAATTATAAAATCGCAAAATTATTAATACTTGAAGCAAAGATGAGATCGGCATATTCTTTCGATGTATGTTCTAACCTCCCTTGCAATTTCTCAGTAACCTTCATAATAACTTGTTTCGACAGTCTATACCTCCGTAGAAAATCTTCTTCTGATAGATCCTAAAAATTATTTCTCCTCATAGGCCGTTCTCAATTACGAATGCCATTTAGACGGTCTAAATATAGCAAATCGACATCAGCTGAGTTCACGCCCACCATCTTGACTATTTACAATTACTAACGACTTAACAACATAAATATGGCTTGTTAGTATAAAAAGAGATGTAACACGACTGTTAATCTAACACTTTTTTGGTGAAATGCAATTTTTATTATAAATATTGCTAAACAGTCTAACAGCCGTGTTAAATCTTAACATCGGTTGTGAAATCGGGAATGACGCTTATAAATGAAGCTACTTCTGGATTCCTTAGGATGTAGAACTGTCTCTGAACTTTTGCACAAGAAATTAGCTATAAAATAATACCTCTGCTAACTTTCGAAGTATTGATAACTTTAGAGTTAAAAGGAAATGTTGCATCAGTTGCCGCAAGTCGCTGAAATGCTAAGCGGCAAGTCCGCATGTGGCTTCTGCCAAGTTTGTCTTTAGTTGCTACGGACTGTCGATTATAATCAACAATTAGGCATTTTTGTAATATAGCAGATTATAAAACATTAAAAATGCACTCCCTTTTATCACTTGAATCCCGTCTTCTTAATGACTACCCCACCAAATGTCCTACATTTTACGTTGCTAAATCTTGAGCTTCTATATGAATTTGAAACATTATATTTTACTCTACTACTTGCTGACTTTGAATAATATTTTACCCTTTTCTAAATTTAAGCACTGGCTACGTGGTTATTTGCTGGTTATTCTTATTTTTGAACCCACCGAGTTGCAATTATCAAACCTTTCACTACTGGAGTTATTGTTCACGGAGCTCACCGGTACGCCTTATTGCCTCAGCAGATTACCTATGACTATCTGTTCAATGATCTCTGGAGTTGTGACTTCCACAGGGCGTCCAGAGTGCGGCTCGTCAACAGTGCTCGTATGCCCCATTTTAAACTCTGCAATCCACCTTTTAATCATCGTATATTGTTGCGTGTATAGACTGAGCAAGATCTGGAAATTACTATAATCATTGTTATTTAACAGTTATTTCCTGTGCCTTGAGTTTGGGCAAAGCTGTTTGTTGATGATTAAGCTTAAATTCTGCTGACTGGCAAACATGTACTTTGAACTGGTAAATAACACATCCTTCTGATTAAGGGAAATAATGCACAAGTGGCCCGTAACAGGCATCAACATGTTCTCCATGTTGTTAACAATAAATCACACATCCTGCTGATCAAGGGAAATAATGCTTAGGTGGCCAGTAACAGGTCTAAACATGTTATCAGTTATGTAAACAATGATTACACAATATGGTGCAATAGTTGGGAGGAAATTAACAGCGTGGGAATTGCTGAGTTGGCTTTTGGGTAGGATACATATTTAAGCATGGTTGGGTTAGCACCCGGGGGACTTGAGAGAGGACTTGCTGATGGACTCTGTGTTGGATGGCTCCATAAATATTAACATTAGTTTATTTTAAAAGTGCTACTACGAGTAAGTTCGCCAGCAGCGTGCAACGGTCCATACATCTCTTGACAGTTGCACAAGATTCAGCCATATAAACAACGCATCTCTAAATGTATAGATGCACTAAGTCACTATGTATTTAAATGTTACTAAAGCACTCCTGATCTCATCAAGATCTAGGGAATGCCTTGTAGAAACCCTATGCATCTCTGGAATAGAGTTACTAATTTGATTTTGAATTAGATGTTTCTTCTGCTCTACCTTATCCATAGCTACGCTCCCAGTTACTATATGGTGTTGAGAGTAAAAACCCCTTACCTTTTAAACCCCTACAAAACCTCGTACTTTTGTAATATAATATTTCAGTCATCAGAATTTAAGCTTAATCATCAACAAACAGCTTTGCCCAAACTCAAGGCACAGGAAATAAATGTTACATAACAATGATTATAGTAAATTCCAGATCTTGCTCAGCCTATACACGCAACAATATGAAGGGACAGAGTGTTTCAAAGTATTGTCCGTTTCCTCCTTGATTTCTTTAGGCCTTAAGTTTTTCAAATTGAAGTATTTAATCACTGCTCGTTTTTCCAAATCCTCCATTTTCGTGAAACCTCTACACTTGTCTTGTTTAAAATGCTTTCAGTCAAAACCTAAACAAGCTATTGACCTGTAACTATGGACACAAGCTAGTCTAGAGTTAAACTATATGATGCTGTCCGTGAAACTGGCCCATTGGTCTCATCCCATTGGTGACGCCCGACACTTATCAGCCGACCCTCATATATAGCGTTAAAGGTAAACATATATGTAATGTATATTTTAATAATGTAAGAACACATGTAGCATTCCATGGTGTTGGCAAGTATACTTATGCAGCTTAGGAATTTACCAGTTTTGATAAATTCCTAACAAGACAAGAAACGTACAAAGCCATAAACCTTCTCCCAGTAGGTACAGTTAGCAACAGTTAACTGTAAATATTTAAAAATCCAGCAAAGAAGTGACTTTCCCTGTAGTTCACCCCTGGACTAAACAGGAAACCCACGAGTTGAGCTTAATAATTAACGCACCAGTGTACTCGTCGCCCTAGAATTACACCTTAGTTTTGCACATAATAAAAGTGTTAACTTCAATTAATTAAAAAATACTATCTACAAACGTGAAAGTGTTATGATTTAAATCTTATTTGTTGGGTCTATGCATGCCCTGACCAAGAACAAGTTCACCGACTAAGGTCAGACGACGCAGTAACAATACCCATTTACCATTGCACTATGAAAACACACCAGAGCTGCCATCTACACCTCAGTTACACCGTAGCCTAAGAGATCTTTCACCAGAGGTACGTGGAATCAACATATCAGGTCCATCATCATAATTAGTATAATAGCCTAATAAGGACTGTTATAACATTAGTAATTTAAATGAAGATCCATTACTGCAGTGTGTTCGTTTCGTTACGGAACTACGTATGCTTGTTTCACTTTTCTGCTGTATTGGAGGTTTTTCATCCCAAACATCCCCCATTACGTACTCACGAGTGAAGTAACATGCACTGTGAGTACCTATTAACCATGTTGTAAGCATTTAAATTCACCCACTTTTTGCATTTTTAGATGAAATGTCCATTTCCATGGTAACTTTCATGCGAAATTTTCATTATTTCTGTTCTAACGTTAAAAATTATTAAAAATTCTTTGTACAAGAGTGAATTTGTCCATATAAATTCAAGTTCCATGTGAATTAATAAATAGATAGAAACAACAACAATCTAAAGCAATTCATGAACAACAAGCTTTTAACAAGCTTTCACCTCTATTCTACAACGCTCGAACGTCATACAGACAGACCGCACAACGCAGCTACTACAAATAAACGCAATCCTGAGTGGATCATTCACACTAGAACACTGCGAAAAAAGTACCAAGTAAAAGCGAACTAAACGGCGTGCGGTTTTAGAAGACATATGGACTGAATCAATGCGAGCACACGGTGGCAGCCCTCTTGTCGTCTGATGAGCTAGGGAGTGGGTGATGGAAAGAGGAAAGTAACGTTTGTCATCTGACAAATTGACAAACCGTAAACTTACGCAGCAAATGATAATTATGATAACAAACTGTAACTATCAATATTAACATTCTTATTAACTGAAAACAGCGTACCTGAAAACTACTTATTGTGGAGGAGTTGCTAGCTTAAAATAAATAAAGGTTCACCAATTTCTGTGCTAGAAGTTTTGCCCAGTTTCGCAATGCGTGACGCAGTATGCACACTCAGTTGGTGAGTTCCAGGCACGTATTCAGAAGTCAATTTCCGGGGGGGTCCAAATTCTACGTTGAATTATTCGCTTTTAATTATTAATAAGGGATGTATTTTTATCATGTTAGTAAAACTAAAAACAGATGTAATATATTACATTCACATTACTTTCTACACCCAATCTTCTACAAATTGTTCTAAGAAAAGCTTGTTTTTGTCTTGTTTCTTTGGATAAAGTCTATAGAAAGACCTTTAATTGCACACTTTTGTTCTTATACCTGGGATAAAGTGATATAAGCAGCAATCAGATATTTAAAAACGAACCACTAATTGATGCATTTGAAGTATTAGTTCTCCTTGAATGAAAAAGGGAATAGGATCTTAGAAGTTAAAAATTACATACCTTTAAGTATCTGAGAATTTTAATCACTAACAAATAATATATCGAAATTAGTTAACTTTGCAATACATTATTATAACTGACATTATTTGTGTATTTTAACGAGTTACTTGTGCAGTAACTTTTCGTTTATCTGTTAGGTTTAGAATAGTTATACAGACTTCACTTCCAGTAAAGCAAACTACAGGGCTTATCCTCAGAAAATTCACAATAGGCATTCTATTTGTTATGCAGCTATCTTAAATATGTAGTGTTTAAATTCAAATTATTGAAGCCATTTTCGGACGATTTTATTGAAAGTCTTCGTTTCGCATCCTTGAAAGATAACGAAATTAAATCCTACATTTTATATTCCTCCAATATTTGGGTTCTGGAGCTCGCGCGCAGACATTTATTTTTAAGTTTTTTCCCCCTGTCCTGGTGTCCTCAAAACTTGCATTCCTAATGACATCTCAAAATCAACCTTTTAAATAGAATGTAACACGTTTGTGCTTACTAAGCACGTGGTAGATGCAATAAACATTGATCCCGTACTCCCGTACACTGACATGAGTCTCTCTGGTTCTCACAATTTCGCAACTCATATAAAGCACGATTGCTCCACTGCGTATCGTCATCAGGCAAACTGTTTGGTTATAAATGATTTCAACTGGAGCCCGTCTCCATAGTTTGGTGGTAGCGTGTCTGACTCCCAGTGCAGAGATCTTGGCCAATCTTGCCGCGTAAGGGGAAGGAGGGTTTACCTCCACCCACTGTCTGCGAATATAAGACGCAACGTTCCATTATGTAGAGAGAGCGAGAAAAAGGGAAATGCTTTCATGAGAAGATGGGGTGAAGTGAAAAAAATCCACCTTTGCTCATATGAGCGCAAGTTGGGCACCGCAGAAGCGATTTCCAATCGAGATCAAGATAGTTGTCTCAATAGGACTTTTTACAGGGTATTCCCTTATCTTAATAAGACGATTGTCGGGTAAATCTTATGTTCTAGTCGCTCTAGACTGATGTGATAGTATCACCCGTTTCATTTACTGCCCAATATGATTATCCAGTTAAAGGACGTTAAAGTATTAAAAATAAATAAATAAAATACTAGGTTTCTTATGAAATTATGCAACGAGCAATTTTGAGACTGTTAAATGTGCATAACAATTGTTATATAGGATGAGATGTTTCGAAAATAGCTGATACGTCGGAAGTAGAAATTGCGGGAGTTGCGTATTTTATGAGCTCCACGTTCTCTTTTAACCTGATGTTTTTATCTATGATAACCTGGTCTCTTAGTTAAATAATCATGGAAATTAAAGAGGTGTTTATCGCCTTTTCCCCAAAAATTCAAAATTGTCGTGTCTCAAACATGCGGCATTTTAATCGTAATCAATAGACATGTTTCTGAGAACAGAAAATTGACAAAAGTTCTTCCATCCAAAAGTCCTGAGGGCAAGCAAGAGGTGCACAGTCGGGAACAAAAGAAAGAGTCACTGTTTCAAATTTATTTGACCATTAATCATTTGTTGCTAATATTTTTCTCAGAAATGTTTATTTCTTGTGAAACTATTTATTATTTTTTTTATAAAATTACTTATTAAGATTTTAGTTAATTGATGGAAATTAATCATTTCTTCACACTAGCCGTACATAGGCTAAGGTTTATCGTACGATAGAGTCAACATGAAAAATTCAATGCCACGGCTGGGATTTGAACCACGGATCTCCTGATTTCCGTCCAGTCGCTCTTTACCCATTGAGCTACCATGGCCAACTTGCTGTCATGACATTCAATTCTTCATTTGACTCGTATATTTCCCCGGTAAACCACTAGGGGCTCTCGCATTCCAGATACACCGTTTGTGGCGACTTAAAATTGCAAGTACTTGCATTGTAAGTACTACTGTGATGAAGCCTCGCTTCATCAGGCTTCATCAGGCTTCATCAGGCTTCATCACAGTAATACTTACAATGCAAGTACTTACAATGGTAAGTCGCCACAAACGGTGTATATCGGATGCGAGAGCCTCTAGTGTTTTACCGGGGAAATATACGAGTCAAATATAGTAACAGCGAGTGGACGAAAACCAGGAGATTCGTGGTTCAAATCCCGGCCGTGGCATTGAATTTTTCATGTTGACTCTATCTACTTATTAAGAGTTTTCATTACACTAGGCGGCCTTGTTTTGTACAGTGAATAGAGACGTTAAGAAGAGAAACTTAAATTAACTTTTTCAATTCATTTTAAACTTAGTTTTATTTCAACTATTTATTTATTAAAGGTTCGGAATGACAATTCATTTGGGGGGGTCCGGACCCCCTGGACCCCCCCCCCCCCTGGTGAGTTAATGTATTTGTGAATATCCCCTAACGTACTTCCTCATTTGACAATTCCTTAAAGTAACTGTGCACTTTAAAAATAATATTTCTGGCCAGGGAGAGCAGTACTTCACCCTTAGTATCTGCGCCACTGGTACCAGGCTTTGAAAGTGACATTATTAACACTTCACAAAACACAACGTAAACAAGTGAATTTTCTACTTATTGTCACAGTTACACAAAGCGTCTTACATTCAAATTCGCGTTATGGAGTGGTCTTGAACCGAACTTCAAAGTATGCCCGTGTGCGGTCCTTGACTGCAGTGATCCATGGATAGTTAATTTAGAATAATTATATACATTTCCTAACGACACTTGGTAATATCTTACTCAGTAATAATAATAACCCATGGCGCGACAGCCCTAAGAGGGCCAAGGCCTACCAACCCGACTGCAGGCCTCACGCCAACTTACGCACGGCAGAGGTGGACGATCATCCAACCGATACGGGGAAGAGATGTGGTCAGCATCTCGGCGTCCCCCAGCCGGAATGTTGGTTTCCGTGACCAGGGCCGCTTTCCTATCGTAAGCTCCTCACTTTACTCACGATGCTGAGTGGGTACCAGTCCTATACCCGGGACCTAAAATCCCCACCACATGGGTGGGATCGAACCCGGGCTGCTTTCCGTGGCCAGGAACCAAGGCATATTGCCTTAGCCCGTTACACCACGGCGTAGGACTCTTACTCAGTACTGGGTAATAAAAAGCAACAACACATGGCAAGATTGGAAGTTGAAGCACATCATAAGCATGAGCACGGCAGTCACCTGTTTATTCTCGAAGCGATAACTCAACCTTACGTGGTAGAAAAATAGCCTTTGTACAGGCTGCCTAAAAAATTATTGCCGCATATACCAAGGCATATTACAATATCGTATTTCCAGTAGTAATTTTGGGTGCACGAAAAAGAGAAGTCTCTGTTGCTCACGCTTGTGCTGTTCGTTCCGAACTAGGTAACACTACGCGCCAAGCCCGCCTCGGTAGCGTATATGGTAGCGTGTCTGCCTCACGTTCAAGAGGTCCCGAGTTCGAATCTCGGTCAGGGTGAGCCACCTGGATAAGGTTTTTCCGGGGTATTCCCTTATTCTTAAAGACGATTGCCGGGTAGCTCTAAGCTCTATGGACCCTGAACACATTTCACGCATTTCATTCACCGTCCGATATGACTTAACGTTGGAGGACGTAAAATTACAACAACTACTACTACTACTACTACTACTACTACTACTACTACTACTACTACTACTACTACTACTACTACTACTACTACTACTACTACTACTACTACTACTACTACTACGCGCCAATGATGGGACAGTCGCTCTAGGCGAGCCGTTTCTTGCTCCGCCTCTAATACCGTACACCTTATACAACTATGGGTCCGTTATAACGTGAACTCATAGTGTTTCTGTTTCCTCTAGTAGGATTAAATTTTACTTCTTAGCGTACACGAAAATATTGTATTTTTCTTCTCTATTAACTTTTATCGTGTTCTCGCTGTTCTTATAGTTATGAGACAAAAGCTGGGATTAACTTGCACATGCCTCACATGTTTTTCGCTAGAAGAACCGCACATTTGGCTCAATTTCTTACAGTTTCTGTTTTCCCCAACGTGGGAATAGAGCTGTCACGGAGCCTTGAATAATGCTTACAGTGAAGAGTCCCATATGTAAAGTATTATGTGCCCGGGAACTGAAATGAGAAAATCGAACAGTGACCAAGCCTTTACCAGGAGCCTGAGAAGTCTTTCCGTTGATTGTGATAACTCGCAATATAATTCATCTGTTTTAACCTTGTTATTGTTCTGCTAACAGTTCTGTTACTAGCAACCGGTCTTAAAGCTTGGACACTCACTGTTGTAATTCCGAAAGAGATGTTGTATGTTACTCTTGATACGGAGGGAAGTCTTCAACCATTAGTAATTAAACACTTGCACTTCCTTAGAACACAGGCCCGTCAGTGTGGATACAAGTCATAAGTGCTGGGGATTTTTGGTTTAACCATTCATTGGAAATGAGGAGAGATGCTCCTTATTTTGTGAGGCAGTTTGAAGGAAAATAAGTGTTATATCCTCAGTTAGCTTCGATAATGCAGATAGCTTTAAGAAATGGTTTCTTGGAAATAAGGGCTCTTTCTCAGAATCTGTATGTAGGACATAAATGAGGACTTAATTCTCTCCTTAACGACCCTATTACATTTATCCACAAAAAGTTACCTTCACTCCCTTACACAAGGTTCTCCGAATCGCGGCTGCAGCCCATTGAAGTTCTTTCTAATGTCTTTTTCTTGTAGCTTTTTCAGTACCATTCACCTCATGTTAACTATTTGCCACATCTAACCTAACTGACATGAAATTCGCATTACTCATATTCCTGCAAACAAATCATGGACTTACGTCCTCCAAGTCAAAACAGGACACCTTAGTGACACCATTTGAAATTGAAGGCATAAGCTGCAAGCAAATCTTACTTTATTTCCATCTTCTAACTTCACTTTCTTTCTAATCAGATGATGTTTTTATTGATTGTATTGGTTTATGGGACAGTTTCTAACGTATTCCTTTTGTTTCTCTTAACTGATATGCCTGTGCGTCTTCCATCTACAATGACATTATTTTCGCTTGATTATACGAGTATTTTGTGTCGTGCGGAATGACCTTTAGGTGTTTGGTATCTGCATCACGTATTTTGACTTACGGACCTAAAAGTTACTCTGCGTTCTCAATTTTTTTTTCTTTTTTCACGTTTTCTATCTGTATAACCACCGTTCCAGATATTGCGCTTCTTACTTTTGCTCTCCAAAATATACAGCATATTTTATTTCTTTCGTAGATAGATAGGAATGAATACAGTGGAACCTGTTTACCCGAACTTGAACCAGGACCGAGCTGAGTTAACCGAAATATGGGTTATCTGAATAACGGAAAAACGATAAAAAAAACATGTATATCACCAGCGAAATATGTTAATGGAATTTAGGCAAACTTTCACCTAAAATGCACTCACTGTATGTAATATAGTAGCCTATGTATCGACAAACTAGTCGGTAGTAAAAAGAGGCAAGTGAGCTTTCGTTGCCTCAGTTCAGTGCATCGCTTACGAGCAGTGAGATCTAGCATCCGCTTTAACACTAGAAGTTCATTTGGCAACGTTTTGGCTTGATTCTCGAAATAAAGAATTTAGTTCTCTGTTTGCTACTTCTTGTGCGTGGCTCATAACCACAACTAGTTCAAAACTATCTAAATATGAATACTCTTCATTTTAATTTTCAGTAACACTAAATGTTGCCATAATGCCTTTCTCTGTAATTAGTTTATAACCCCTTTCATTGTCAATGTCTTCATAAACATTGGAACAGTCACAGATATTTTTGAAAATGTCTATAAGATCGTTTTTCACAATTATTTTTTTCTTCTTCAGTCTTGTTTTCTGGCAAGCCGCAAACACCAGGACACAACTGTTTCCATGAATTTATCAAAGTTTCTTTGCAGCTTTGTTCTAAGCAGGTGGGGCCACTGCAAAGAATTCGCCCACTAGCAAGAAAATTCGAATAATATACTTCCTGAGAAAAACAGTTTATCGTCTGTAAAACAATTCTTCATTTACTACGTTAAACTGGTCCGAGTTATCCGGACGTCCAGGTTAACAAGGTTTTACTGTAATTGGTATTTTCCCAATTTAATTTCAACAATTGTGGGATGAATAGATTTTAACATTTTGAATATATGATCAATTGATGAAGTACTAAGTACACTCCCGGCTTCCAACTTTCAAGTCAGTGCATGAAAACCTGAGTACAGAGTCGCTGTATCCTATTGATGTAATATTTTAATCTGAATTTACTAAAATAATAATTATGAAGCTTCTTTCTTTGATAGTTATTTAATTTTCGAGAACTAAATATAAAATAAGACAACACAAATTCATACAATAACTCTTTTAACACATCCAGTTCCGCAACTACCAGTTACTTCACACAAGCGTTTATCGGAAGATGATATCTGCATCCCTAGCAACCATTCGTTTCTGTTTCTATAGGTAGCTAAACACTCGTAACCACCTGTATACATATCTTTTCTGTCTCTTATTCACAATTTCACTTCTACGTACATATAATAGGCACAATATATATTTTTTTAAACTTTCCTCTTTCATTTTTATAACATTAATAAATAAACAATCCAAACAAAAAGCAACGGCGCCCACCTCGGTAGCGTAGATGGTAGCGTGTCTACCTCACACTCAAGAGGTCCCAAGTTCGAATCTCGGTTAGGGTGAGATACCTGGATAAGGTTTTTTCCGTAGTCTTCCCTTATCCCGATAGACGAATGACAGGTAAGTCTAAGCCCCATGGACCCCGGACTCATTTGACGTAAATTACAAAAAAAAAAAAGAAAAAAACGAAAACGGCTTCGGTGTACATGGTAATTTGGGATGGAGGAATTTTCGTTTTGGAGTTATGCTATTTTAAGTCACATATAATGAGATCTTTTTCTATAGTATAACTTTTTAAACGTATATTTCCGTGAAATCACAACAAAGAATTTTTGGATGGAATACAACAGGTAATTTCCTTGCATACTATGCATAATAATAAAGTAAAGAATAATAATATTTTACATCTATTATGCCTAAAGTGTTGAAATGTATGTCAAATTAAAGAGGAAATTCTACTTATTTATAATAGTGTGTAAAATTTAAAATATTTTTGTAAATAGGTAGCCAATCAAATACTTGACATTCACAGCGTGTATCCTTTACAGGTACTGTATCGTCGTGTAGTGATATCCAGTGGTCTCCGTGTCTGTAGGTATATTTATTACATTGCTGAATGCTCCTAAGCTAGTCTATCGTGGCAGACGCTCGTTTATAGGAAGCAGTATTTCCTTTCTGGAGGTGAAGGTCGAACAACAACTGACCATTAGTCGGAAGCCACTCTTCCAACTGCTATCGATCCCACAAGAAAAGTAATGTGATCCATTGTTGGTAGTACCTTGTTTATGTCGAGCTAATTGCTTTATTTACTCCAAACTTCGTACTTCACTCTTTCTACTCTCTTAGCACGAATCTCAGATCTGCGAGGTGCTTCCCTACACATTTTTGTTAATAGGAGAATTTTAAACTTAACATCGGGAACAATTTAAAAATATTTTATTTGTGAACACTAAATAATGACCATAGATAAAAGGATCGATCTCATTTGGAACATCATCTTTGAGTTTCCAAACAACTGCGCAACAGAAGCCTTTTCAGCGATGCAGGAACAGACTACCTGAGCTACTGTGCAAAATCTATCAGTAAAATAATTGATATTGATTCTGTGCGCCATCTCTTGACGGTATTTTCACTCTCGTTCTAGTGTTTAGCTTGCTGGCAGCTGCACTAGTGAAGAACTATGAGCTGTTTGTATATGGGCGTGCGTTAGCGAGTGTGAGAATAAAAACAAAACAACAGACGATATAGATAGAGTCAACATGAAAAATTCAATGCCATGGCTAGGATTTCAACCACGGATCTTCTGGTTTCCTTCCAGTCGCTCTTACCCTTTGAGCTACCATGGCCAACTTGCCGTCATGACAATAAATTCTCCATTTGAATCATATTTCCCCGGTAAACCACTAGGGGCTCTCGCATACGAGATACACCGTTTGTGGTGACTTACTATCGTAAGTACTTGAGTCCCAGGCTTCATCATTTAACTTTTATTATTTTAGTTAATTGATGGAAATTAATCATCTCTTTACACCAGCCGTATATAGGCTAAGGTTCTAGATAGAGTCAACATGAAAAATTCAATGCCATGGCTGGGATTTGAACCACAGATTTCGTGTGAGCGACTGGACGGAAACCAGGAGATCCGTGGTTCAAATCTCGGCCACGGCATTGAAGTTTTCATGTTGACTCTATCTATCTAAAACTTTAGCCTATATATGGCTAGTGTGAATAAATGATTAATTTCCATCAATTAACCTAAACAGAGGATATATTTAATGAAGGCTAATAATTATATATTTGAAGCAAGCTACAACTGAGGTTGAACAACTAACTATTTTTACTCTTATCACTTGAAATGATAAATACCCACACAATGTTGCCATATCTTAAAGTTGCTTTCTGAAGCGCCACTGTTATATTTCGTGAATTCCCCTTCCCCTATAATTTTCAGAATTATCTTTCCGAGCTTACCACTGCACCTGCCGACGTAAGGGCTTCTAATCTTCAGTATACCATGATTCTACTCAACTAAGATTCATGGTAACCTTAATTACTTAGCTACAGAAGCCACTAATTGCCTTTACGTAACCATAAATTACATCACTAATGACCTAATGCTAAAATAATACATTACTAGTTAATGACGGAGCTTGGCATTGATAATGCATTCCCTTTAACTCTTCAAAGTTATCTATTACAATTACCTATCTAGCTTCTATAATTTTTTTATAAAGAATTTATCTTACTCGTCAATTATTTATAGTTAAGTCATAGTATAAATTAGCAGAGAAAAACAGACTAGCAAGGGTATAAATTAACTTTTCTCAACTTTTTTTGTGGATGTCGTGACATTTGATTAAAATTAATAACTAAATTTAAAAGGAAGCTTTTATCAAAAGAGTAACTATTCATTTATTTTTAATTTACTCGTATGTACGTTGAATGAATAAGGTTTTAACTCACAACAGTTAATTTGCTATTAAGTTCAGGATTCATGGAAAGCCTGGGATGCACAATATTAATTGTCCCCCGCACCCGTTAGGGGCGGTTCTGCCAAAGTTACGGCGCAACCATATTATGTCCTGTGTCAGCAATTTCATATTTTTAAATTGCTTTCTTTGTATATGAGAACATTCTTTTTAAATTGTTCAGTTTGCAGCACTAAACGAACGTGATGAACAATTTATAAGTAAGTTTACCATATTTTCCATCAGCAATGAAACGTGCCTTTCAGGTATTCTATTGGGATAGTTTACTGGGAAGCGCATTTATAAAATGTCCAGGAACCCTTTCCGCGAAACGCATCTGGGAAAGTTCGCACCATCCTTCGGAAAAAGTCACGGTTGAGAAAATGCAGCATTTCCCCTATGCAACGTCACGTACGAAAACAAACCTCCTCTGTTCTTGAAGGCTTTTTATTTTCGCGAGCCGGTGCTTTTAGTGACATTCTATTTGTATTGAGGGGGAACAAAGAAAGCAGAAACTTCTTTTTCTATATTTAAGAGTTTCACAATGTTTAAAATGTGTAAACCTCCTCCAGTTTTATGTATTTCATTTTATATTTCATTACTTGCGTGTCATTTTTAAATTAATGAAGTGAACTCCTTCCACGTTCTTAAGTATAATATGTTTTATTTACAGTATGTTTCATTATTTTCATATTTTAGGAAAAGTTCTTGTTTGTAGTATTTTCCTTCGTCTTTTTCCTGTCTCTGCTTATTACACAAAGAAACGATCTACTTTATTTATTCCTGTCATGAAAATGTAGGTGTAAGGACATAAAAACACAAAAAATCCGAGAAACGTTATGGTTAGACGTTTAAAATATCAACAAGGCTTACAACTTTTAGAAAATATACGCTCTTGTGCTAGGAATTCTGGGATACTAACGTTGAGCAATGCACTTTATGTACATACATGTGAGCTGCCATTTGGTACTACCACCCCTTACCCTCCAAAGAGAAGAGTACCTTTGAACCTTCTCTCGTCATTAGAGTATACTGCACCCGCACCCCTTTGTCTTTTACACAGGTGAAGTGAGAATTTATGAGACATATCCGTCAATGATACAAAGTAACATATGAGTTAGATTATGTGTGACACATTTAATAAAAATACAAGTACAAGTACCAAAAGGTAAAAGTATTACTGCTGACTACTATGCAATGAAAGGATAGAGCTAGGCTGAAAAAAATCAATGTCATAGCCGGGATTTGAACCACGAATTTTCAGGTCTCCGTCCAGCGCTCTAACCATTGAGCTACTATGGCCAATGTGCCAATATGACATTAAATTCTCCAACTGACTCTTGTTCTTCCCGGTAAACCACTAGGAGTTCTCATAAACACATGAGACAACTACCTTAATGGCGACTTACTATGCTTTAAGTACTTTAACGCCCGGGCTTTAGAGTTCGGGCCACTATTAGGTACAATTAATGGAAATTAATTGTTCTTTCACACTAGCCGTGTGTAGTACGCACTATGAAAGGATAGAGCGAGTTTGAAAAAGTACTTACAGCATAGTAAGTTGCCACCAAGGTAGCTGTCTCATGGGTTTATGAGAACTCGTAGTAGTTTACCAGGAAAAACACGAGTCAGTTGGAGAATTTAATGTCAATTTGGCAAGTTGGCCATAGTAGCTCAATGGTTTAGAGCGGCTGGACGGAGACCAGAAGGTCCGTGTTTCAAAAACCGGCTATGGCATTGAATTTTTCAGTCTGGCTCTATCCTTTCATAGTGTGTCCTACACACGGCTAGTGTAAAAGAACAATTGATTTCCATTACTACCCAAGCTTGCTGCTATAAGTTAGCATATGTAATAATGTATGGCAGTTAAGATTCAGAAATATTAATACTTCTGCATTCTTAAACAGAAGGCAATTTGCTTCAAGGAGATAAGTATTAGTCTCCATTGTGTAATCTTACACCTTCTCACGTACATCCTTGAAGTATGCACCAATGGTGCAGCGGATGACTGCAATCGAAGTCCATGATGTTGGAAACAGTATAAACAAGTGAATGACACAAAGAACTTCGGCTTCAACGCATGATCAGGTGAACTGAACAGTCCAAGATAGTGTCAAGTTTTTAATCTGCCCAAGGAACGAAACCAACCTATATCATTGTTAAATACGCGTAACCGGGTGAATGCACATACGCCAATCACGGTCTGCTACGAACCACCTGTAACTATATCAAGAGTGCAACTGTCGGGGCAACTTCTCTATAATACTAGCATTTTCCACACAGTTCTACTTCTCCTGCCTCACTATCTTGGAGTCCAAATGAATGTTTACTTAAAGTAAATAATAAGTAGCATATAGTTTTTTTAATTTCTCATAAATGGCTGTAATGACTTTGACTAAAGCATATTTGAGATACTTACAAGACAAAGATAATATAATATGTAATTAGAGGCAATGATTGCAAAACCCGCAAAGAAATATGTACAATTTATGTCACACCATCAATACAGCCAAATGATATTGCATACTTAAGGCTATATTTTGACATAGTCTCCATATGTACTTGTGGCTTTGTGGGAGAGTTTCCAATTCTACCCAAGCATGTTTAACAATATTTTCGAAGTGCTTCAACTCCTTGTTTGAAGGGAATTGTTGGCGTTCTTCGAGTCTAGAATAACTTGAATCATTTAGAGCGATGTCTGAGCTGTACGGAGGCACTTCCAACCGTATGGTGATCCTCAGGGCTGTAAGAGATTATGAAGAAACGTGACAGCCTTGGTGAAGTTTTGACCCTTTTCTCCTAATTAATTTGCGTAATCTTATCAAGTTTTTGCATTATTATCAGTGTACCCTCTAAAAATCGCTCAGTATGATACCGTTTCAAAACACTGTGTCCATTATGACCTTCCTGGCAGAAGAAGGAAAGGACGAGTGAATTCAGTCGACTGCTTACTGCAGACGGTGTAATGGTGGGTCTATATTTCATCTGCCATTGCAATGCGCTGAAGAAAAGCTGATCCCTTTTGGAGGGAACCGTTGTAAAGGCTACGCTGAATTGCCCTTATGGGTTTTCCTTTATATTGGTTGGACAGATTCGTGCTCCACTGGGAACGATCTTTCCGTACTGCAGAATATCGTGACCAATGTCAACTCTTCCGAACGATAATGCCAGTTCTATCATTATATGCTGTAACGATTTTCCTGTTGTGCTGAATTAGTTCATCATGGAAGCTGAAAATTTGCTGATTTTTATTCACATGTGTAAGTACTAAGCACAATAATAATTTCTCTATAACAAACACAATTTCAGGAATATCGAATTTGTAATCTAAATTATTGACCACCCCTCGTACATTAAAATTTTTATTAGAGAAAGTAATATAAAAGTAACATATCAGAACTGTTATCCTTGTAGATGACAGCGTGTTTGCCTCTCGTTCAAGAGTTCCCCAATTCGAATCTTGGTCAGGGTGAGCTATCTCGATAAGGATATTTCCGGGGTTTTCCCTTATCCTGAAAAAATGGCTGGTAACTCTAAGCTCTGTGCACCCTGGGCTCATTTAAGCATCGTTCCATCCATTTCATTTATCTTACGATATGATTTAGCACATAAATTAAAAAGAAAACAAAATAAAAGTCTAATTAAACTAGAAAACTGGAGAACACTGAAATTAACTGTTAATTCTGGTTGGACAAGCTACCTATTTTGTGGTCAGAATGAATATTTTGACTAATTTTTCACAATTGAAGAACGAGAAGAAAATTGAACGCTCAGAAAAATACTTAAGTGCAGTTATAGGGAGAATGGTGCGTAGTGATATACTGGCTGATGAGAGGAACTGGTAAATTATGATCAATTTCCTGTCTCAATTGCGCAAAACCACATCAATTTTGTTCAACTATTATTGGTGAGAAATTACCTTGTGATCGACGTTTGTGCTGTACCAACACGCCTTTTCAAATATTCAGTTACTATGCGTTTACAGCCGCGACAACAATATCCACGAAATATAACAGACAGTTAAATACTGAAATCCTTAGAGAACCACTGTGTATGACATTCTGCACACTTCCCTAAATTATGCGCTTGCAAATGGAAAATCAGATGAGTACATGTGAAAAGGCACGTAAATTTCTACTGAACCCTTAGCTGTTACATTGCCTATGAGGTCTGTGGTTTCTTCCTAAGACTGCCTATGGACTTTACGAGCCTCCGTCCGTTGCTAACACACCACACATATTTCAAGGTAACTTCTACCTAGCGTAGTCACAGACAATTTATCAGTTTTTACTTTCTCTACCACGTGCATACAAGCAAATACAGAAGGTACTGCACTCCAGCCAAACGTTCAACCTCCAAATTTCTTCAAAATTTTAAGGTGTTGAATAACAAAGATACTTAAAAAAATCTGTGTGAATGTGAACAACGTAACGCAAAAATGAAAATTCAGGTAAGTAACTTGGTATTTATGTTCATAGCTTCCAAAAATGTGGCATGACGTTTAAAAAAGAACTCAATTCCAAATACCCTTTAAATGGAACATTTTGCCAAATATTTTACTTTCTCAAAAATCTTCTAACAATTTTCATTAAAAGTATATTGTAAATATTTATATGACAAAAATGAAATTTTTATATTGAACTTTCAGGAAAGTCGTCTTTATCCGCAAGAAATGTTATTTAATTTTGTATAAGCGGTGAATGCAACGCGATAATTGAAAACGAACCATTACAAACTTCTATAAAATACACAATTTATTTGTAATAACTTTTATTGACATAAGTCATGTCAAAGATAATCGTTATTATGAAAGGGTAGGGCCAGACAGAAAAATTCAATGCCATAGCCGGGATTTGAACCACGGATCTTCCGGTCTCCGTCCAGCCGCTCTAACCATGGAGCTACTATGGCCAACGTGCCCACATGACATTAAGTTCTCCAACTGACTCGTGTTTTTCCCGGTAAACCACTAGAAGTTCGCATAAACACATGAGACAACTACCTTAATGGAGACTTACAATATTGTAAGTACTATAAGGCCCGGGCTTTATAGTTCGGACCACTATTAGGTACAATTAATAGAAAATTAATTATTCAGTCTGGTTCTACCTTTTCATAGTGCGTCCTACACACGGCTAGTGTGAAAGAACAATTAATTTTCCAATAATCGTTATTGTTTAATACATTTAGTTAATATTTTTAAATTCCTATGAAATGTATGAATTGAGAATGAATGTTAATACCAAATTGTGACATCTAGCTCACCAGCATTTGAAGAGCGCTATTCCATAATTAATATGTTATTCAGCCATTGCGAAAATGTTTATTTAGATCAAAATAAAGGAGAGATAAGAGTGAAGACAATTACAAGAGATTTTCTTTTGTCCTTTTCACATTTATTAACATTTATCATGTGCCCTAAATACTTATGCAAGGTTTGTGCTCCATGCACTAATTGTATGTTCAAAACCTCCATGGATTTCAACTAATCAATATCCATTTTCAATCCTTTCTGGATAGTAGCGAAGATACAACAGCGTTCCAGGTATCCGAAGTATCTGTTTACTCTAGTTCCACTAGTTTCTAGAATTGAAGAGGAAGATTGTTGGGACTGGGACATTACCAGGAAGAATCGTTTCTGTAAATACATGTATGTGCCAACGGATTGGCGCATGGAGTCTTTAACCAGTTCATATCCGTAGCACAAGAACTCATGCGACACGGACGACCACATCTAACCAATGCACATTTTGCTCCAAAACTAATACATATTGGAACACCGTACTAACTCTTGTAGAAAGACTGATGGAATCTGGATAATGCCCAGGAACTACATAAAAAAATATTTCCAGCCAGAGTCTCCGCCATGCCTTGGGAAGCTCTAGTGCCAGGGATTTTGCTTCCATGACATATCCTTACAGCACTGTGGGGTTTGGTTTGTAACGTTACCCTGGATATTTAAAAAGAATGATGGAATTGTGACAAAGGACTCATTCGGCTGCATGAGACAGAAATGCTGGAAGTTGATAAAATCTGAGCTTACTACTGTTTGTGATTAACATTATTGGAACAAAGCCACTGAGTTTAACATTTATTTTAGGAACAAAATAATAAGTTCACACCAGTAATACCTTATTTATATTTGGAAATACTAATGACAGAGTTTTAAAAGGAAAATATTACGATAATCTAATTAGTGATTTGGGCTTTCTTTGTTTGAAGTATTTCCTACTAAAGATCACATTGGCTGGACTAAGACAAGGGTGTAGCTTATCACCTACTCTTTTAGTATATATATAGACTATATTCTAAATGAATGGAAGATTTTAGTAGACCCACGAATCAAAATAAAAGGAAATATTTATATTAATAACCTGCTGTTTGCGGATGACCAAATATTGATTCATTGGAATGAAAATCAACTACAAAAATCAGTATATGTCATAAATAATATATTAAAAAGTATAATTTTAAAATATCAGAAGAAAAAAAATATGGCTTTTAAACGAAATTATAATGTAAGATATAAAATTGATTTAGGAAATAAGATTTTAGAACAAATATCAAGTTTTAAATATTTAGGATGTAACGTAAGTTTTAGAACCAATGATGACATAGAAGAAAAGGTAAACAAATTCCGAGCAATATTTAGGATAATCCAAAGAACTTTTAAAAACAGAGTGAGAAAGGATACAAAAATGAAAATGTATAAGGTAATGGCTATTCCAACTTTACTATATGGAAGCGAAACCTGGGTGCCAACACAAAAGGATTTAAATAAAATACAGACTGTAGAAATGACATTTTTAAGACGCGTTAAAGGTTGTACAATATTGGACAAAATAAGAAACGAGGATATTAGAAAGGAATCAGAAATCGAACCAATCCATGACAAAATATTAGAACGAAGGCAACAATAGCATGAACATATATTAAGAATGGAGGATGGAAGATATCCAAATGCAGTACTAAACTATAATGCGAAAGGACGACCCAGGAAACGCTGGAGAGGTCTATGAAGCTGGAACGGGCGATATGCCCAAACCATGGAGTGAAGAAGAAGAAGAAGAAGAAGAAGAAGAAGAAGAAGAAGAAGAAGAAGAAGAAGAAGAAGAAGAAGAAGAAGAAGAAGAAGAAGAAGAAGAAGAAGAAGAAGAAGAAGAAGAAGAAGAAGAAGAAGAAGAAGAAGAAGAAGAAGAAGAAGAAGAAGAAGAAGAAGAAGAAGAAGAAGAAGAAGAAGAAGAAGAAGAAGAAGAAGAAGAAGAAGAAGAAGAAGAAGAAGAAGAAGAAGAAGAAGAAGAAGAAGAAGAAGAAGAAGAAGAAGAAGAAGAAGAAGAAGAAGAAGAAGAAGAAGAAGAAGAAGAAGAAGAAGAAGAAGAAGAAGAAGAAGAAGAAGAAGAAGAAGAAGAAGAAGAAGAAGAAGAAGAAGAAGAAGAAGAAGAAGAAGGAGGAGGAGGAGGAGGAGGAGCAGAAGAAGAAGATCTCATTAGTAATTTGAACGATCAAGTAGATGGAAGGTTTAACATAACCGCAGTTGCATGTCGTTCAGCTTCCCATTTTATTAACCATTTTCGTGTGTGGCAGCACTTTGTGATAGACAAGTAAGTGTACGCTAAAGGCATTTGCTTGTAAAATTGTAGTGGAAAGCAGAGGACAGCTTGAGATGAGAGCTGGTGCTTGACAATTTTTGTACAGAGATTCCAGATGAGAAGATGTCGGACTGAATGCAGTTGACAAGACGTCGCTTTAATGGAACACGAACGTGCCGTTTGGTTCGTTAAATTCTACGTCTGACATCTGTCTCAGCAATATCCCCGGAAAGTAAAATAGCCCCTCGTGAAAATGTCTCTGCCAGAGACACTTAAAGAGATGTAAACCTAATTAATACTCAGATAGGATTCCAATGTTCTGTGTTCATATCAGTGGGATCATTATTAATTCGTTTATGTCGTATTGGACAAAGGACGCATCGTATCCGACCAACTCTTTTTATTTGCCTTTAAATACTGTCGCAATAAGGAAACATTGACACGGGACGATAAAACTGAGTGAAAAAGAAATGGATTGATGAGAAATGATAGAACGTCATGGAAACCACGAAAAATGCGAGTCAAAGTGGAGAGTTTACCGGGTTCAACCAGCACACCAAATGGAAAACACCAATCACGAGGGAACTACCACTATACTCACGTATGTATTCTCTTGAGAGTTTGATGGCATCATCTCTGCTCTATAAGGGGCCTGTGTGCCAAAATTTGGGTGTGGAGTATAGCTAGAAGTACCCAAAAATGAGTACAGAATACGTAGGAACATATTGGTATAATAATACAGAATTGTACGGGAGGGATTGTTCATCCCTTACAGGTAGCGTCCTACACATGGCACAAAAGAAGCATCGTCTCCCACAATCACCACAGAGCTGACGAGGGATATCCAGCAGCTACTTGTAAGTGGTGGCATGTGGAATTTTCCAGGCTTCTGTTTTGGGTTTTGCGGTTCTACTCTGCAGCAGATTTTTGGTGCACATGGTTTATATACAGCAGGCATTATATCATCAAATTTTCAGGTGCGTGGCGCTGCGAGTACAGTGATAGTTCCATTGACAGGTGGCAAACCTATCGCGAACAAATATCAGTCCAGACACTTGTCTTATGCCCAGGCAGCACTGTTATTCTGAGTTTGCTTGGAATAGGTAGACGAAAAATAACTGCATTCATTTCTCAACATCATGATTCCTGTAATAATCTACCTAAAGTAGGATCATACAAAGATAAACCAAGGGGATGAGGAAACTAACTTCCATTTCCTCTTTAATTGCCCATTCCTGGAAAGAAAGAGACTTAATAAATCTATGTATGAACAGAGAAGGCCCAGGAAAGAACATTGGGACTAAAATATTCATTAACAACTACTCTCTTCATAGGATGATATTAGGAGGTCCAGTTTCTATGCCAAGTTTTCACTTTGCCTATTAGTTTACTAAACCAGATACTGAGGTATAGCATACAAATCATACAGTACACATCTATATAACTGAGGGAGGTTTGGTTCTGCATCATACGGAGAAGAATGCTCTACGACGGCTGTTCAGTAAAGAATGATCATATTTTTTTTCACAACGAACCTTTACTCACCCTCATAATTTTGACTGTCCTTCTGAAAATAGTCTCCCCTGAATGCGATGTACTTGTCCTAGCGTTTCTGCCAATCTTCAAAGACATGTTGGAACCCATTTTTGAGAGATCCTTCAAAATCGCCTCCGCAACCTTCACCACTGCTTCTCATGATGGATAATTACTCCCACAAAGGCGTTTCTTCAAGTTAGGGAATAGAAAAATGTCGCATGGGGCTAAATCCGGACTATAGGGAGGGTGAGAGATACACTTCACGTTGATTTTTGCAAGATATTCAGCAACAAAATTGGCAATATGCGGCCGCGCATTATCGGGTGCAGCATCCAGCCTGCTTCACGGAAATGTGGTCTTCTGCGCCTGATATGGACTTGCAATGTTTTCCAGGACATCCTTGTAGTATTGTCCAGTTACTGCTGTGTGGGCAGGTACAATATGCTGATAAACCATTCCATGAATATCAAAGAATGAGATGACCGTAACTTTCCCAGCAGAAGCAACCACTTTTGCTTTTTGGGGATTGGTGATGAAGGAAATTTCCACACTGAGCTTTGCTGCTTGCTCTCAGGATCAAAATGGTACAGCCAAGTTTCATCAGCAGTGATTACGATTGAAAGAAACTCCGGATTTTCCTCTAACATCAACTTTAACTGCATGTTACCTCTATTGCAGCGGTAGGCGGTACTGAACATGTCTGAACTTACCTGGTTCTCACAGGCGGGAACCAAGAGTACCAACAATGAAACTACTACGGCGTGTTTGTTTCACATTAAGCTAACAGAATATAATAAGATTGAATTTAAGTGAGAAAAATTATGACCGAAAAAAATTATGATCATTCTGTATTGAACAGCCATCGTATTTATTTATATCTTCGTCCTTGGATCAAGGGTTGCCCCGGGTCTCGTGCCTACCCAGCAGAATATTTTAGGAATTAAAGCTGATTTTAAGAGTTTAAATCTGAAACTGTAGGACCCTGCCCTCAGTTTTCGTGTCTCGTAGACCTTGACTTCCTCTGTTTCCCCTTAATTTACTTTTCCGTTTCGAGGGCAGAGTCATCAGGTGTTCTCTAGGTGGAGGGGCTAGAACTCACTCCAAATCATCTCATACTCATTAAATTTAAACATCAATAATTCCCAAATGTTTTGTTTTCTCTTTTAATTTAAATGTTTGTTTATACTTGCATATTTTGTCATGATTTCTGAATCGTTCTGATGAACTTCAGTTGAGACTATTACGAGACATTCTTAAATAGGAAAATATGGAATGTGACAAATGTAACAACGGATATGTCACAGTTGATTTTGAGCTTCAGTATCACCAATGCACAAGGGATCCTACACAAAGGATCGTGTTAGTTGTAAACCTAGCTCCAATACCTATTGATAATATTAGGAGGCCTTTTCAAATGTAAACACGACTGCAAGAATGCGAAGAAAGAGAAAACTGCCTTTCAGGCGCTTTCTTTCCTCACTAGCTTTTATTTAATTTACGTTCTTCAAGCAGGATCCTCTTGCACAAAGCGTAAGATCATGAATGTTAAGAAAGCACGTTTGTCGTTGACTCCAATCGATTTCAATTAAGAATGGTGTCGATTTACGCGCAAGCTGTAATCTCATTACTGAGGGACGTTGTTAAAGGTGTTTGCCTGGGATTCAATGCGATATATCAAGTTTGAAACGAATTTACAAAGCAAACAGCTAGGTATGTAAACCAGTCAATCCCTGAAGTTTAAGAATGGCGTCATTTACAGAAGTTAAATAGAAATTTGGCTCTATATTGGATATGACATATATTAATCAGTTTTTGTTGGAGTTCATTATTATGCAAGTATATTTAATGGAAAACTAAATTATGAATGTTTCCAAAAAGGAAGGTATAGCCTTTATATAGTCTTATAAATTGGAATTTACTATTCATTTATGCATAGTTTGTTTTGTATCACATTCTTTAAAAGTCTTATGCGTCTGCCATTATATACTTTGATTAAAGATAGCTAAATAAAATTCGGACCTGACAAAAATAATTGAATTATTTATTTCATTTTTGGCGTTCGTAACAGTTTAGTTATTTATTAAATTTTAATATTTATGAGGTTTAATAAAGGTATGTAATGAAGAAAATATATAATTTATTTAAAATGGTATTATAAATGTCTAATAGTGGATTAGCAAACCAAATGGTACGCGTCTACATCCTGTAAAAGCTTCAGTGTGCTATATTAAACGGAATTTGAAAAACCTCAGTTCTTATGATACAGCCCTTTAGTTTCAATTTTGAAGTGAAAATTCCTGAAACTTCATTTCCTGAATTCTACCGGAATGCTTCAGTACCTTTATATATAAACTTAAATTCCACATGTACAGCTATGAGGAAATAAAAAATTGAACCTAAAAATAAGCCTATTATAAATTCAACATCGGTCGCGAGAAACAGTACCTCAGCACGCCCAGGAATACACACATCAGAATGATCTTATTAAATTTAATTAAGTAATATTCTTAAGATAACTAATAACTAAATCGGTCTGCACTTGAAAACATCTTAAAAAGGTTTAAAGGAACGAACATACAGTAATATGAATGGTCAGTAATCATATTATTTGAACTATAGTTACATTTAAACAAAGGAGGAAACAGCCAAACTTATCCCAGTGAAACATCAAACCGATGCAAATTATAAATCCTGCCAATATCAGCTAATTCCTGAGTTCGCTAAAACCATATAACAAATCGCTAAAATGCTGGTCCGATAGCTCAGTCGGAAGAGCACCTGCCTGCTGTGTGAGGTGTCTCGGGTTCGATTCCCGGCTAGGGTTGTGGATTTTTCTCCAACCAAGATGATACCCCATCTTATCCAAAGTCTGGAAGTATGAATGAGAGTGCGTGACAATATGTGCGTGATCTAATGACTAAAAAGTATCCAACCCAACGTATACGAGTCAACTTAATCGCCAATAGGCGATATATTTTCTAGAAGAACGGCCGCCGATGTGACCATTGTAGTTAAATGCAAAATAAAACGCTAAATACCAGCACACTGCCTTGCCGGAAAATCTTGCGACAAGGTAGCAAGTCAAGGGGCCGGTAGAAGCAAATTTATTAATTTGTCGGTCCACTGATAAATGTTTTTATCCTTTAAGTGCTGTAAACTGTAAGTTTATTTGATACATTAAGAAATATACGATGAATGTCATACACATATATGCGATTGTTATACAGATATAGGAATATAGGTAACTCAATATGTAATAGTGCATTACCGGTCTCACGAATGAGTGTAGCTGTTATGGGTCGCTGGTTTACCATGGAATGGTTTAGAGAAGCTAGAGAAGGCGGAAATACAGCGCAGTACAGTTTATAAAAACATCAGCACAGCGTAGTACGCAACTCGACGCATTATTTTTGCACTTGAGAAACCGATATTTCCTATATTTAAGTATGCTTCAAAATGCGCCCTCCTCCTCCTCCTCCTCCTCCTCCTCCTCTTCTTCTTCTTCTTCTTCTTCTTCTTCTTCTTCTTCTTCTTCTTCTTCTTCTTCTTCTTCTTCTTCTTCTTCTTCTTCTTTTTCTTTAATTTCCCTAGATTTACCACCATCGTGTTCTTAGGGGATTATTCTTCCTCTATCCTTTATGATTTTAGGCGTCGGGTTTTGGAGCAGAAACTCTGAATCAGATAGAGAACCCAGTATGGGGTTCAACCCGATGCCTGGTATGAGACAGAGAAGTAGGTGACAGAATGAGGGGGAAAAGAAATGAAAGGAAAAATGATAATGGAGTAATTAGTGTAATAATGGCGGGGTAAACCAGTCCGGAGAAAACCCGCTTCTGCGCCATGTTATCTACCACATATCTCAGATGCGTCACCTGAGATCGAAACGGGGCCCCCTTGGTGAGTGTCAAGCGGTCTAACTGTGCTGCCAGTCGTCCTTATTTTCAAAAGAGATATTTTCTTTACCAGCATTCATGAGTTACGCACCGTAGCAATTTCTGCTCTCTGTTTCTAAAACTCGAGAAAATTTCTGCGCACAACACATTTTTCAAATCGATCAAGTTCGAACCTTTTTGGATATTATTGGTATGGGATATTTACCAGGTGTTGAAAGCTTTCTCCCAAATGCTTTGAACTTTGAACCCCTTTCACAATATTATGCACAGTTCGTTAACCTTTCACGTTTGCCGTTGCTGTCCTTTTTATAGTATTAATTAACGGAATAATTAGACTTTTATGTTTCTCTTTACGAAACTTAACACGTTGAATATTAATTTTATACCTTGTGAGCGTATGACTACAAGCGGCCGTGATTGCATTTTGACTTGATTCGAAACCGTCCACTCTAAGACTCAGCTGATGCATTCTAATATTACCGAACGGTATAGACAAGGGATCGGTAATGATGACGTAGCACCACTTATCTATTGGGCGTCTTCATTATTCAGACAGGTGATACACGAGTGTGACACATTTGACAGCGTTTGTTTTCATTATACTTCCCATTATAATGACATTTTAATAAAAATATTTCAGTACAAAAACACGAAATTCAGTAAGCTGTACACAGCAACTGAAAATACATAGAAATTCTAATTACAGTTGACACACTAACGCTGGATGTTGTCCACCGGGAAGCGTTTAAGGTAATTAATGCATCAGTTCAGCTACAATTTTTACCAGCAATGAATGAGCGTTTTTGTAAACAACACTCTGTGGGAACGTTAAAGGGTTACTATTTCCCAACTGTCTACTGCATCGCCGTTCAGAGGTATTTATGTTTCAGACATCAGACACTAAACCAGCGACTCACATTATTAATGAAAATTAAAACTCTCAGTGGAATAGAACTTTTAACACAATCCAACTCTTGTTTCTTGCAATGATATCATACGTAGGTTAAAAGTAGGTGCTTATATGTCATGGAAATGGTAAATAAGATACTGACATGAAAATATTCCACAAAAGGAGTGCATACTCGCAAAGGCACGCGCTTTCATGGTTATTTTAAGTTTATAAACAATGGATTATGTAGGATATGTTAAAATTATATCATAATCATAATATTAAAACAGATTAACTCTAACATATTAGATATAGTGACAGTTTTAGTAAAATTACCATATACCCACCCAATTGCATGTAAATTTACATATATTACTGCTAAATCGTTAGGCTCCCTTGTCATCTCAACGATAAAAACATACAGGCAGAGCTTCTGCAAAAACTCACCACCCTTAAGAGCTACCCACACACGCTACCCACACATTTTTCAATTTCAGCGATGGGAAAGTTTTCGACAAGAAGGTAATCAGTGGTGGAGTCCCAGAAAGCTCTGTAATGTCCCCAACCCTCTTCAACATTTTGTGGCTGACCTTCCCACTGAGAAGCACGTCAATATAGCACAATTTGCTGATGTGTTGCGTTTCTCTACAGAGAAAACACCCACACAGAGCCTTCAACCCCTTCAGAGACACCTACGCCTCATCCAGGAATGGAATAGGCTTTGACGATTGTCCATTAACTCGGAGCAAAGTCAAGCCATCTTGTTCACCAAGCGTCCTTTCCCGATCACCTTCTTATACTTACCTATTCTAGACGAAGGATAGGGTGGACGAATTCCATCAAATACTTGAGAGTCAAGCTGGGTCTGACTTTTAGGGAGCAAATTCAGGACCTTTCGCATTGGGCATGTGGAGCCTCGGCTTCCTTATACACCATGCTGAGGTCCGGGGTGCCGGGATTGCGCCTTTTCCGGGCTTAAATGCTTCGTGTAATATTTTATGCGTTCGAAGTCTGGGGCATGACTGCAGACTCAAATGTACTGCTCCAGCAAATCATACAGAATATATGCTTCCGGGCCAGCAATTCTGTGTGCAGATGTTTTCCCGTGAGACTACACCACGCAGGCGCATATCTTCCTTACGTGGCAGATGTGATTAGGTGCCAGGCGGAGAATTTCTACGTCCATTTACCTCTTCATCAGAGTACCCATGTTAGGTCTCTTGGGAACTATCGCCCTAACGAACGTCGCCTAAGATGGTACCGTGTTCCTCGCATGACTTCCTAATGTTTGTATTCCAACTGCAAAATTATTCCCACCCAAGAATTTCCTGCATCTCAAAATTAAAATGTCGTAAAAATGTATCCATCAGCGGTGCACGAAGGTCATTGTACCTTGTTCTTCAACCGTCGAAACTTGTGATAGAGCCATTGTGCGACATCATTTATCTGTTTTACTTTCACACACACTTATATTCCTGCCTGCATGCACCTCACAGTTACGTTACTGTGGATTGGGTAACATTGGTTTTAATTTGTAGCTTTACCTAAAACCCAAGAGCTCTCGAGGACACAATCTGATAATATTAACAAATTTGGAACCTCAAATAACTTTTCTGTGTACTTGAAGCAGAGTTATCACATTTTACTTAACAAAACCTTTAAAATAACATTTTAAAACCTAAATAAAAATGGTGATGCAGAAGTAAACTATAAAGCACCCCTGCTCTAATTCATGTAACCTGCATTACCAGCAATCAGAACTTACGGTGTGTACTTTTCATCATACTAATTTCTGCGAAACCTAGGAGTATATATTCTTTACTATAGACATAAGGGTCAAACTAAGTAACTATGTTTTGCGCTTGCATTTGGTAAGCACAGCGGTGTTTGTCAGTCTCGTGTTGGTATCTGTTACGCCAAAGTATACAGTAAATAGAAACACAGCGAACAATGATCCTCTTTTGTAAGGAATGTCACACACTCTTCTGAAACCGTTCAATATCAGGTTAAACGTGCTTAATGCCGTGTAAATATTGTTATGTGAATGTCCTGTAACCAACAATGGTATCTTAGGTTAACTACAAGCTATCGCGTTGCATGCAATTTTCCACAAATACACTCAGTTTTGAAAAAAAAAAAAGTTTAAACACGCTTAGTATTATCTAAAACACTTTCACGTGTTAGTTAACAACCTTCGAGGTATTTGAATTACTTCATCACGGTTTTCATATCACAACAATAGAACCTGGCTCAGGAGATAACTGCAGTAGAACCTCGTTTACTCGGGACAACTGGCACCAGGGTCGATTTGAGTTAACAAAATTCCGGGTTATCCGGAGACTGACAGAAAAACTATAAAAAAACCTACATCACCGACATATTCTTAATGGAGTTTAGAAAATACTACTTACTCAATTTCACCTAAAAACACATACCCTGTATGTACCATATGACCTCCTTATTTTCATTGTACACAATGCAACTACAAATAAATTACTAGTAAAAAGGCAGTGAGCTCCTGCAGTCTCAGTTAGGTGTAGCGTTTACAAGCATCATGATCCCGCATCCGCTTTAACATTCCAAGTTCATTTGGCAATGTTTCCGCTTGAATCTCGAAATAAAGCATCAATTTCTCTATGTTTGCTACTTCCTGTGCGTGAGACGTCTGGTTCATCAACACTGTCTGATTCTGAATACTGTTCATTTTCATTTTCAGTAACACTATATGATCCAATAATGCCATAACAATCATTATTTAAAGTCTTTACACTAAATATCATTTTGCTTCACTGCTTGTAATTGAAGCTAGAGCCAATAAAATATCTTTAGTATATTGACATTTTGCTGAAAATATGAATTAACTAACAATTTTATTAAAAGAGTGGTCATCAGTTTCATTATTTATATTGAAAAATCATGGTATTTATGGTACTTACTTTGATTTATACAAATTTGTGTATTTGATATAAGAGACATTTTCAGGTATAGATTTGTAACTTATAATTATTTTAGGGCGGTGTTTTACATAGCAGAAAGTTTCTCAACAATTGTTAGTATACTTTATAAAGCAGTTATGTATTTATTGTTTAGTATGCTTTGTTTATGGCAGAATGCAATCGTGCAGCGAGTCGCGAATTTTTCATGTGCGCATTATGCTAGCAGACGTATAAACTCTACGCGCAAAGTGAACGCTTCTAAGAAGAGAGCATTAAAGTAATGCAAATACTAAACGTTTAAAATATTTACTCCAAAAGTTTCCCATGTGTAAATAACATGACTTTTGCTTAATTAAGTAAAAAGGAGCACATATACAAATAACGTAGAGAAATTTGCACTTGGCTTCACCTAACAGTTTCTCGAGTGGAAGGATTTTACTCATTAAAAATAAAATATTTCATCCACTGCAGTTGTATTTGAATAAGCTCCGCAAATATTCCAACCGTTTCATGGCAGCATTCATCTACAAGTGAAAATGCTAAAATGCGTAATTCTTAACTGTGAATTTCAAACTTCATGCCATAATTAGGACTTTCTCTGCAAATAAAATGTAAACATTAAGATCCCTAAGTTAAGCTACTATGCTGTATTATTTATTGCAAGTTAAGGTTCCAATTTATTTTATTTTTTAAATACTCCTTGCAATGGATATTAACTTATTACTTAACAAAGCCTTTAAAAGAAAAAATTTAAACCTAAATAAAAAGATGTAAAGATAAAGGCAAAGATATTTTTCGATGATAGTTTTCTGGTTAAAAATTTAATTTATTCTTGCCCGCCTCGGTAGCGCAGATGGTAGCGTGACTGCCTCACGTTCAACAGTTCCCGAGTTCGAATCTCGGTTAGGGTGAGTTACCTGGATAAGGTTTTTCCGGGGTTTTCCCTTATGCTGATAGACGAATGTAGAGTAACTCTAAGCTCTATGGATCCCCGACTCATTTGAGCATCATTTCACACATTTCATTCATCGTCCGATATCACTTAACGTTGCAGGACGTAAATTACACTCACAAAAAAAATTTAATTTTGTGCACTACTAAATCAGAAAAAGAAATATGATGCGTGACGCTTGCAGGGCACCTTCTCTTTTAGAAATTATTCCTACAAAAGCCTATTATTTTATCTATTTATTGTTAATTAAAGTAAAAGTTTGCAGAAATTGTGTTTCATACATGCTGGTAGGTACAAGAGAATTAGGGGAATACAGTAAGCTATTATTAAAATTTAAATCTTTTATGAGCCAATTTCTATGTCACAGCTTTGAAATTCCATTCTCTCTGCATGGCTGCACAGGCAGGAAAGAGAAACCAATATCTACTTCCCATTTCGCAAAAGCATATATTTTTTATAAACTCAAATCATAAGCAAGTGTTGTCTCGGAAATGCTTAACTTTGCTGCGCTGGAAAAAAGAGACAAAGGCTGACCCCGTAGCTCAGTCGGTAGAGCACCTGCCTGACATGCTAGGAGTCGCGAGTTCGATTCCCAGCCGTGGGGATGGGGATATTTCTCCGACCAAGATAATTCCTCATTTTCACCAGAGTCTGGAAGTATTAATTAAAGTGCGAATGTGTACGTGATCGAATTATTAAAACCCAACGAATACGAGTTAACACCTTGGAAATGTTCCAAAGGAGAACGGCCGCCGATATGACCATTAGAGTTAAAGGCGCGGTATAAATGGGGGGGGGGGGCAAAGTTGTTTTAAGTTATAAGAAAATCTACATCTTTCATGTAGTTACATTTTGGATACCTCTGCCGCTTTACTAGTTATACAAAAACGATTAAGCATGAAAAGGAGTTCAAATGCTATTACAACAAAATGAAGGATCATTTATTTATTTTATAATACCGCAGAATATATAATAGTTCAATCAACTATTAGAGCTATTTTTTATGAAATAAAAGTTTTCATGTGACAAGTAGCTTGAGATGGGGCGATTTTCGTGAAAATGTGTACTTTAGCAGCACACACACACACACACACACACACACACACACACACACACACACACACACACACACACACACACACATACATACACACACGCACACACACAGACAGAGAGAGATACAGAGAGAGACCTCACAAACTCCCACGCATGCACGTGCACGTCTATTTAAAATTTATTTGGCTCTTTATGGTCTCAAAGCGTTTATATCTGGTAAAACCTCGACACGGAATCTATATGTGTTAAAGAGATAAAAATTTGATTTTTCTCAACAGAGGGTGAGGCGGAATTAGAACTGTGTAGCTGTAAACAATTTTATTGTTCTCCTACAGCGTGTCACACATTTATTAATAATTTGCAACAACTATTATATAACAAATTTAATATGCATTGTGTAAAATAATGCTGCTTTTAGTTCCTTACTTTTTTGTTCTTTTGTCCCATTTAACTGCAATGGTCATATCGGCGGCTGTTCTCCTTTGGAACATATCGAAAGTGTTAACTCGTATTCATTGGGTTTTAATCATTAGATCACGCACACATTCACACTCTCATTTATACTTCCAGACTTTGGGGAGCATGAGGAATTATCTTGGTCGGAGAAAAATCCCCATTCCCACCGCCGGGAATTGAATCCGGGACCCCTAGCTTCCTTACTTTAGTAGTACTAAATATGATAAAAAAAATTGTTGAGATTATCTCACGTGAAGCAACTTAATATTGCAAGATGGAAGGAAATGTCGAAGTAAAAACAACATGTGTAATGCAGCTTCAAGAAAAGACACCCATACAGCACCTCTTAAGTTTTTCAATTACTTCATAAACACCGCAATGCAAAGCACAATATGAAACTGGAAATTAAAACCTAAATAAGTCATCAAACATCTTAAAGCTTTTCTTTTAACATTATAAAAATAAATGCTATGCCTTAGGGTCATTAATTCTATCAAACCATTATTTTGTAACTTTAAATTCACTCTTTTGTTTATTTCCAAAGGTTACCAAGTAAAATAAAATTAAAGCAGATAGGATTAGAAGAAAATGCATTTTAGCAAAGCATCATTTTAAAACTATAACACAATCTGTGATTCTGAGGACATAAAATCCTTTAATTTCACTTTAAACGAGACCATTATAACCACTCAATCAAACAAACATTTTAAAGTAATGAATGGAATTAATAATTCAAACATTAAGGGGTTAAAGAACACTTTTCTCAGCTTGTGCTGTAAGCTAGTTCTCTGGCTGCAATGTTGACAGCAGTTTCCAGGTTTACCTAACCTAATGCCGTCGTTAAAAAGCCCCAGTTTAATTTTTGTGCCGGCGCTGCGCCAGACCAAAGTTTGCTCTCATTAGCGTTTCCCTGGACGCCCACTTCTACGAACAATTGATCGTAATGGCATATAATCAGGGAGGACTCATTTCACAGACACGTGCAGGCAAAGTTTCTGATAAATAATGAATGTTTTGTTCTCGTTCGTATTACACCAAACAGCACAAAATTAGACCATTCTCTTCCCATCCTCTCTTTTTGCCGTAGTAAAAAGGCTCTGATAAACAACTTTGCATATTGGTTTTATTTTAAGAGCCATGAATCTCTCCATATTTTGGCCTAATTTTTCAATAGTGTAATCACACGGATTAGGGTAGCAATTATTTGCCTCTTTTAAAACAAAATAAGGCTTTAATAGGAAACAGATTGCCCTAGAAGAAAAGAATAAATAATAATCCCTTGGACTGGCTCTGAATTCTCTATTGTTACCAACCTAACTATCCATCCAGAGGTTCTCAGTTGACTCCTGGCTGGACGATGGAGACGTTTTAACCAAGATTATTTTACACTCTTCCTGGAGGCTGGAAGTACCAAGAGACCCAAAAACATCCGAACCGAATGCGCGCTGGTTCCACTGTCCGCACCCTCGTCGCTCGTTGCCGTCTGACGCGATCATAGAAAAAACCGCAGATAAGTTAAGCAATATTTTTAAAACTATTTTAAAGGCATTATTTACCCATAATATTAAAGGAGATGCCGAAACTGGCCATCGTCGTTGTTCATACGATCTTTGTCCATAGGCTAATACATTTGTGTTAATGAGAGATCAGCTGACTCAGGGCTAGTGTGAAAACGTAAATAAAAAGGTTCTTCTGTCAAAATTTAAAAAGTAAAACTTTAAAGGAAGCCAGAACCATGGACCTCCTTTATTGTATTTGACTATATCAAAATGAATAACAGAAATACATTTCAAACAACTTAATGGAGATAGAAGCACATGCTCTTGAAAGATTGGTTTGTAAATTCTACTGAATTAAAGAATAGTGTGTAGAGAAGAAAATGATTATTTCAATATATGATTTTATTTACATATCGTTCAGGTGATGTCAAATAGTCCCCAGGTGGTTGTCTTAACACTCTATGGTTTTAGACAGTACGTTTTCTTGAGTTCTACGGTGTTAGTACTTCGGTTCATGAACTGTGTGGAGCTGAAGAACATAAGCTCATAAATAATTTTGTTTTTGAAAGGGTAGAGCCAGACTGAAAAATTCAATGCCATAGCTTACAGCATAGGAAGTCACCATTGAGGTAGTTGTCTCGTGTGTTTATGAGAGCTCCTAGTGGATTACCGGGAAAAACACGAGTCAGTTGGAGAATTTAATGTCATTTTGGCACGTTGGCCATAGTAGCTCAAATGGTTAGAGTGGCTGGACGGAAACCAGAAGATCCGTGGTTCAAATCCTGGCTATGGCATTGAATTCTTCAGTCTAACTCGACCCTTTCATAGTGCGTCCTACACACGGCTAGTGTGAAAGAACAATTGATTTTGTTTTCCATTCACTTTTATACAGTGTGTTCTCATAAGCTCCTTTTTATGTTAATAGAGATAGACAATTACATAAATTGTTTTATTATACATTTCCTTGTAAGTACAATGAGAATAGGGGAATAAAGTAGGTGTCAAGGATATTAAAATCATTAAGTGCTGTCGTTATGCGATGACTTCGAAATTTCGTTTCATTTGCAGAGGACAGAGAGAATGGAGAAATAACTACCTACTACCCATTTGAGAGAGTATAAGGGATGGGGAATTGGAACAAACAAAAGGAAATACCCGGGAAATAAATAATTCCCAGAAAAATAACTTATTGAAAATAATTGTGTGCTTTAATGATATCTATATTGTTTTTGGAGTAAAATTTTTGCTAGTTCTTACGGTTTACCAGTGATGTTAAAATAGTTCAGAAGAAGGAGGACTTCAGAGACCATTAAAAAGTTCATTGTATATATTTCTTTATGTGCTATGAAAATATATAAAAATTGTGGTATTTAAGCATATTTTTAGACATTTAAAAGTCTTTAAAACGTTTTCCATCTAAAGTTAATTTGGAGTAGACGAACCTTTGCGAAATAGTCGTGTCAAAACCTATGACAGATGCTGAATTTAAATGTCGGCCTCAGTATTCACGTAAACGTTTTTTAGTTTTTTAGTTATACTGTTCAAACACGTTTTTCTATAACTGTTTTTTTTTTAATTCAGGGAACTGGAAACATGCACTCTCACTTAAATCTCGTATCGAATTTCTGGGTAAAGTACAAATGGTTACTCTATTAAGCATGTAGTAGAGAAAGTAAAAATCGTATGCCGATATATTGGATAGAGCTGGAGATCAGATTTCCCTGAAACGAGACATAACATTTTGCGGAAACAATTTCCGGACACCTCTCATACGCTGGCCCCATCTTCCTGGAATCATGTCAGCCACATATCGCTGTGTAAGTCCATAACGGAAAAGTGCTTGCACAAGCTCGATTTGCCCATTCGTAACTGTCATAGGTTACAGTAACACCAGATGTAGTAATATCATACCACACTTTCATTTTTACACGGATTTGTACAATTTGCGAGTGTAATTTGTGATTGAATGTACGGTTTATTTTATTCACATTATCTGAACTTTATTTCCATTTAAACAAAAGTGCAGCTCTCTCAGTATCATTAGAAGAATTCAGGAATAATTCTTTCCATTACTGTCAAGAGGTTTCCATATCATTTATTACTTCGATTAAAACAGCAGATATTCAAATATGACACCAACTTTGGACGTAATTTTAAATCCTTATGTAAAATTTGTCAAATGTTCTAGCAAGTATAAAGGTGACAAATGACGACGGCCAGAATTCTGAGCACTACGTTGAAATATGGCTGCACACTATCTAGTGTTCCCATTATTGGAAAATGACCTGAGGCTGTTTGTTGCAAAAGGAGGCAATGACTTTAAAGCAAGCTGCACTGATAAATATTATTTAGCCTGTACTGAGTGTTTTGGTTCAGTCGTAATCTATGAGGCTCAAATTGGTAGGTTCAGGATTGAATCCCGTCCATTACTCGCTATAATGTCTATTTTGTTTTTCATTTTCCCTCGACGAATAGTGGAAGCTTTTGTTCCACCTCATAAATCATTTTATTGTTTATATGTTTCCCTCAAATGCTTTAGTTTGTTTTCTGGAGCAGTTGTTTCATTCAAGATAAGGGTAATTCAGGTTGTATGGAGCGTTCATCACTACTCTAGTGAGCTCCGGCAGTGGTAACATTTTAGAGTTGGAATTTTTAGGAACTTCTGCGTGTCATTAAGGCCTGTACCCTCTTGTGGCTACCTCGTTTCATTATTTTCTCTTTCTTGGGCGGGTTGTTGGCCGCAGTAGATTTTGCAGTTGATCTACGGTACTTCTCAAGTCTTCCGGTTCCAAAATGTTGTGTAAAGATGCGTATAATTGTTGCGGAATCACTCTTTCAAGCTGTAACTTAGCAACAAACACTCTATTTTTTCTGCAACACTTCATCTTTACTAAAGCCAATATAATCCCATAGGTCTCGATGTGCCATTTATAAACATATTGACGTAACGCTGAAATTCAAATGCCTGAAATAAGTTCTAGACTTCTATTTAAAATTTCCTTGAAACTACTGGAGAAAAACATATTTGAGAACAAAACCGAATATTCTCCCGTAATTCGTTGAGCATATGAGTACTGCTTCCATAATTTCACCCAGTTCGCAGTTAAAGAGATAGAGCCCAGAGCAATTATTTCTTCTGTCATCAACTCAGATTGTAATGCTGCCACAGACCGATGGATTTGCGTATTAACCAAGATCTCTAGGAAGGAACCTACATTAGCAACACAGTACGATAAAAGGTTTAACTGTATATAATAAACTGTGTACATTACAGTAGACCCAAAACTTAATCCTTTTGAGAAACCTCTACTTGGGGGATCAATGCGAATTTTCAGGTACGCGAGGCAACAGAAGGATCTTTAAGTTGCAGGTGATCTTGCTGACTCAAGCTACATTTCAAGACCACTTATATGGGAATATATGGTCTATGTGTTCCTTTCGTTCAACTAAATCGGATCACAGTTATTATTTCATGGTTTTTATTTCAGCAATGTAGTGAACGTTTTTTATTTTAAAGTTGGAAATATAATAATAAAGTATAGCCCTTTTATTTTTATTGGAATAGACTTTAACAAAATGGCTATTATGTAGTAGTTGTAAACGTTAGGTAAACAATCATACAAAATATAGAATACAAATATATGTTTGGTATACATTCTTATGTATGACCTTTCTAATCTCTGTTTCATATAACCTTGCCCCACTGACATGTATCACTCCGCATGCTACTACCTTCCCCCTCACCCTAATTGGCTAATGCTTTCGTGCCATAGGCCATAGGTGGTGCCGTCCCGTCACATTTAAAACTGCAGTAAACGTCATAATAATTTCCAGGAAGATACATAAAATCATACAAACAGGAATATGAAGGCATGCAAACTTAATGAAATTGAGAAAGTTGAAAATGAATAAGAGCAATGAAACTCAAACAAGTTTATAATGAATGGCCTGCATCCCGGTACAGTCTGATTGTCCTTAAATAACGTCTTCGCCACACAGCAATATCGCCTCTGGAGTGGTATGTTTTCCTGCTGTCTCAATTTCATGTCGCGATGTTCCTAAGCATCTAACACACCTGTAACTTCAGAACACAGCTGTTCGACTTCTCTCACTGACAAAGACAGATTCTTCTCTGTGAGTGCATTAAATACATGCACCACAATTCTCTTTTCGCGCTTTGTAAAGGTTTCCCTTGTGATGCTTCAGCGAAAAAGTGGCGGTAGACTCTGCCATTATACATATAATAAGTACACGCGCAATAAACGAACAATAAAATTATTTAGCCCTCGTACTCGGCACAGCATACCTTCGAAAAGCAATATATGACAAATCCAGTTCAAAACAAGGTCAGTGATAAAATTCATATAAACAAATATGTCATCACTACCGCTAAATCACGTGCTATCGTGCCATGTACTTGAGAGCAAAGGAACCTCCTCTTTACTTCGTTTAAGAATTAACATGCATTTCAGATAAATCAACTCTGTTGCGTAATATATTTAATTCAAACAGTTACGAAAATATAAATTTGACAATTCTCTTCCAACATATAAAGATATATTACCATGTTAAATAACGAACTAATTTTTACCGCACAACAGTCTATACTACAATAGCAGCCAATGAGAGGTGATAAGGTCACGTGACCGTTAAGAGATACGGGGCAAGCTTATGTGAAACAAGGATTAGTAAGATTTTTGAAACAATATGGATAAACGATAAAGTGGCAAACACATCATACACAGAAAAGGATACGCTCGCTTTGTCTACTATTTTAGATCCACCTAGACTTTTCTACCAACTCCTCTACTTTTACCAGTACTTTAAGTTTTCATCTATTTTATATTGAGATAAGCATCTACAGAATGCTCTGATTATACATTATGCTACAGATGTAAACTGGATACAAAATCTGAAAGGATAGTGAAATGTTTAATAAGCGATACAGCCTGGGCTACTTCTCCACTATACACTTTACGCAGTTTTGAGTAATTGGCTTTTTAAGGCAAGCAGGAGATGCAGATGTACGGGTATGTTCAACTTAAGTTTAAAAATAGTTATTTTATGTGAACAAGAACTAAATAAAAATTTGTAGGCCAATTTTGATTGCTATGAACAGATAAACAACATATTAGCTAAACAGCATTATGTTTAAAATGTTGGACAGAAATATATAGCATAGAAAAATAAAATTATTTTTTGGAACACAATATTATGAAAACTAAAAATAATACCGATAATAATATTAATAATAAATTTAAGAGGACTTCGAGATTTAAACTCTTCGAACAAATGACCATAAACTTAAAAAAAAAAATATTTTTTGACAACACTGATTTTCATCCACTGTGCATTCTTGTTTCACAGTAGAAAGTTAATTTCCATTGATCAGTATTTGTCTTTTTATTTATTTTAATGCACATATGTGCATTACCTATATTAAATAATATAATTTCTGTAATCTATTATGGCAGATAGAGAATATAGTTCCATTTAATAGGGGAATTTTATATTTAAACCTTACTTGCATCTTTCCTTCCCTACTATTTTTTAATATTTGCTTACGATTTAATTAATACAACAGTTTAGTATTTGTGTTCTAAGCTTTAGTAAGATCAACAACAGACTCAGGTATCCATTTTACCACCAATCATAATATAGGTGTCTTTGTTACAGAAACCACCATGTTAAACAGTGCTAGTAATTAATTTTACCTTTGTATGATTGTTATTTAAATTGTTCAATATCGTTTAAAAATAGTATATAATACCCAAGCGCTAAGTACATTGGGGAACCTTGAAAGTCCAAAATGTGTTATTCTTTTAAACCCTTTGCTTTCCAGTGATAGAATTACACCATTTTATCGCAGTGTACAGGTTTAGTGGTTCATCTCCGATTTAGGAGAGTGACATAGGTGAAATTATACTTAAATAAACCTAGGTTCCATTGAGATAAGTGACACGGAACTGATAAAAGTAATTTATTTAAGTGTTGGAATTACAAATTTAAGGTTTTGCACTAGCGTTAATAGGAATTAAAGTAGTTGTTACAGAAAACTTAAGTTTAATATCTAAATAAATTATTGCGATATTACTTGATGTATACAAATATTATTAAGTAAACTTAAAATCTCTCGCTTTCGATACTTGCTGAACTTAAGATGTCATATTCTCCAGTTAAGTTCCTTAATGCCTTTTCAGAAAAGTATTCTGATGGAACTCTTCCTATAATAATTTTCATTTTTAAACATTTTATGACCCAAAAGATGAAAGATCCATAAGAATATCACCATTAAGATAGTTGCTTAAAGAAATGCCGGAATTATATCAAAATTGCAATCAGAAATTTTATTACCCACATCTAACTGTATTGTATGAAATGTTAAGACGTGCAGTTGTGTTATTATGAGAGCAGATAGGTTTTGAGTGTGAGAGAATAACAACAAAAATTGAATTATATTAAATGATGCATTATGTACCTGAAAATGACGTAATTTAGATGGCGTAGTATTTAAAAACGGTCGTTCAAACATTTATGGAATTAAGAATTTGCAACTTAATTTAAACTAGGTTCGTTTCATACCAAAATCCAAATCAAACATTTTAAGAAATATGGATAAAAGTAGTTATGAACTCTTCTCCGTAATCTGTCCATGATAAAAGAAAATCTCGGAAAATATCAAAAAACTTAATTAACCAAACCAGGAACTGGAAATTTGAAAGTGACTCATTTCATCCCTGTTATAGCACGTATTTAAAAATGAATATGGTATAGCTGTCTCTATGATCTGGTAGTTAGCACGCTGGTTTCAAATCCAGGGGTGTCGACCCGCATTTACACTCGGAGGATGGTAATTTTAACCAGGATCATTCTCTATTCTCCTTGGAATACTCAAATGTCAATCAGAGTGTAAATGTGTGTTATGTGAATTTCACTTTTAGGAAGAAAACCCAAAGCGTAATACACCTTAATAGGAGTGGGAGTCATTGCTGATGAGCAATGTTTCAAAGACTTAAATGTTAAAGATGGCATACAAACAACAACAAAAACAACACAATAATAGCAATGATGATGATGATGATGATGATGATGATAATAATAATAATAATAATAATAATAATAATAATAATAATAATAATAATAATAATAATAATAATAATAATAATAATAATAATAATAATAATAATAATAATAATAATAATAATAATAATAATAATAATAATAATAATAATAATAATAATAATAATAATAATAATAATAATAATAATAATAATAATAATAATAATAATAATAATAATAATAATAATAATAATAATAATAATAATAATAATAATAATAATAATAATAATAATAATAATAATAATAATAATAATAATAAAAATAATAATAATAATAATAATAATAATAATAATAATAATAATAATAATAATAATAATAATAATAATAATAATAATAATAATAATAGTAATAGTAATAGTAATAGTAATAATAATAATAATAATAATAATAATAATAATAATAATAATAATAATAATAATAATAATAATAATAATAATAATAATAATAATAATAATAATAATAATAATAATAATAATAATAATAATAATAATAATAATAATAATAATAATAATAATAATAATAATAATAATAATAATAATAATAATAATAATAATAATAATAATAATAATAATAATAATAATAATAATAATAATAATAATAATAATAATAATAATAATAATAATAATAATAATAATAATAATAATAATAATAATAATAATAATAATAATAATAATAATAATAATAATAATAATAATAATAATAATGCTAAGAAGCCGGGAATTATAAGAACAGCTATGGATTAAAGCGCAATTTACTTCATCAATGGATTGAGACAAATCGTAAAAGTTGTTGAAGCATATAATGAGAATATTTTCTCTCTACAGAATTTATCGGAAGAGACAGTACTGAGTAAAGTAGGTTCAGCCAATTAGCGTGTGATAGCTAATGCTGCCTTCAGAATAGATTATTTCCTGCCGTGTGGCTTGCAGACAGGTAGGGCAGTTTCCATAGCAACCTACCACTAGGCAGATAATTATTGTTTGAGGAAGCAAAGCAACGATGGTGATGTAACGATCTGCATCAGCGATACTTTGCTATGAAAACGCACGGCACACAGTGTAGCAAATTAATTGATTCAGGAAACAATACCTTAGAAACTCGGTTAGCTCGCGTATATCGTGTTGCATTTCTACAATTAAACATTACAGAATATAGTAAACATGTTATGCACAAAGTCCAAGTGCTTCTTCATTGTCATGCCATTTAACTCTTGCTCTTGTATTTATATTTAGCAACATCATGACACCTCATTTTCCAAGCCTTCAATTGTTGAATACTAGCGTTTCCGTACCTGTAACTTGAATTGCACCAGAATGTATTATTTGCTGTTATCAGATGAGATCTTTTTGGAGATCACAGATGAGGAGCTGGATGACTGATAGATCCAACGATTCTGAAAGGCTATGTTCAAAATCTTATTTAGAAATATGGGATACAAAGTAGCCCCTCTTGATTTTTCAAGCCCCCTTCAGCTGATATTGAAGGGCGCAATTCATGCAATTAGATGTTCTTCCCAAATATTCAGACTTCTCACTCTACCTTTTAGAAACGCGGTGTATCTACCTGGGTATCTACCTGGACAGATCCACACAGAGTGAAGACTGACCCCCCTCTAATGACCAGGGAGTTACCGAGCTGTCCCAAAAGGGCATCCGGCGCATTCCACGGGGCTTTCCATAGCCCCCCCATATGGTCCTATGTACACAGGACGGGTTGGAAGTGGATACGCCACTTACGCGTGCCAACACCCAAATGGGAAGGCTACCGATATGACCTCGAAGAGGCAGCCTGGTGATCTAGCACACCTTCTACTATCTATGTTGGCTAGTACGCGGGAATATTATGGCTTCCCTCTACCCCGTCCGGAGACGTACCTGATCTCCCACGGGTATCGGGAACCACTGCACCCTCGAGTCCAACCAATCCGAACAACTCCCAATCAGGGAGAGGCTCGAATGTTCTGCCCGAGGTTCTTCTAGTAACGTCAGAGGTACCACGAGTGCTAGGGGTCCGCAGTGCCCGCACCACGGCAGCTGAAGGGGGCGGATCCCCTCCCCACGGGATTCTCACTCTACCTGGGACAACAGCTACTTCAGAGACGAGTTGCTTGTCGTTTTAAAGTTGAAAACTGAGTGGTCCAGCACCACTTAACATACATAGGAAAGTGGAAATAACATAAAAAGTTCTCAACATATTCTCTTGGCAAAAAGAGAGTGGAAGTTGTTCCATAATTACTTTTGGTGAGTCAATATTTGTTTTAGCCGTCTTGCTGCCAACGTCGATTAGATCGACGTTGTCCGCTCGGTGTTTATATTACAACCTCAAATATGTCGACAGCGGTGAAAAGTGCCAGCCTGCCACTTATGGTTATGTTAGCTTTTAGAAGAAAATATACATATATCATAACAAATATAATTTCAAAATAAAATTTAAAATGAAAAAAGTCAATTTTGCCAATTAATTTCTGTTGAATAGAGGACTAAACAGAATCATCAGATAGAAAATATATATCCAGTTCATGTTTAATTATAACAACAGCGAGTATTATTTTTGTTATTGTAATTTGAAGTGAAATTACATATTTCTTTGGAAATAACGCGAATGATATTTAGCACTACAAAATATATTCAATTACAAATAAAGTAATTATAAATTCATTTTAATTACTGTGTTATGTTAGTTGAAAAATATACAAATTTTAACTCACTATTATTTAAGATAAAGGGTGGTTTGCATAAAGAATATACTCTTTGTCTATCGCCGCTGTTTTCTAACACTATTTATAACATTATACCATGAGCCTAATAATTCTATGTTTACATACATAAACATAAAATAACTATAATAAACACATATGGAGTTAGAAAGTAAAATATAAAACATTAATTGTTCTTTCACACTAGCCGTGTGTAGGACGCAGTATGAAAGGATAGAGCCAGACTGAAAAATTCAATGCCACAGCCGGGATTTAAACCACGGATCTTCTGGTTTCCTTCCAGCCGCTCTAACCATGTGAGCCACTATGGCCAACGTGCCGACATGACATTAAACTCTCCAACTGACTCTCGTTTCTCCCGGTAAACCACTAGGAGTTCTCATAAAAACATGAGACAACTACCTTAATGGCGACTTACTATGCTGTAAGTACTTTAAGGCCCGGGCTTTATAGTTCGGACCACTATTAGGTACAATTAATGGAAATTAATTGTTCTTTCACACTAGCCGTGTTTCAAATCCCGGCTATGGCATTGAATTTTTCAGTCTGGCTCTAGCCTTTCATTAATTAAAAGGATAAACCTTACTCACAAAGTTAAGCATTTCTAGGCACTCTCTTCACTATCGAAGTATTTGGATCGATATCACACTCGTCCTAATATGAAATAAATTTCTCATCATCTCTCACTGGCACTAAAGCATTGCGAGAATAATTTTTCATGTTCATTTTTACAAGTTATAAACAAAACTGTATAGGATATGGTCAAACAATATTGGTGAGGGTTTGAAATGCCGTCCTTCAAATAACAAAATATCTCTTTTAATGAGTAAGAAGCACAATGTTAGAAAAATTGAAGGTCTTCTCTTTCCATTGCCATAAAAGGCATCCCTATAGGATGCTTCAGAATTAGGTTTATAGCCTCGTAAACAGTGCATGGATAAGATCGACGATTGCAGTCATCGCACAGTGAATTATATCGACGGTTGGCGTGTTAGAGTAGAAACTTTCTTAAGTGGTGCGGGAGCAAGAAGATTAAATTGCTTATTAATATTATGTTTCAAATATCTTGCATTATAATCTAAGAGCAAGCCCGCCGACTCCCATGTTCAGTTCCGGCTATGCCAATGGATTAGAGTTTTGATGGTTTTACCGAAATTTGTTTGAAAATTGTTTCTCCCCACTACAAAGTTCGGGCCTGATTTTCATACATCCTCTTCTGGGCGAACGAAAATTCTACTCACTGGATAACTTGTGTGTGTGTGTGTGTGTGTGTGTGTGTGTGTGTGTGTGTGTGTGTGTGTGTGTGTGTGTGTGTGTGTGTGTGTGTGTGTGTGTGTGTGTGTGTGTGTGTGTGTGTGTGTGTGGCCATCAGCTTCCTTTGTCGGTACCGCCTTCTCAAACTGTAAAACAGAATGTTCATGGGACTGGTCATTGTTCTTGCATTAATGTACGGCATACACCAATCAATCGTAGTTCTTGTTAGTCATTCCTTCATGGTCATGCTGTCAAACGATACTTGGCTCAACAATGGAAGACGGAAAGTTAAATTAGGAAGAAACGACAGGGTGAGCAAAATAAAAGTAGCCCGGAAAATGTTTCCAAGCAGAGCGGAGCTTCAAAACGTGTCTCACTGTTTAGTAAATTGAGCACAGCGACCACTGCCTCGACGTCGGCGGAGGGTATTTGCAGCATTTACTGTGATTGGAGTTCACCTTTTCATTATCAGGGGTCGATATTATTGTCCTGTTGTCACAGTCTGACTTCATTTCATTTACAGTATTTTGTTTCGTGCAAATGAATTGTTGGAGTTTGCTCACGTTTTCTGTGTCGACTGCTTTTTACTATCTCATTTCTTAATTCTGTACATGCGTCATGTATATTAATGTATGTAAACCTATTCCAGATCACTTTCTTGAAAATATTTTCCGGGCCACTTTTATTTTTACCACTCTTTATACGAGAATATTTACCAATCTTGGCCACAAAAGCACAACATAATGGCACTCGTCAAATGGTGTTTCCCAAAGACGTAAATGAATTCTGTGCCCAAACTAAAGCATATTAAAGGTTAAAAAAATACTGTTTGGTTTATATAGTAGCACAAAATGCTTACCTGCACGAAAATACAGTTTGTTGTGACTTTGTAACCCAAAGATGAAACATTCAAATGATAAAATAAATGTAAACAAACTTCCGAATGTGTCCCAAATTCTTCAAGTTAAATAGCGTTTAATATCCGATACTTAAGGCGCAGCATTGCTATAACTGAATAATACATATGACATAAGCATTGTATCTCCATTAAAATTAATACCGTGCTTTACACTCAGTTACAATAAAATTTACCTTCCTTGTATTCTTGAATTACATACAGTTACTGACATAGGAACTAACTTAGGAGTGCCAGATTCCTTTCCGTCCCGCTCACTAACAAACCAGGGGCATTATCTCCCAAAAAATTTACTGAAGTTACCTGGCCCCAAAAGCAAATCCAATAATATGAATAGCATTACTTCCTTTTTTCAGGATCCTGAGGATTTTCAGACATGAGCAGTATCAAACAGTGTATTTGTGTGGCCGGAATGAAATTCCTTGTTTTTGCCTAAATGTTTTAGCTGTCATACATTCACATCGTGGAGAAGATATGAACTGGATCTTGATTCAGTAGCAAGCGAATTGATGAGGTATTTGTGCATTGTAAATTATTAACTGTCTTTAAAAAGGTTTGGAATAAAAGGTTCCAAAGGAACCGTTTGTGGTTTTATTTGAATACTTACTTATCATTTCGAAAGACATTCCCTCAGTTATTTTCTCGGTGGTTATTTCATATAACATAATAAATTCGAATTTAACTGCCCTTGTTAGGGCAGTGCCTACGAATCAAAGCAAGTAGGACAGAGCCACCTGCACCATGTCGGCGTTGCTGTAGTTTCCAGCACTCTGCAGCCTCTTGCACTGCATCGCCACGGTACCACTACTGTGGTGCCCCATCTCTCACCAGAGACTGCCGGCAACACGATCTCCGCCAGCGCCGGTATTGCACTACCTTCAGTGGTTTCGAACACTACACTGGACAGACGCAGTACCCTCTGTTCCTTCGCCCAAAGGAATCCATCAGAAGGACAACTACCACTGCCGACCACATCACCGCTTCGGCTGATGTTCGACTCCTTCTATAAGAATTACGGGAGGAACTCCGGCACACCAACAGATGTCTTCTACACATTGAAGAAATGTTCGCCGCCACTGCCTTGCGCAGGACCGCTTCGGACGAGATTCAGGACCTTCACTCGGAGGTACTGAACATCATCACCCGCAAAAGAAACCTGGAAGAAGCTGTCACCGCCGCTGAAGCCTTAGACCTTCTCACTGTAAGACTTAACTCCATCATTTCACAGGACGACGCACTCACCGACATTCTCAGTGACGTGCAAAGGGCCTCATCCACTGCAACAACCAACAAGGACACCCTTCTCTGACTCCAACGGAAGACACAGCACCTAGCAACACAGATCGCAAACATCAGAAGCTTCGAACCATCCGAACTTACAGACCTACGAAACTTTACCAAGGAACTTCACAAACTCATCACCACTAAAGATCAACACAGCATCTACGACAAACTCGACGAAATCCTGGAGGAACATGTGGTCAGCTTCACCCGCCAATCACCGAGCCCCACCACAACATCCACGCACCGCCGTAACCCCACTACAACACGGCTTAGACCCGAACATCTTGGAAGAAGCTGGCTCCAACTTTCACCATTACTTTCAGCCCAACTTGACGACTTACCCCCCGAAGCTCCCAGCCCGGACTTATGCCCTCCCCTACTGCCACCGCCTAATGAGGCTAAGTCTCTGCAGTCGCACCCACTTCCCACGCGCATCGATCAGGGCTTCGGTCGTGATCGACGCCTGACTAACATTTCATTACCCGCTTGCTGCCATTGGCAGCTCACACCGTAACTTTACCCCGACTAATGGGAGTGCTTTTAGCGGGATCCCCTCAGGCTGCAATAAAGCCGCATCCACTTCCCGGCCTACTTTCACCTTTGTTTAATAAGTAAAATTGTTCCCCCCCCCAAAAAACGATATGTAGCATAATACAATGAACTTATGAACCAAGTTCTGTAACTTCAGGTACTTTAACATTATGCAGCAATCCTCTTTTCTTTTTACTTTTGTTTTCCAGCTCTATACTGTAGCGAGGCGCTTATTATGTGGCAAGAGCGAGAGGGGGGAAAGCAGGGAGTGAAAGAGACAGATAGCTGCCAAGCCACGCCCATGAAGCCAATGAGTGCTTAGACACGCGCCGAGGGAGACACGGGGGCGGGGAAAGACCCGGAGAGACGTCTCGACAGTTCTCTCTTCTTCGCCAGCCGTCGTGAAAGAGCATGAGGCTTCGTGAGTTGTCGAGAAACTTCCCCAATCTGCGAGAACCAACGATTAGTGTATAAAAGCGAGTCCACTGGACCATTTCAGCAGTACCACAGGTCGAAATGGCACAATACGCTGACGACGTGTTGTTGTTCTGCAAAAACAGATATATACTCAGAGCCTTCAACCCAATCCAGAGACACCTCCGTCTCACATAAGAGTGGTGTAGGCGTTGGCGGATGTTCCTAAATCCGGATAAAAGCCACGCCATTCTTTTTACAAAGCGCCACACCACTGCTGACTGCCCCAACTTCCACTTTAGAGGCCGTAGGATAGAGTGGACTAATTCCATGAAGTACCTGGGCGTTCAACTTGATAGAGGCTTAACTTTCCGCGGACACATCACGGAACTATCGGCACGGGTACAGGGGGATATTGCCTCTCTGTACCCAATGTTGGGTTCGCGCTCGATGCCAGTCCGCTTAAAGCTACACCTCTTTCGAGCGCTGATAATCCCACTTATGTTGTACGCCTGTGAAATCTGGGGCATGGCTGCAGATAGCTGGATAGCATACCTTCAGCGTGCACAGAATAGAGGACTCCGGTCCATCTATTCTGTTGGCCGTTCTTTCCCCGTGAGGTTGCTTCACGAAGCTTCTCTTCTCCCATACGTGGAGGACGAAATTAGGCGCGGGCGACAACATTTTACGCTCAAATTCCAGCTCATAGAAGCGCCCTGGTTCGGTCTCTATGAGACTACGACGCTACGAGACGCCGCTTCAGGATTTACCGGGTAACCTGTATGGTTTGCGGGCACCCGAGGTAACAAAGGAGTTAATCCATACAGCAGCATAAGCTAAATTTCAAAATCTCCAAATGAGCTACAAAAATTTACCACACTTTAGCAATATAAAACACCAGGGTGTAAACAAAAAAGCGATTTGGCATCCTGTACAAAATTAAAGAGGAGCAAAAAGCTACCTCAATAAATTTCCTCATCAAAAAATCCCACATCATCCTGTAACCTTCAAAATTATCAACCTGCGTGGGACGCAGCAAAAAAAAAAAAAAAAAAAAAAAAAAAAAAAAAAAAAAAAAAAAAAAAAAAAAAAAAACCTTCTGGCTGTTAACAGCCTGTGAGTATACGACTTGGACTTGGATTTCAGCAGTATCGGCAGGAACCCGCTAGAGAGTGGTCAACGGTCATTGTTTGGACATTTAAACAGTATTGGGTTGCGAGTTGAGAACTGATAACGTGTAGTGATTTCAAAGTAAATTCTTTTGTTTATTTACGTGTGCAGAACCACGAGAGACTGTGTTGGTTTATGTTACGTCATCTTGTTACAAATAGTTTTATATCTCTCTACGGAAATTAAGAGCATTTTGAGTTTCTGAAAATTTGACTTTTAACTTTTCGAATCCCAAAGGCAAAATACGTATAACGAACGATGCATGACAGCCCCTTAATATCCTATACATACGTACTGCGAGATCCTAAATAATAGGATAATATATACAAATATACCAGGGAGTTTTTACGGTAAATATTTCACTTATTATTTGGATGGTATTGCATTGTTAATATTATTATTGTTATGTCGCTTTCTCGATAATAATCTGGAAGCCTTCCATTCATAGTTTCTTTCAGTTTATTTTCTGATAAATGCTTCGTTTAAGTTTCTGAACATTTGCACTTGACCACTCTACTTCGTGTCACAGTGACACTGTGCGTATAAGACACCATTCGGCAACAAAATATTAAAAGAAACATGATCAGCCTATCCTTTTTGAGTATGTCAAGTGAGCGATTGAACAGAAAATGATACAAATACTTGCTAGATATAGCACACGGAAGGGCTTGAGAGCGGCACAGGGAGCTATCATACCCAACGAACTCGCTCGTTGGACAGCCCTAACAGAACGTCCTAAGGCTCTCCACTCCCAAATTTGCCAGGCCTTTTTATCTCAGACTGCTTATTGCAATAAATTCAATAACAGATATGTTTAGCTTTATTCGAAGTCTACTTAATTACCGTTTTGACCGTTAGGTTGCACTTTTTGTTGAAAACGATAATCACAAGAGAATAACATAAAAAGAGCCCAATAGTTTCCAAATTTGACCCGCTGTCTAGGTGTAGTATGTGATTTTCATTTGTTCGTGTGTGTCTGCATGTGTGTTTGTTTGTAAACGGGATGACAGGAATCTGTGTTGTTGAAATATAACGAGTGTATTTCGAAGAACTAAAAATATCGCTATTTTGGCCAATTTTGCTAGACTTGTAGATTACTACATCGCTTTCGCGCATGCGCAGTAATGCCAAAACTTGAATACATTGTGTACATTTAGCAATTTATTTCGTGTAGAAGAAAGTGTCTGAGAAATGAAGGATAGCCGGTTTATAGGTTTCCTAATAACTAACATCTCCTTTTAAACAGATATGTGCATACTCCTTTCCTAAATAATATTTCTTCCGCATTTCACTCGGAAGATATAAATAGAGCCAGCCACTCCTCAAATATTACTCCAAATATCTAGTGAATTATAATCTTTCACGTGCACTTAAGATTGCCATTATACATGCATACCTGGTTGTTTTACTAACCACACATTATATCATATTTGCAGAAAGCTGGAAATAGGACATAACAATGATAAAATATTTTAAATATTTCCACTTAGTAACAGGGGCAACAAATTTTCACTCAGCACTTTCTTACCGGAATTTCCGCGCTACAATATCATTAAATGCCATGATACAAGAAAATAACATATTTCAAATTATTACAATACAAACTTAATGTCCCTCACCGGAACACACAAGAAGGCTTTAAACATAGAGCATAGGGAAATACTAGTAATGGAAATTCTAAAAAAAAACTTACGCTGTAACTACATCAAACAAAGAAAAAAAAAAACAGCCTAACTTACCCAAATAAAGCACCAAATGTTTTGCTAAAATAGCGTAATGAAAATACTTTTTGAAAATTGGCTGAGACTCTCCGAACGACACCAAAGTGCCAGAAATCAAACGGTAGCTTAAATGGTAGAGTAATAAAATAAATAATCATGGTGTAACAGCGGGCCAGACCCGGCCAATCCGGCTGCCGCCCTCACGTCTACTTCGTAAGACAGAGGTAGCCGATAATGCAACCGATACGGGGATGACGTGTGGTCAGCATCATATAAAGCTGGCTTTGTTGACCAGAATTCTCTACCTATCGTAGCTCCTCAATTTCTTTACGATGCTGAGTGGGCATCGGTTCTTTATTCGAAAATTAAAATCCACAACCAAAGGGTGGAATCGAACCCGGGCGCGCTCCGTAGCAGGGAACCAAAGCTCAACGCTCTGGCCCACTATGCCACGAAAGGGCGGAGTGTTACACAAAAACGTCAACAAAATAGTACATACAAACGTGTAGAAAATCTAAATTTTCATCAAATTTCTGAGTTGAATACAATAATTTTTAACTTGCCCAAGAATATAAAGAAAGTTCCAACTTGATTGTCAATCGCAGTGCCGGTATTTGCACAATTCTGAAGCAGGTTTAGCAAATTTAATCATCATACAGCGAGGACTACGGTACAAACAAGGGCTGTATTTAAATAGAAAGTCAATGTTACGCTTCTCACCACATTCTCTCCATATAAAGCTACACTTCGCTTAGCATCTTCATCATCCACTTGAGAGGAAAGTGAGCTGAGACTTTTCAATGTAAAGGCTGTGAAAAGCGGAATTACCTTCTCTTGAGAGGCAGGGAGGAAAAAAGAAAGAAGCTTTTTATTGACTTGTATACTCAACACTTTTTCAAACACCAAGGAGACTATAGGAAGCCTCTTGCTCCCTTTATGTGAAGCAACAGCCAAAAGAAGAGGGTAGCGAGCATCTTCCACGTCAGGAGAGTTAGAGGGCCTTTGTGCCTTGTGGATGTGAGGCGTAAAGTTGTTTTTCAAGCAGAGTGCGGAGGTTTCACTATTACTACAACTGGTATCCAGACTAATCACACGTACCACACAGTTCGTCACAAAAATACTGGTGACTGACACTTCGTCAAGAAAGTATAAATAAGTTAATTTACGGTTGTCAAGTAACGTTCCATCGATTTATGTAACTTCACTTACGGGTTGATTATATTTCACCGCGGGTGGAAGTTCTGGAGTCGAGCCGGGTGTCATTTGTTTTTATTTGTGGCGCTCTTGTCTCAATTTCGAGATTAGCTTGGTCAACTTACTGCCTCTCCAAACAAATTAATTCTCTCCATATGGCGTTATTGCATGAGTTTTTCATTTTATATAAAACTATAGAAATTGCCACTTTGCTGGATGGCGCAGGCTGTTTCGTCTGTGGTTTGCATTCAGGAGGCCCGAATTCGACTGCCGTGTCCAACCTCCTGATCCATGGGTTTTTCGGGGATTTTCCGGGGTCGCTAGGTGAATGCTGTGTAGATACATCCCCCGAATTTCCTGTCCCTTCATTTCATCACCATTATCATTTCATACATCTCTAATCTTGTGGTCTCTATCAGGGTAGAAGTGTCGGTGGGAGTCTCAGCGGTGTATGGCAGGAAGATATGCTCTGAGTAAACCACTTCCTTCTCCGGTAGAACGGTTGCCGGTCTTCGAACCTGCTGCTGGGACCATTTCGGGCTCGGCTGCTGGGACCATTTGAGGCTCAGTCCAAATGTATGTCCGTTGTCCTGGACTGCCTTGGAGGTTCCTATCTAAGTAAACATAAAAGGACCCTACCCTCTACACCATCGTGGCTCCTTGGGATGGCCACCCTCTCTATTCTCTTGCCTCATCTTTCCTCCGAGGGTACCCTACTTGGGGGCTTAGGTACAATGGAACACGATTGGTCTCCGTACCAAATCCCATCCGTAATAAATCCTAATCCTAATAGTAATTGCCAACAAGTCTGGGTGAAACCCTTGTCCATTATTTTCTCTTACGCTAATATTGTAAAATTGTAATTGCATTGAAGAGTTAATTCATATTGAGGGGTACCTTACCCTCATATGCGTATAGAATGCATCCGGAATATTGAAGTAAGAATGCACTGAATTTATAACTTTTCCATATCATAAGACAAGAGACTATCACAGATTTAAATTGTGAGTTGCTTTTGTTAATACGCGCCATACTTTACTAAGAAAATATGTTCGCATGGCGTTCTTTATAGGACAGTTAATAGGCTTATTATGTGGTTTTCCTCGTGGTTTACTAGGTCGTTCTTAATTAGATCTTCACATATACTAGATTTGAGTAGGGTTTGGTAATTGTATATTAAACCGTACTTAAAATAATGTATTACTTAAAGTATTCTGTCTATACATTTAAATGTTTCCTCTTTGTGGCTGTAGGAGTCGAGATTCGGTGATTGAGGTTTATTAGTCATTAATGTGTTACGGAGGAATTGGGTCTTCGGAATATTGGATGAGATGCGGTTAAATCAGCAACTGAATGCTGTCAAAAATAAACTGTCAGGCTCAAGGACTTTGCTACTCATTTTTAATGCACTGATTTAGACTTATAATTATTTAAGTGCATTTAAATGTAGTGAATAATGAACTGGGAGGTGTTAAGATGTATGTTTGAAGCAAAGTTGCAGTTATTGCACACAGTTTCACTCAAGAAGCAGCTTCATTCGATCTCAAACCAGGTAACTAAATATCCTGTTGAATAGAAAGTGGGAGCTAACCCTTTCATTCGAAATTTGGCATATTCAATTAAATTCTTTAAAATGTTTTCAACTTCGCAGTAGTCTACAACGATATTCAAATACGGGAATGTGTCATGATTACAAGCAGCTGTAAATCTCCATAATACGTTGTCGTTCGAGTGTAACACAACACTCAAATTTGAAAAAATAATAATCTATAAACAGGATATTTCTGCGAGCTTGTCAAATTTTTAGGGTTACGTAGGGAGCAATTTGCATTAGGAAGCTTTGGTCGCAAGGTTCTCCGTTGTAAATTAATACACAACATTTTGGATTAGCTTTTACTGTATAGTGCTGGTATATCACATGTTATCAATTAGGTGTTAATACAGGAGTGGCAACGTTACAAGAGCTTCCATCACTCTGACTGAATACTTCTTAAGTCAGAGAACGTAAGTCGGCATCTAACTACATCGTTTGTTCTCTCTACAGATGATCCTAGAGTCAGATTTCATGCTTTTCAAGAAGTAAAACTCATATTTCAAAAAGATCAGATGTATGGCCAGGAACTTCCTCTTCCTAACAGGTTGTTTGGGAAGATTAGATTGAGATAGTCACGTGAAACATGTTTGAAGGAAAAGCAGCCCCATATTGTTGATAGAACTGATTTTCCTACAAGCCTAAATAAAAGGTGAGACAATTTGCTTTACCTCATCAAATTAAAAATTATTAGTTTAATATATCCTAAAGTAATTGTATATCTCTACAATATTAAAGTTGGTGAGGCTACTATAGGTGTAACCAAATATTAGCTTTGTATTTAAGCTTCTTAGTATTTGACCTTTTTTATACGTATACGTATTTGGGATATACATTTTCAAAACTGTTTTAAACTTTTACTTATAATATGCTTATAACACTCATATGAGGCCTATCTCAGCCAATGTAGAATACGTATTGCCTTAAGATAGTTACAAATAAATATTGATATTTATAAAATATTAGAGTAAATGATTCTCTGGAAACATAGAGTCGTCCTGCGTAGTCTAGGGGTAACAGTTGACCTTTGGCTCCCATGGTCACGGATTCAAACCAGGAAGGCGATGTATTTTTCGGGTATAAAAATCCTCAGCATGGCTTCCTTCGGAAGGGAAGTAACGTTAGTGTTCGGGTATCGTAGATTTCCTATGTAAAAAGAACAGGCTCCTGAGGAAAATTAAGCGAGCCTTCACGCCCATTATGGATTAGGGCGCTGAAAATGATTTAATGTTAATACGAGGGCTGTTCAATAAAGAATGGTCATAACTTTTTACAGTCATATTGTTTCACAGTAAACTTCAAACTTATTATATTCCGTTAGCTTATGTGAAACAAACATGCCGTAGTGGTTTCATTGTTGGTACTCCAGGTTCCCACCTGTGAGAACCAGGAAAGTTCAGATATGTTCAGTATCGCCTACCGCTGCAATGGAGGTAACCACGCGAGGAACAATATGAAGCTATGAATCTGCTTCCGTCTCAACAAATCTTCAGTTGAAGCCTATGCAATGTTACAGGAGGTCTAGGAGACTATGGTCGTCCCTACAGCACAACTCGAAGGTGGTTTAAAATGTTTAAAGACGGGAGACAATCAATTTCAAAGGAAGGTGGACCCGGAGCTCCAGCTACTGCTCTTACGGAAGAAAACATCAATAGTGCTGCTGCCATTGTGAGAGAGGACCGACGAATTACTTGAAGGTCACTTTCTGAAATACTGAACATTTCATTTGGTGCCACCCACACGTTGTTGACAGAAACATTACACATGAGGCGTGTTTGTGCGTGATGGGTTCCAAGACTGTTGATTCCCGAACAAAAGGACATTCGCATGCAGGTCTGCATGCAGTTCAAGTTGATATTAAAGGAAGTTCCGGAGTTTCTTTCAAACGTAATCACTGCTGATGAAACTTGGCTACATCATTTTGATCCTGAGAGCAAAAAGCAAAGATCCGTGTGGTAATCTCCTTCATCACCAACCGCCCAAAAAGCAAAATAAGTTGCTTCTGCTGGGAAAGTTATGGTCATCTCATTCTTTGATATTCAGGGAATGGTTTATCAACATATACCTGGACACACATCAGTAACTGGTCAATACTACAGGGATGTCCTGAAAACATTGCACGGCCGCACATTGCCAATGTTGTTGCTCAATATCTTGCACAAATCATGGTCAAGTGCATCCCTCAACCTCGCTGTAGTCCGGATTTAGCCCCATGTTACTTTTTTCTATTCCCTAACTTGAAGAAACGCCTTCGTGGGAGGCATTATCCATCATAGAAGCAGTGGTGGAGGCTCCGGAGGCAATTTTGAAGGATATCTCAAAAAATAGTTTCCAGCATGTCTTTGAAGACTGGCAGAAACGCTGGAACAGGTGCATCGCTTTCAGGGGAGACTATTTTGAGAAGGACCATCAAAATTATGAGAATGAGTAAAGGTACGCTGTCAAAAACATTGTGATCATTCTGTGTTCTACAGCCTCGCATTAATAGCTAACAATAGTTAATGTCTATGTTTCTATTTTAAACATAGATAAATTATTCAAGAAGCTTTGCCTTTTAAAGAAATGTTTATTTTTTATAATAACAGGGGGAATATAAATAGCTTATATTCGTAACCACCAAGAAACGTGAATGAAAAGAAAATAATATGTTGCCTATAAAAACAGAGCTTTTTCATAAATCTTATACAAATTCGTAACTTTGTTCATTAAATAAATAAAGAGTTATCAATTCCAAAACTTTAACAACTACAGAACACCCAATAATAAAAGTTGCAGAAAATAAACCAATTATATATTAAAGAAGTACATAAAATAGTATACTCCTTTTCTTAAAGGAGAACTATTTGTATAAAGAAGCCTACTATTGTTATTCAGGATCCTGCTCGAGGCAATTTCACTCCTTTGTAAGACAATTAACAGCGGCCAACAGCACATCTCGCTTCAGCCTTTGTGATCTATAGCTCTTAGCTTCCAGAGGGTGGCGCCCTCTCTCATGTATTGCGGGTACTTTATAGCAGCACATAAATTCCTGTGTCCACATAAAGGTGCTTTTCCCCTTAGGTAGGAGAATAACTTCCATCAGTTCTTTCTACATAACTATGTACTTCCATAAAACTTCTCTTGACTTGATAAAGGATTGTATGTGTTTTTCTTAACGTTTAGCATCTTACAAACGTTTAGTGTAAGATAAGTTTTTAAGATCATCGTAATTTTTAAACCGTTTAGACGTTTTTCTGATCAAAATCATGAATCAGATCATTCTACACTGTTTTTTGTATAAGTCAAATGTTTCCTGGATGTCTTCTTTTACAATATGAGACAAAAGTTGTCTGAACTTTTCTTCATTGCAATCTACCATTAGTCACTGAAAGAATATGTTATCAAAAAGTTGGCGTATATGAACAACTATCTACCAATTTCAAGTACATCAAATTAACTTTAATATCGCGTTAATTATACTAATGCAATTAACTGATATGAATCACAAGTTTGGAATTGATTTTGAAAGCTGTTTAAATACATCCCTTCATTCTGATAGGAATCCTTCATGAATACTTTTTTTGTTTTTCGATTCATCCAGGGAATCATTCATGATTTTTATGAATATAAAAAGATTTTTGGTGCCGTGGAGAAGCTCTCGGTTACCGTACATTAAAATAAATGTCCAAAATGATAACTAGTCGTATAAAACATTTCCTCCAAAAACAGTAGCCGTTTTTCCTATGTGGTTTTGATACACCAACACGTATTTAAAACTCAACTTCTCAGTTATTCTTCATGCATGACACACCCTGTTTTCCACATAATAGAAACGCTTTGAGCAATGGTTTCTTATTCGCTTTATTTGTGAACTAATATAGCCCGTTTTGAAAAAAAAAATGATAATCCAGGAAGGAGCATGCCTTAGCTTCATATTGTGACTTTGTGGGTTCGTGAAATTAAAAGTCCGGTTGCACCACTCAAAAATGTTCTTTATTTCCACCGAATTACAGTTGAATACTTGCCGATTACACAGGATTAAGTAATACACACAATTACAATTGACCAGTTCGTCCGCTACAGTTCCACTGCACGCTCACAGTTACTTACACTCTTCCGATGCACGTACACAGTCTTCCCGTCCGTTCACTAACACGGCGCTCCTACGCTTCTCGCCAAACACTGACTGAACTTTCTTCCAGCCGGACGCGTTGCTTATATAGGACCAACTGGCCAATCTAGAAGGTTCCGGATTAGACGAAACACCCCGCACGTTCGAGAATCCAGGGGGAGGGGAAAGAGACGGCACAGTGGCCCGCGATCCCTCTCCTAATCATCCCTCCAGTTAGTGACAGGAGACAAATGGGTAGGCGCGGCCAGAACGCCCCACGCCCAACCCCACCGGCGGCCAGCCTCAAAGGGAGCTCCGGCGTTCAGGTGACAATATTTTAGAGAGATTCCTTACCCTATTTCTCTTCCCACTAACGAAGATTGGTAATGCGATTTAGAGTCCGTAGCTTAGAAAGATACTGAGAAGTAGGTTGAATGGCCTACTTATCTTTTGTTTATTTATCCTTTTAAATTTACATCCTCAAACGTTAAAAATATTGGACGAATAATGTGTGGAATCGTATCGATACAATGCGCAGTGATTTATTTTGGTAAGTAAATATTAAACTGTCTCTGCATGATAGTTTTCAGCCCCTAGCCTGGCTCCATCATTGCACATATTTTGCTCTTTTTCCTTCAACCGACCTGCCGAACGAGTGTCAGGTATCAACCAATTCAGGATGTACTCCTTCAGGAATTGGTATGGACCATCGCGGTCCTTGCAATGTATGTCCTCCAGCCCATTATTCTTCAGCAGTTTTCCATAATCTAAGTACACCACACAGTGCCATTTTTATTAAACTGCTTCAAAATTAATTAATCCTTCAGTTGGCAAATAAAGTTTTATGTTTTAAAAATTTAAGAGTTTTCAGGAATGAAAATTAATCTTCTACATTAATTATGGGTTAATATAAAAATATGTTGAAGCAGATTCTCTGCTAACCTCAATTACTGTAATATCCGAAATTTTTACATAAATATTTTAAAATGCTTCGCGTGGAGAATTTTCACTATAACAATTTATGTTATAGGTTATCACTAATACCAACGTAAACAAAATATATGGTATGCTGCAGACTCTAAAAAATTTTACAAATGCAAGAACACTAACTAAAATGGTGACAGAAAACCCCATTCCATGTAGCATGCGACAACTCAAAAGAGTTATGGTACTGAAGTCCCTTCCACTTTTTTGAGCTTATTAGATACTAAACTTTTAAAATGTATAGTGTTGAAAGTTTGACACATTTAAAAGTAGAATGCAGAGTTAATATATTAAGATGTTCCTGACAGAGTCTCCTTTAAGGTAATGACATTTGAAAAATGTTATGTACATTTTGAATTCTTAGAATGACATAATATGAATCCAACACTTCGAAAAAGTCTTTCGAAAATAATACTTTATACTTATAATTTTTGTGATCTTTTACTTGTTATAAAGCTATTGTGCGTTATGCAATTGCACAATCCAAAGGAGACTCTGCGATTATATTTTATGTCATTTTATGCATTTTTAAAGTTCCTTCTAGATTTAATATTAAATTCTGATGGCTTTTAATATTATTTTAGTGCTATAAAGGAGATTTCTTTATTTCATCTAAGCAGGCGTAGGATCTTCTAAGCATTTGACAGAAAATTATCTTCATTAAAATGATAAATGACAAAAAATCACGTGGTAGTGATGTTTAGAGTGCAGTTAAAGTACAGGCAGATAAAAGTGGATTTGGGTGTTGATCGCAAAGGTCAATAGACCACGAGGGATTGGAGATGGTTTGTTATATCCGACGACCCTGTCTGTAATCCAGTGTTGTTTAAACTTATTTCCTTGAACTCTGGGTCTGCTTAGAAATTGCTATTTCTGATCATTAGTATTTGTGTTTTAAAACATTCTATCCTTTAATTATTTATAAACCTATGAAAATATGTACATATATATTTTATACTATTAAAATAAGTATGGGAAACAGAAGACAAGATGCGCTAAAAATTGAAGTACAAGGGCACCGTTATGGAATTCCCTGTTTCTGAATTACAAACCTTTAAGAAGTCTTCTACCCAGGGAAATTCCCTCTCTTCCTTAATTCCTGCTTCTTAACAAGACTCTGGATACTTGAACATTCTTACATTTGAATTTTATTAAATTAGTTTGACTCTCTTTCGCGCTTTTAATATGCCACACTGGTTTCAAGCCAATTCAAGGCAACCATTTTAATGGCCACATTAAATGGTCTAAAATTTCGTTTAAAAAGTTCTAGAAAGCGAAGCACTAAGTTCTTGGTATTTCATAATGATAAAAAGTTTTTATTTTGTTATTTTTAACTCTTTTTCACTGAAGCATAACCTTAAACCGTTACCATCTGCTGCGTACCCGTCTTCACAGTTCTGCTGGCAGCCATGCATATTCCAACACGAAGTTACCCACCTTTCTCACGAAATGGTGCTGATAACAGAGCACATCCCTCTCATAACTATTTCATAGTGCAGTGTATTAAATTTTAGCAGGCTAAAAGGACGCATTTGCTTTCCCTTTTGAAGGCAGAGCTTCTCTAGCGTTCGCTAGTGAATTATTAAAAATGATAGTTTTAAAAGCTGTAGAGACACCCACTCTCGCTAGACCTGCCCACATAACACATGGCAAGGGGAGGAGCATGCTCGGTCTTTTACAGGACCAAAACATAAATTTAATTATGATTAAAAAGCTAAAGAATACTAAACCAAAGTTTTCAGGTTCTTATACTGTCATCAATTCTTTATATATGGTGCTAAATTTTATATTATCCGTACGGCTGAAATCTTAATTTTAAAAATTCTTTTACATCATAACTTGTGTAATACACATTGCATACATTCATGTACACATTTAAGCCAAACTAATAAACACATGTTAAAATATTAATACAACTAACAAATGAGGAAACTTATTGCAAGGATAATTGTCTGATAAAGGGGACATTAGCTTTGTAAGTACTACGTACTTATAGCAAGTAGAAGGACTTCTGCAACCACACAAAGATTTCATAGACAGATTTTACCCAAATAAAATTTTTGAGACTCCCGGTAAATGGCGTACGCACGTATGTGTCTGTTTGTGTGTGTTTAGGCAACATAAGTCATTTAAAAACCAAATTTGGCATTGATTCTAACATCTTCCAGGAATATAACAATTAGCTAATTTGTTTTAAAAAGTCCACCCCTTCCCAAACTATTATTTACATGGAACCTTTTTCGAAAAAGTTGATTTACTCAAAAATTGCTCCAACATATGTTATTAAATTCCATGAGTTTAAAATATTTTCAATAGGAATCAAAGGACATCTTGAATTTTTGGGCATATCTTTTAAATACACCTCATTTTGAATCAATTTTGCATTATTTTGACCTATATATGAAGGTCATTTAAAAATTAGTGGCAACATCGCCTGCATTTGGCGCTATCAGCAGTATATAACGTAAACTGATAATAAAGAAAAATAAGAGCATCTAATGTTTGTTAGATGTGAGTTTGAGGACAATAATTTTATTTAATAACACAATTTTAGTAATTTTAAGTGTAGACTGTTATCCTTAGTGATTTAAATATGTTTAGTACGAGGGCTGTTCAATAAAGAATGATCATAATTTTCTTACTGTCATGTTTTTTCGCACTAAAATTCAATCATATTATATTCTGTTAGCTTAATGCGAAACAAACACGCCGTAGTAGTTTCATTGTTGGTACTCCTGGTTCCCGCCTGTGAGAACCAGACAAGTTCAGACATGTTCAGTATCGCCTACCGCTGCAATGGAGGTAACATGCAGTTAAAGTTGATGCTAGAGGAAGATACGGAGTTTCTTTCAAACGTAAACACTGCTGATGAAACTTAGCTACATCATTTTGATTCTGAGATTAAACAACAAAGCTCCTTCATCACCAACCCCCAAAAAATCAAAAGTGTTTGCTTCTGCTGGGAAAGTTATGGTCATCTCATTCTTTGATATTCATGTAATGGTTTACCAGCATGTTGTACATGCACACACATCAGTGAAACGACAATATAACAGGTATGTTCTGAAATCATTTCAAGTCCATATCAGGCGCAAATGACCATATTTCCGTGAAGCAAGCTGGATGCTGCACAACGATAATGCGCGGCTGCAATTTGCTAATGATGTTGATGAATATCTTGCAAAAATCAGCGTGAAGTGCATCCTTCACCCTTCCTATTGTCCGGATTTAGCCCCATATGACTATTATATTCCCTAACTTGAAGAAACGCCTTCATGGGAGGTATTATCCATCCTCAGAAGCAGTGGTGAAGGCTGCGGAGGCGATTTTGAAGGATCTCTCCAAAAATAGTTTCCAGCATGTTTTTGAAGAGTGGCAGAAACACGTGGACAAGTGCATCGCATTCAGGGAAAATTGTTTTGAGAAGGACCATCAAAATTATGAGGATGAGTAAAGGTACGTTGTCATAAAAAATGGTGATCATTCTTTATTAAACAGTCATCGTAAATACGACCAAAGGTGCTTTGTTAAAATTCAGGTTTCAAGAACTATCAAAGCTCGACAATGCCACAGAGAATTAATGGAAGCTTGTGGTAAACAGAATTTACCATATCGTGCCGTGGCTAGGTGAGCGAATGCGTTTCGTAGATGAAGAGATGACGTTCATAAAAAAGTGGAGCTAGCAGACGGTGTTCTTATTACTCATTCAGTTCCTCAAGGAAATTGTGTGAATAGTGCATATCACATTCACTTCATGGAACACAATTTACAATCAGCTGTGCGTCGTAAACATAGAAATCTCCTTAATTCTCATCCCATTGTGTACATAATGTGCTCGCACTCACATGTCTGCCTCTGTTGTTAATTTACTCCGCAAATGGAACTGGGAAATTCTGGAGCATCCTCCGTACGCCCCAGTATGAGCCCTGTGATTTCGACCTCTTTTAGAAAATGAAATTACCAATGAAAGGAGTTCGCTTTAGAACCAGAGAGGCAATTATAGCAGTAGTAGAGCGTCTGCTCGAATATTAGGACAGCAAGACGCTGTGGATGGCATCCGTCGGCTTCCTGAGACGTGGAGGCAAGTTCATGTTGGAGGAGATTACTTCTAAGCACTGCAATAATGTTACTGCTTGAAAAATGTTTTGTTTGTTGTCAATTCAGATTTTGCCACTAATTATTGAATGACCTGTGCATATATAAGAGATAAAGGAAATCTTACTGCGCAAAACTGTGACGCTCGCTAAAGCACATACTTAAATTTAAATTGTAATCATAGATTTAAGCATTTCCAAGATAGTCCTCATAGATTTGAATATTCATTTATCAAACGGAACGTCGTTATTCTACGCATTTTCACATTCTGGGCATACAAAGAAAATGCAATTTCAAAGCCTTCACATACGGATCAACTCTTAAAGGATTTGTGTATCTCTTATGCCATGACTAGTATTCTCTTAATCACATTGTACCTAAAATAAATACGTAATAAAACCATTTCGATAAATTTCCATATCAAACAAAAAGTATGGAAGCTATTTATAACTCGATTGGTCTAAATAGGGAGAGTCTCTTTCGCAGGTGAGTTGCAGCTGTCGAGCATAGAGTTCTCGCCAAATTTACTATAGATATGGGTGTGACTGTAGTCAAATGTGACTGCACCAAGCAATAAAGTGATGTATGGAATCATGAAGTATCTTACAGATGTGTAGCCAGGAAAGCCGTGTTAAGTTACCAAACTATTTTATTATTCTATATCTATTTTGAACGAAGAAAAACCGATCAAATCGTCACGTGCATTTCGGTGTCATGTTTGATACCCGCCTCGGTAGCGTAGATAGTAGCGTGTCTGCCTCACGTTCAAGGGGTCCTGAGTTCGAACCTCGGTCAGGGTAAGTTATCTGGATAAGGAATTTCTTCGGAATTTTCCATTATTCTGTAACATGAACGTCAGGTATCTCTAAGCTCTGAGCACCCTAGGCTGATATGAACAGCATTTTACCAATTTAATTCATCGTCCCGTATGACTTAATGTTGGAGGAATAAATTAAAAAAGAGATCATGTTTGCTAACGTAATCTGTGTTAAATGGCATGGTGGTAGACGCCATTATAAGATGTCTCACACTATCTGAAAACGATAATATAATGCAAGGATTACATTTCAAAACAGAAGATGATTGTAAAGCCTTAATAAAATCTGTTGTCCTTATAAAATAGTTTATTTTATTGCTTACAATAGTTTTTAGATTTGACTCATCTGCAGCTATTTTTCCTGCGTCTCCTAACCGTACTTCCAAAGATCATGATAGGAAATATCGGCATGTTTCTGAAAATGGTAAAGTTGAGTTATAAAGGATAGGCCTTGCCTATAGAACCAAACTTTGAAATATCAAGTGCAAGTCTATTAAATGTTCCTTGCTTCCAGGTGAATCAGTGGAAGATGTTAAAGTCTTAATCCTTTGCTGCACGAATTATTTTGCCACTTATGTTGGCCTTGCTGTACTTGGTAAACCAGTTCTCCTATCACTTTCTGCAGTGCCTCAACGCAATCGATTCGAATAGCCATGATCGTTAAAGCGATACGTTTGGACTGGCCATCCATTGAAAGGTAACCGTCGTGAGTTCGAATATCGGCAACTGCAGTCAAATGTACCTGTGGTAAAGGACGGGGAGGGCCCAAGTATAATAATCGGTGTGGTGGCACACTTAGATGTTGACGGGGTATCATTTGACTACAGTTGCTTGGATTTTGCCGTTTTATACTAAAAAACACTACAATGTAACTGTACTGTCCTAAAACAAAAAAAAACAAAAGAACTGCACTAAAACATTATTCAAGGTGAATAAAGCCTAATAATGCGTCAAAGAACCACCATGCTTTAAAGGGACAACTAATCCAAAATAAACAATTAAAGAACTTATTTACTTACCTATAATGTAACCTTCAAACTAAATAACGATGAAAGAAGTAATAAAGTGAGTCCATTTCAATATATTTGTGGAATAATAGCTTGTACCATGAAAAGGAAAACCCGAAAGGATACAAATGTAAAATACTATAAGAGAATGGCTATTTTGGCTTTAGTAAATAGACTAGAGACAAACTATTGTAAATAATGATAAGAGCCAAATACAAGCAGCAGAAATGAAATATCTCCGAGCAGTAAACAGGTGCACAAATCAAAATTGTGTTAGAAATAAATAAATAAGGATGGATTTAGATATATTTTCGTTAAAAGATAATGTACTAATAAATAGAGGAAAATGGAAAAGCTGTTTGCAAAGATTGTATAGTTCATACATTCCATTGCAGTCATAGAGATGTGAACCTTCTGGTTATAGGAAGACCAATGCATGTTGGGAAGAAATAAGAGCTATAAACCATGAGGTGATGATGACGGTAATAATGATGAAAATTAGTCTTTAGCAGGGTAAGGTTGCTTGCTCTTTTCATGTCTTTGTAGTTTAACATTTTCGCATAACAAGCTGTAATAGCAGTGATGCCAACAGCTTATCTTATGAGCTAATGACTTCACCTTGTCGCTTTACTCCAGCTCCTTCGCTTTGTGCTTGAACCATTTCCCAGTCACTCAGGTAACCTAGCATTAAAGATGTCTGCTTTTAGTCCAATGAATGCGACATAGCTCAGCTCCCCTCTTTTCCAACACTGTTTATAGTGAACAACATAATCAACTGTCAGGTGTTCACACAATTCTTTGGTCGACTGCACTCTGGTGGAGCTAACGATGCTTTCTGCTGGCATCGAACGTGTTGTCACAGGATACGTGCTGGTCTAACGAGCGATAATTGCCAATATTTCAGCGCTACACTCCCCTCTATGTTTAAAGCACAGCACTGCCCTAGTTTATCGTGATATCATGCTTTTGACAAACGATGCACCTATTGCAGTTTATTGATCAACAATCATTAATCAACTTCTGGATAAAGTTTCTAAACATACAAAACTTTTAAAAGCATTCAGCGTGTAACGGGATATATAAACATCATATTTCGATTGTAATTAAAAAGTACTACCTACACAAAACAAACAAACAGATTGATTACCTCTAATTATCGAGAGTTCTATTCAAATGTTTTTGGACCCTTCCCCGTGTGGACGTAACTGTTGCAATACCGCACGTGTATTATGACGGTTATTAACATAATGAGAACAGAAAGTTGAAGTTATTGCTTGCGCAACAAATTTGGACCTATGAAAATTTGACTGCTACGAAGCGAGCTTCTTACCAGATCAGTCCTCCGTCTAAAAACCGGAGGACTGCGGGACAACCAATATAAAACATTAGTTATGCACCACACCACATTTACTTTCATTCCTTCACCTTTATTTACTGCTTCAAGAAGTCGATATTTGCAGTTAGTTCCCTGCTGTATATAATAACTTACCAGTTAACATCTAAAAGGTAATTATCATTGTTATAGATATCACATACATTAGGTAAGCATTATTTACTGTTCTCTTCGAAAGCACAACCAAATACAAATTGGAGGTATGCACTGCCTGCCCACCACAAGAAGGCAAGCGGGGCCTGAAGATGGAAAGGGGCTTGAACTGTTTATCTGTTTTGGTAATGGATCTGTTTACTACGTAATGACTGTATGAGAGTACATATGGGTCACGCATGCTGCTAGATCTAATGCTCGTTTCGGTAACTGCAGTGATAGGTATTATACATGAGTGAGTTATGTGCCAACACTGTGTATTTTGGATGAACCTAGAATCCTTATCATATGCAGAAGGCAGGCATTAACATCATGCGGCCAGCAAACGTGATTATGTTACACATTCCTCTTCCTTGCCTTCTTGCGTTGGGCGGAGAGTGTCTGTTATATTTACTGTGAGTAAGCAAAGGTATCACATCGCTTACTCTAAGGGTACACAATTCCTACATTCGGCAACTGGTTTGGCAATCACGGACATGATTCTAAGAGTTTTACTTCCATTGTACTCAATGGAGCGGGATGACTCAGACGGTTTCGTCTGTGCCTGCATTCACAAGGACCGAGGTCGATTCCCGTGGCCGACCTACCTGACCCATGAGATTTTTCGGAGATTTTCCCGAGTCGCTAGGTGGGTGTTGGGTAGATTAATTACATCCCCCGAATTTCCTGCCGCTCCGTTTCACCTCAATTGTCATTTCATATCATCTCTCATCTGATGGTTTCTTTCAAGGTAGAAGTGTCAGCAGGAGTCTCGGCGGTGCATGGCGGGATGATATGCTCTAAGTAAAACACTTTTTCTTCCGGCGGGACGGACTTGGGCCTAGTCGGCCGATTCAGAAGCGCGGCAGGTGGGATGCCGGTTGTGCAAATCTTCTTGGGAGGCGGCCTCCGGTCTCCGAACCGGCCTCGTGACTGTTTCGGGGCCAAAGCAGGTATGATGACGATTGTCTTAAACCTACCGCCGGGGAGTTTCTATCTGGTAAAATGTAGGGACCTCGCGCTCTGTACTGTGGTCACTGTTTGGGATCTGCCGCTCTCTGTCTCCTCCCACCTCATCCTCCCTCCTAGAGATGCGCTACTTGGGGCATAGGTACAAACGACCGAGGTGCCGAATCCCCTCCGAACAATCCAATCCAATCCACTGTGTTCTGTTACAGCGTGAGCAATGTAGTTAACTAACACTATTGTTCAGTACGACACTTCTCTGAAAGTCCCTTCCACCATAATATAACCGAAACTTATTTTAAATTGTGACGCTGCTAAAAGATAAATGGTTAATTTCTAAATCCGATATGATTTTTATAATGTTTTATTATGATAGATATTTTCATATCTATCGCTTATTCTAGCCCTGTTGGGTTGGCAATAATGATGTATTTGCCTATGGCATATCGCATAATGCAATATTTACAATTAAGTAGGTAATTTCATATTATTATAATTCAATAGAAGTGAGGCAAGTGCGCAAATCTATGACGTGACAGTCTCTTTGCAATTCATTTCGTTTTAGTTATGAACGCATTTGCTTACATGTGTGAGTTTTGTGTTATACTGCCAAGAGGAAGTAATCTTAATAAACTGTGATATTTATTCACATCCTCTGAAGGAACAGAGTGCTGATCGTCTTGAAAAGTAGAGCCTGCAGACAAATTCAGTGCTGCTATGTAAAAGACCACTATCGAGAATACAGAAAGAGTAATTAACTAAGAAGATAAATTTCAGCAATAAATAGGTATCAAATAAACCAAGAACTTGAGTATACCGATGTTATTTGAGGTACATGTTGATAAAGATCTGAGAAGTTGAAAATATCAAAATATTAGAAGCATTAATTTAAGTGACATTAAATTAATAATCGCAACATTATTTTCAGATAAACAAGTATTGCTTGTGTAAACAAAATAATAACAAACAATAAAATAATAACAATAACAAAATGTAATGTTACTAAATACCTCGGAAATTAACTTTTGGTAGAGAATAGTAAAATCTATCGAAAGTGGTCTACTAAACACAAATTTTTAAATAGTTTTATTAGAGGTGTTAATAAAATCTATATTTATTAAAACGGACCAACCCTTAAGGTGGTAATAGATGATGAGTGTTAAGAAAACATGACGAAAGTTAGATGAAAGCTGCGAAAATGAGATTTTTACTACTGTGTTTCTGGAATTAAAACAATTACATAAATACGTAGGAGAGATGTAAGAATAGAAGATACAGGTGAAGTCTGAAATAGGTAGCGGAGATATAGTAATAGAGAAAACGACTATTAAACCTGTATTGGAAAGCACTACTGACAAACACAGACTAGTCCTGTACTGACCGCTGGTCCATATACACACGCACTGCATCAACGGGTCAGATAATCTAAAACTACTGCATTCCAATGTATAGGTTTCTGATATGTACAAGCTTGGTGATACTTATTACACGTACGAAAACGTCCTGCACGGAAGTTTGTATACTGGATTCCCTCTAAGAAAATCATTTTTGTATTCCTCCACATATCAGTCAATATACGTAATACTGAGGGTCAGTAAACTAATTAATTTGTTTTCAAATAACGAAGAAACTGCAAGCAAAGATATCACGTACTAATTAATGTATTTTAAAAGTACTATAAAGAAAGTATGGTAATCATATTCTTTTGCTGGGCATGGTCATTGAATTATATTAGAGTTTCCTTTAAATGGAATTATAAACCTCCTCAGAAGATTTCTTTTTGGCAAGCACGGATAGAATGCTGGATTTAAATATTACTAATCGAACCATGAATTTGGTAGTTCTTTTCTATGCAACTTTTCTTGTGTATAAACGCGAACTTAATTCCATTATGTTCCTATCTTTGTATTCATTAATGAGTTTTTTTCAATACACTATTTGCTTAGCATCCTTGAAACATTACCTCTGTAATACATATGTTGTATTACAGTGAGTAATGTGGGCTCTCCGGGTGGCAAGTCGTGAGTGGTGCTCTTCTATCGTAGTATAATTTTGCTTTTTGTAAAAATGCGCTTCTTGTTTCTGGCCTGGGGCCTGTGCTCATAAGTTCAGAACTGTTGGAAATTTAATACCGAGGAACTAAACTCCTGATTAAGGAAGGGAAAAAGAGATATATTTATATCAGCAAGTATGTCATGATGGTGTAAAATAAATAATACTTAGAACAGATCCAAAAATATTTAGCTAGGCATATATGAAAGGGGCACACCGCCTAGTGTTAGGTGTTGTCGCATATCTTCCTAATTTTCTCCATCGGTATCTCTTTGTCTACCTGTCTTCCTGTATAATATGTTTAAGATTTGCAACTTTCCCTTTGACGGGGATCGGCGCAAAAGTTGTCTATGCATATGTAATTATTTTTGTCTAAATTATGGCATCACGAATTCATCCATAATACGTAGATGTGGAATATTAAAATTAAGCAAATGCCTTATGGAACGCTTCTTATGTATTTGTGGCTCTGTTAAAATGCAAATATGTTCGAATGTAAGACTTGAAGCTTTCACGGCAAGTATTACTAATCAAGGCTTCGCGGGCGATCAGCCGTGTCAAATTAATAAACGTCGAGCTTTCGGCCATGGGGTTTACAATGGACGGAAGCTCGAGGTTTATTAATTTGACACGACTGAGCACCCGCGAAGCCTTGATTAATATTGTCGAAGTCTAAATTTGACAGAAAATTATGAATAAGATACACTATGATTACCTAATAGTTATCTTGTTTCATCTTCAGAATTATTATAGCTTATTATATCCTCTTGAAAGTATATTTGATATGTCTTCGCGCGTCAAGCGGTGTGCTTAGATGAAGAATGTCCGCACATTTTCATTGTTTCGCGCGCACCTAATATTTTGAATTATTTAGCATAGAATTGAGTAATTTTTAATCACTTAGCGGCTATTTCATATACACATATGATAGTTTACCTAACAGTGCTTGCAGAGGCTACCTGATCAAAACCAAAGATCGTGATATTTTACTAATTTTAACGGCAGGCCACATATTAAGAGATGGAGAAGAAAACAATCTTTGATTCTGAAAGGGGACATAACTCCAATCATTAAGTACGATAGAGAACATTGTTTAATTGTTAAAATTTAAATAAGGATATCGTGTTGTCCTATGGATGAGAAATTTCCTCTAATGGTAACAACAGGACGCAGGAGGCAACAACAGAAAACTACATTAAACATAATAAGGGCCTCTAAGTACAGTCGACTATTAGATGTTTTTCCAGAGAAGAGGCCTGTGCTTTAGAAGCCTTTCCCGCTGTTGATCATTAAGTTACATTACCTTTCCACAATTTGTCTTCTCGCCATTATCAGCCTCAGTAATTCAATCTGTTACGTAGTTCCTTGGAGCAGAGCTACTTTAGCAAAACAGGAAAGTGCAACTAAACGTGATATGCGGGGATAATGCAATAATATAGATAAAACCGGTAAGAAACAATTTTGACACTTAAAATTGTTGCAGCAAAATAATGTGTCACAATTTGTATATAGGCAGCCTAATAAACCATTTGTTTACTTTTGAAAATTACACTAAACACGAATGAGTAGTAATTTCAGTTATTAAAAGTAACATGTTTAGGTTGATTAGTAGCTCAAGATGGCTTGACACAGTCAGGTCGTACGTCATTTTCACCGAGAGCGTGGGCAGGTTTTTGGTAGAGGTAAAGCAGTGGGAGCAGTATTGATAATTAATATCTAGGTCATTTTTCCAAACTCATAACAAATTTAAGAGTCAGTCAAGCTTCTTATGTACCCGAACATTAATAATTTCTGTTTTCTATAACATACGCTTAAACAAATAAATGAGAAGTAAGCTTAAATACATTTAGTTCGGGATTTATCGTTTCCTTTTCCAATACACTCATCGTTTATTTATTGTGAAACGGAGTACGAAACAATGCTAACAACACCCAGGCGTCCTGGAAGTATGTCAGATATTGTGTGAACATGTGGAAGCAAAGCGGGTGGTCTATAATGATAGGCCTTGTTTCTTCTTCTTCTTCTTGTTCTTCTTCTTCTTCACTCCAAGGGCTAGGCAATGCTGCCTGTCCCGGCTTAAAACATGTCTGACCATAGTTTTCGTGGTCTTCCCGGATGTCTCTTTCCTCTAGATTTACAGTTCATAACTCTTCCTGGGATCCTATCTCTCGGCATTCTCTCAATATGCTCTCTCCAGTCATTTCTATAATTTACTATTTTTTTCTAAAGAACTTATTTCTAAATATTCTCTTATTTTTTCATTTGGAATTCTATCTAAAAGAGTACATCCCTTTACTGCTCTTAAAAATCTCATTTCGGCAGCCTGAATCTTGTTTCTGTCTGCTTTTTTAATGTCCATGTTTCAGAACCAAAAAGAAAAGCAGGCACAGCCATTACTTTATAAAATTTCATCCGTGTTTCTTTTCTGGTGCTGTTTCTTTCCAGGACTAAATTACCATCATGCAGAACAGAACTGAACTGTGTAATGTGTTTGGGGAAAAACTGTTAGTGGGTATATATTGGTACCTATTTCTGAATTTATATCCCTAGCATCCTATGTATTCTTGGATTAACAGCTCTCATGTTAAAGACATACAAACTGGGAGGTGAGTATCGTTTTACAAAATAGGGCTTAACAGGATAATTTCATCAGCATTGTGGATTATGTTAGACACTGTAATATGGCATAACCATTATACTTGCGGTGGTATGACTATGGTTATTTATAGTCCATCAATATTGAAAAATAACAAAAATTCTTGAACAACAAATAGGAAGATTACAAGAACAGGTGATATAAAGATACTCCATTTGGTAAAGAATAAGAAGATGCACTTGTCCTCTCCCACATCTCTATAAAGATGAACTATTTAAAGAAATGGCAGCCATCCTCATCATATCGAATGTATACGTCCACAATTTTCTGCTTCAGGTTTTATTTGAGGCTTCTTCCAATAAACCTTCTGGAACCAATGTATGTACTTTGAGCATTTTGTACACAAGTAAAGCATTTATATTTAATGTTATATTTAATTTTTAATTTAATTTTTAATTTTTTATATTTATTTTTTAATTTTTCGGAAATATTACATTGGATAAAAATATCTAATGTGCTCCGTTCAGACGCTACCGGCTGAACCATCCCGCTCGGTAGCAAAGTGATCTTGTGTCACAACCATACTTGGAATTAACGAGATTTGGTGGAGTCTTGGCAAAACCATATTCTGAAAGTTACAACCAAAATTTAGACCGCCTTAAGATTTTACATCGCCAGTAAGTTACGGCCATATTGTACAGTGTTAATTTCTCAATTTCCAGAAAGTTGAGACAAGTTATTACTTCATTAAGAAAGCTGCAGCAAATTTATGTTACTACTTAAGCTATGAAGTTACGGCAATATAAAGGTATCAATGCCTAAGTAATTTTGTGCGCACAAGTGTCCAGTCGCAGTGAAGTTAAGGCATTAAGAAAGTATTACTTCCATCCGAAGTTATAATCGCTTTTCTAAAATATGAAGACACAGTTTCAGCTACGGCTGTATTGGAACCAAAGTAGACGATATGACTTTGAGTTAAAGTCAGTTCCGCTTATTCTTAGAGAATGTTGAACTTGAAAACTAAGTTTGGTATAAAATCAAACTGTTATGTTGTTCTCACATAGGCATACATACTTGGCACCTTTTTCTAAAATACCTATTATTCACGCGATAAAGATGATAATATAACTCAGAGCATAACAGAGCATAAACAATTTAATTGCGTATCTGCATATTTAAAGAGGAAGATCCTGTTTGAGACATGTTCACCTCTTGCACTTAAAGGGGAGTCGAAATGCCCTATCTTACCAATGTTAATGTTTGACCCATTATCTCAGCTACGATTTAACATAACGAGGTAAACCTTTATGGTGTATTCAACAATAGCTTTTGAAGCAAATATATTGGCGAGCAAAGAGTTCCACTTGGGGCGACGGTTTGAAGCAAATGATGTTTAGCTCAGGGTAAAGCAATGAGGTTTATCTCCGGGTATGCGTGGATATATATGAGAAGGATAGTTTAATGACACTGGAATGCCCGTTTCAAACTGGTTTATTGACTGCTTCCTTTTATCAGAACATCGAACTTGAAGTTGCCGACCAAGGGTTACCAATATATCACTGTTTAGAGTTACTAAAGGTGGAATGCTTATTACTCGATAATACTTAATTAGTTACGTATAAACCGACAAATATCTTCTCTCATCACTTCTGGTCTACCCTCGACCAAGACAGAAGAAGAGGACTGCCCTAATCGGCTACAATCCACGAACTGCCCTTCACAGCAGCGCGTGAGAGTATAGCTTTCACTTTCCGGAAGCCCATTATTCAACCAAACATTCCCTTTTGACTATTTTGTCATGGCATTAAGAAGGGTCCGAAGAATACTCCATTCAACAAAGTCAAGTGCTACCCTTTAGAAATCTGCTAAGGACACTGTTGCTTACATTTCTTTTGTTATAACAACTCAGCCAACTGCACTTGTTCGTGTCGTAACAAACATACAAGACTCCTTTGAAATCCATCATGATTCTTTCCTTATTGCAATCCTTTAATTTCGGTATCACTTTCCGTTTTTGTAATTTACGACCTTTAACATTTAGTCATGTCGGTCTATGAACGGAATGGGTGAAATGATACTCAAATGAGTCCAAGGTCCATAGAGCTTAGAGTTACCGGACATTTGTCTTTTAGGATAAGGGAAAACCCAGGATAAAACCTTATCCAGGTAACTCACCCTGACCAAGATTCGAACTCGGGACCTCTTAAACACGAGGCAGAAATGCTACCATCCAGGCTACCGAGGCGGGCCAAAACAATAACTTTACAGTTTATTTATGAAAACTAAAATACTTCTGCTCACTATAAGAAATGTTATAATTTTTAAAATAAAGCTCCTGAACTTATATAAAAAATCATGATTTTAAAATTAAAGAAATAACTGCTCCATGTACATAGAAACCTTTTCATTAAAACAAAGCCATTTAGGATGCACATGTGTGATAAAAATTTCAGCCCCTATTGCCAACTAGTTTCTCATATAACTAGGCATTTGTACAGACAATTGTACTCTTTCAGAAATTGCTACCAAACATAAAATAAAATAAAAAAAAACTCACCACTTATGGTGCATAGAATGTCTCACACTCCTCCACCATCATAATCTTCTACGTGATAATGATTCCCTTTTCTTCTTTTTAGTGACCTAGCCTCCTGAGATAGCCTGCCTCGGTAGCGTAGATGGTAGCATGTCTGCCTCTCGTTTAAGAGGTTCCGAGTTTGAATCTCGGTCAGGGCGGATTACCTGGATAAAGGTTTTTCCGGGTTTTCTCTTATCCTGAAAGACGAATGTCGGGTAACTCTAAGCTCCATGTACACTACGCTCATTTGAGCATTATTTCACCCATTCCATTCATCGTCTGATATGACTTAACTTTGGAGGACGTAAATTATAAACACAAAAAAGTAGACAACTAATACCTCTAGTCATGCCCTAAAGGCTATATGATTTTTCTGATATCCTTCCCATAATATTGTGACTTAGTGGGTTCGTGAAATTAAAAGTACAATTGCACAAACTCAAATGTTCTTTATTTCCACCGAATTACAGTTGGAACACTTGGCGATTACACAGAATTACGTAGCACACACAATTACAATTCGCCAGTTCGTCTGTCACAGGTCCACTCTACACTCACAATTACGTACAACTCCTCTGATGCACGTACACAATCTTCCCGTCCGTTCACTAGCACGGCGCTCCTCGGGCTGCTCGCCAAGAACGGAGAACTCGCCAACTGCAGCCCCTTTTTATAGGAAGATCGCTGTTTCTGGAAGTCTCGCGGTTCAGTGAATCATCCCGAAAGTTCTAGACGTCAGGGGAGATGAAAGAGACGGTACAGGGCTCGTGCTGCTCTTCTAATCATCCCCTTAGTTAGTGACAAGATAAATGGGTAGGCGTGGTCCGAACGCTTCCCGTCTGGCCCCACCTGCCAGCCGGTTCTATCGGGAATTCCGATGTTCGGGTGACAATATTCAGTTAGCTTATTGATGATAGAGTCTGTCAGACCTTCTCTGATTGTTTTACCATCAGTTAATTTTGTTTTTCCCAAGTGTCTAAATTTTCTCAATTTTGTACCCACTCTTTTTTCTACATCGCAGAAACCTTCAAGTTTGAATGGAGTAGAACTCCATAAGGTTTAACTGCAATCACTGAATTGAAAGAGCTAGAATCATCATCCCTAACAGAATAAAAAAGCTCTCTTCCCTAATCCTTATATTTATAAAGCTATTATTTTACCTAGTGACTACCAAAAACTTTAAAAAGAAAACTACTTCAGAGTAATATGTTCAACTTTATTTTTAAACTATTTACAATTAGCATACCTCTGTGAAAGATACACAAAATAAGCGGGAGGCTCGAAATATTCATATGCAAATAAAACATGAAGACGGGAAAAAAATCACGAAAATCCGACTTCGACACACCTTAAATTTTTTTGTCATTCGGTGATTTTGTTAAGGTTTCGGCTATAAATAAAGCACTATACAACGATTTTGTAGTGAGTATTAAGACAGATACTATGCTGCAATAAAAGGTTTTCTCGTATGAATCACAAAACTGCATATAGCGAAATGAGACGGCCCACAACCTCTGAACCAGTAGCAAACAAATCATTGCAGCCATACATGTCAAACTAAACAAACAGAAACACGCTTTCACATTTCAGAGTTTGACAATTTTCGCTGTGAATATGAACGATGAGGACGAAGTAAAAACAAAATTGAACTTACAGAATTCGCGAGATAAGCTCCGGATATCAATTTAAGGGACCTCATTAAGGCAAAAATTCTAATATTTTCAAAACTCTATTTTTATTATCGTACTATTGCTTTAACCATAAAATAATGTATACCATCTAATGTATTGTATATTATTCAATACTTTATTCTCATGTTTAAAAATGTACTTCATCTACCAAAATGAACCAACGCAAAAGTTGAGAAACTTTGAAATGCTAATCCCTTTATGCAATGTAACTGACGTAAATATTTGAAAGCAAAGGAAGCTGGGCATCCTGCTGTATTTCACAACATTGTCAGCAAGAATAGCTGCAAACAAACACATGACTGCAACATCTACACAGATGGCTCGCGATATTCTGATCATCCAGAGAATTCAGTTCGTGTGGGAAGCGCTTTTGTTATGTTCGATATAAGCAATGTGGAGTTGCTTTATACAGGATCAGACTTGCACCTAATTGGTCTATATTCCATGTCGAACTTTTTGCACTGAATCAAGCAGTGGATTGGGGCCACAGTAATAACAATAGCGCCTGTATACACAGTGATTCCCAGGCATCTGACAGTGTTATCGGAGATAAATATAGTGCATAGTCACTTGCTACCAAAATAAGGAACAATATTATAACAAACACCAGTCACGTCTGTATCACGCGTGTTAGAGGACAGATGAAAAAGCTAAACGTTACGTACTATCCCAAAAAGTAATTCAGGTTTAAAGAGCCTACAATCACATTTGTTAAAAAAAAGACATTGAAAAAAGAATTGTTTTACAAACAGCTTGGAAAAAAATCTCTCGAAATTTATTTTTTCCTACTCTTAATGATAGGACTGCAAGTACTTTTCACCTAATTTTATTTTGACCCAGTTTGCTACCGGACATGGGAAATTTAAAACATACTTTCTCAGATTTCAGGAAAAAGGGAAAACCCAGGAAAAAGCCTTATCCAGGTAACTCACCCTGACCGAGATTCCAACTCGGGACCTCTTGAAGTTGGACATTTAATATTTAGATGTAATCTTCATTCCAAAGAGATATAATCTTATTAAACATCTTTCATATTGTACAACAGATCTTCAAACACCGTTGTTTAATGTATTCCTTTAAAAATGTTGCACTTCAGGCTTTGAGCACTTTATTGGCGAAATTTTAAACCGTTATAATTATTATCATGTTCTGTTATTTTGATATTTGTATTTATGTAATTTTGCAACAAGAACCCTTACATACCTTACTGGTAAAATAGGGTTACTTCGTTTGGAGAATTGATGATGATGATGATGATGATGATGATAGATGCATATTATTAATATAACCCAATAATAGTTGTTCAAGCTCTGCCTTAACTTGTTTCATTTATTTATTTGTGACGGACTATTCCATTCTATATAAAACTATGGAGATCAAAACAACTGAGAATTAAATTTAATCCAATCGTATGGCATTCACACTCAAACCATCATATGCCGCACATTTAAATTCATGAGATTAATCTATGGCTTACTTTTCTGTTCCAAAATTCCTAATTAAATTTCATTTTATAAATACGCTAAGTTTGTTAAACCACATCGCTAGCTGAATCCGCTTTTCCACTGTAAATTTGCTTAGTATTCCACAGAACATAAAGATAACTGCTGCTAATTCATGTTATGTATTGCTGTTATAGACATTAGCGTTAATGATCAAAACGATGTGCAAACGAATCCAATATAATCACGACCATCCGCGTAATATAAATGTTTCACTTATGAAGGGCAGGAGAAGTATAGTTTGATTTTGTTCTGTCACTTTACTAACTGAAATGGTACATTTTTTCTGACAATATATTTGGGTTTCACCATTGCTTCATTTTCTTCGCGACGTAATTGCGTAATACGAGGGCTGTTCAATAAAGTATAATCACACTTTTTTTTACAACTCACCTTTACTCATCCTCATAATTTTGATGGTCATTCTCAAAATAGTCTCCCCTGAATGCGATGCACTTGTCCCAGCGTTTCTCCCAGTCATCAAGAACATGCTGGGAACCATTTTTGAGAGATCCTTCAAAATCGCATCCGCAGCTTTCACCACTGCTTCTGATGATTGGTAATGCCCCCCACGAAGGCGTTTCTTCAAGTTAGGAAATAGAAAAAAGTCAAATGGGGCTAAATCCGGACTATAGGAGGTAGAGAGATGCAGTTCACGTTGATGTTTGCAAGATATTCAGCAACAACATTGGCAATATGCGGCCACATATGAACGTGGTGCAGCAGCCAGCCTACTTCATGGAAATGTGGTCTTTTGCGCCTGATATAGCCTTGCAAAGTTTTCAGGATATCCCTGTAGTATTGTCCAGTTACTGATGTGTGTGCAGGAACAACATGCTGATAAACCATTTCATGAATATCAAAGAAATAGATGACCATAACTTTTCCAGCAGAAGCAACCACTTTTGCTTTTTGGGGGGTTGGTGATGAGGACATTTCCACATTGAGCTTTGCTGTTTGCTCTCAGGGTCAAAATGATGTAGCCAAGTTTCATCAGCAGTGATTACGTTTGAAAGAAACTGCGGATCTTCTTCTAACATCAACTTTAACTACATGTTACCTTCATTGCAGCGGTAGGCGATACTGAACATTTCTGAACTTGCCTGGTTCTCACAGGAGTGAACCAGGAGTATCAACACTGAAACTACTATGGCGTGTTTGTTTCCCATTAAGCTAACAGAATATAATATGTCTGAATTTTATTGCAAAAGAATTATGACCGTAAAATAGCCCTCGTATATTACGAACGGTATAGGCTATACATATTGACTTATAAGTCTGTTACATACCAAATTTGGTACTAAGTTCAGCATCTTTCAAGGAAGCGGCATGAAGATGAACCATTCAAACCATTCTCTAAATGGAAAAAAAATCACAATTTGTATTGCTTTAGCAATTTTAGCAAAGTTTTAGCAATGTTAATAAGATTTTTAACATATTTCAATCACACACAGGCGATATGCACGCACGCACACATATACCTGAACATCCAGAAACCTCCGAACCGGCTGCGAAATGTTTTTTCTGTGTGCACCCTCAGCACTCATCTGCCGGTGTCATAGAAAGTTGCGGATGATAACATTCCACATGTTTAAAAGTACCTATAATGGTTTAACTTAACCATGTTATTGAAGGAGATGGTAAAAATGGCCACCATCATTGTCCATACATGTTTAGTTCCTCTTTAGGAGTTCCAGCACTCGCGTGTTTCATGTTGAGAAACGCTGACATTTCTCCATTAGTGGAGAAAGAGTTATAGGCCAATTTTTCTCGAGTCAACATTTGCCCCCCCCCCCTCGTTTTTATACACAGGGAGCGTAATTTTACCTTTTTGCAAGACGAATGCAATAGCTCATACAGGCAATCTATCGATGAGAACAATTGAAAATGTGTTTCAGTACAGAATAATTAATAGAGATTTGTGCTCCCCTCGGTCCCCCGACCTAACTCCTTGTGATTTCTATCTCTGGGGTAAATTAAAGCATTAAGTGCACAAGACAAATAACACCCTGGAATAGTGAAAAAAAAATTATCTGCTGGAAAATTACCAGCATATACGCATATATATATATGGGATGCGTCCTCGATATTTGCGGTACCTCGATACTTACGATATTGCTTGGCATCGACATCGAACGATACTTCAGAAAATTAGCTTAATACTTTTTCGACACTTCCTTGTGATTCTGTAACTTTTATTTTATTTAAAAATCACAAAATGTTATTGCAAAAATTAGAATGTTGCAAAATCCGGAAATTGCCAGGGATGTAACATTATGCACGAAAATAATCGAGTGTCAAATTCAATACCAGTTACTAGTTCCATAGAAGAAATCTTTACGTATCTCAAAGACGATTTGTCACACTTTTCTAGTGCACTGGATTACTGAAAATCAAATTCAAAATTTTCAGAGCTTTGAAAAAAGAAATTAGCCGCTAAATATGTGGATATTCAACCTGCAACAATTTTCTCTGAAAGACTGTTTTGCACAGCAGGAGTCATATCTGACGGAAAAAGAAGTAAACGTAACCCCGAAAATGGCGGAACTTTTTAACAAAAAACTTCTAAAGGTGGAATTTTTTGCCTTTAAGTGGCTAATGTAGAGTTTAAAAATAAGAACACACGGTTTTAAGTTTTGTCTCTTTAAATATGTGCATCCAGTTAATTTTTTGGCATTATATGATTCTCGTAACATTCCATTTTCTCACACAAATATAAATATTTGTAACAAAAAGCTTCACTTATCTTAAGACAATGGTGCTAATTCTTCTTTCTAATGGAGATCAATTTCACAAATAGATTGCTTGTATCTTCATTCCATCAAGTATCGTTGAGCTTTTGATGGATTGAAGATACAAGTAATCTATTTGTGAAATTGATCTCCATTAGAAAGAAGAATTAACATCAGTTTCTTAAGATAAGTGAAGTTTTTTGTAACAAATATTGTGACTTTGTGGGTTCGTGAAATTAAAAGTCCGATTGCACCACTCAAAAATGTTCTTTATTTCCACCGAATTACAGTTGAACACTTGCCAAATACACAGAATTACGTAATGGACACAATTACGATTCACCAGTTCGTCCGTTACAATTTCACTGCACGCTCACAGTTACGTACACTCTTCCGATGCACGTACACAGTCTGTTCCCTCACTGGGCGATCCACACGACTGCTCGACAAGAACTCACTCTCCTCCAGCCCGACGCGTTGCTTATATAGGACCAACTGGCCAATCTAGAAGGTTCCGGATAAAAACAGCTTCGCAAAGGACATTGGACATTATCAAACTTGAAGAGTTCCAAACATACTTCTAGAAGTGGGAAAAGATACTTGACAAGTGCATCGCATGTAATGGAGAGTATTTTGAAGGTGACTGTAGTAATTTTGTATATGTGTGTAATATTTAATGCTTTACTGTAGCTAGCTTCATTTTCTGCGTAATTCAACTTTCTATTGAAACCAGAAATAGAAATGACGTTATGGAGTATTGAAGTATAGGGTGTCAGCTGTATGTATATAATTTTCTGCGACGTGCCTCTGAAGGACTGTTTTCTATAAATTACTTTTGCATAACTGGTAACCTGTAAAAGGTAGAGAAAACAATCACCCAGTGCATATGGATGTCGTTAAAGCTAACAATTTATATCAAACAATTCTTAGTAGGGTTAATCATTTTTTTTTAATTAAACCTTGTTATTAGCTTGAATTTTGCAGTACTTTTACTTTTCTCTTATGTGTTGACCATTCAAAGAGAACGTAAGTTCAAAACCATCATATATCGAATAGCTCTTAAGGTATATATCGCTTAAACTCATGTGAGTGCAACATCGTCTTCTGACGGTACTGCAAAACCCCGCGTACCAACTCGTTCTTAAGCAAAGTGACTATCATCAAGTCTACTGTATTGCTTTAAACCATTTTGCTAAGTGAGAAAATGCTTTAAATTATTTTTGCTAACACAAATTAAACTGCTGAATAAGCTTTTATAATAACAGTTTGCTTAGAAGGTTATGGTAATTTGTACAGAAATGTCCGCATTTTGTTTCACCTGACACAACATACACTGACCATTTGAAAATGATAAGCTAAACCAGGTCAGGCTATATGTTGCTACATTTCTATTGAAACGTGCCAGATTTGGTCTTGTGACGTCACGTTGCGGACAATACTGTTTGTGACATGTCACGTGGGCAGCCATCATCAGCTCCTTATTCTTCTCTCTGATTGCAGGTCGGACCAGGGACTACATCGGTCAGGACCAAGCAAGGGTGAGTGAGCTACATTATCATTACACCGTGCTTTGTTTGTAAAAGATAAAAATCCTTATCGCCATGCTGTCACCCCTTGTTCCATTACGTCAGCTGTCTAATAGAGACGCTGTCAGTTCACGTGATGGAACATAGATTGGCAATTAATTCGAGTTTTCTTTGTGCCTTTCACATCTTTCGATGGCATATTAATTTTGCTATTTTTTCCTCGTCTGCTTGTTCTCTTTTCCTTCTTGTTACGCTGCAGTTTTACCTTCTCTACCATGTATAGCGAGCAAATGAAGTCTTGGATTTCACCTAAACATTTCATGTAGAAATTTCACCTGAAATATGCTTTGAGGCCCCTGAAATAAATGAACATTGTAAGAAAACGGTATGTTTGTATGCATGTCTATGAACACTTAATTGAAGAACTAAAATGTTCGAGTCCAGCATGTTCCAAACATGCCTTACGAAGGCTGTCAACAAACTCCCTTGCCCCAGACTTCCCCTTACAGGGAAATACTTTCGAAAAATTTGGTTTGCTCAAAAATAGCAGCTACATTTCTTTTTGTATATAAGGAAACTTGTTGAAAATCTTGAATCTTCCTTTGAAGACGGCCACAACAAGATGGCCTAAAGGTTGGTTTTACAAAATATGACGCAGCAAAATCCGGCTAGCCGAGATATTTATAAGGCTGGCCGCGGAAGCCTACGGGGACAAGTTAATAGAACCTTTTCAGAGACATTAATACCTTTCTTCTTGCACCACAGTTCCAATTTATTATATTCAGATTACATCTGCAGTAAAGCCTGCCTTAAAGGGACCCCTTGCAGGCCGGAAACCTGGAAAAACGGAAAATAAATTTCGGAACGGAAGTGGAGGTGGAAATAATTTTCGCGAACAGTTTGCCTAAGTAAGTTGATTAAAACGGATAAATTTATGTGTAATGGGTTGGAATGTACTATCTTAATAAGGGTAATAACTTTGAGGGCGACTGTGCTTGCACTGAAGTTCCAAGAACCATAATGTCATAATCTGTTATCCTTTGAGGAAAAGGGAAAATAAATCATTAGCTCTCTCAACTCTCTTCCAACACACATAGTAAGGGTGCAACTGTTTTGCAGTGTGTTCATTCTCAGTTTCGTTGTTAAAGTGATAAAGTGTGAGTGGAAGAAAACTGTGGACTTTGGTGAATTTTAAAAATATAGTTTGTGTGTACACAAATTCTAAACATAAGACATTATCAGTGGAAAAAAAATTACGGAAAAGAACAAACATCCAGATAAAGATTTAACTGTTGCTTAAGTCGGGAAATCTCAGATTTATGCGATTAAAAAAAGAATTGAAGACGAGTGTTTAAGGGGAACAGCAGGACATGTGAAATACATCACATCTACAGAGTATGAAGAACTAAATCACCTTTGAGTGATTTATTAATTCGCGCGTTTTATTCCATTTGTGGACCATTGTTTCAGACTCAAGCATTAGAGACACAAGAAAATTAGGCAAAGACAATTTCAGAGCTTCCAATGGATGCCTCGAATGTTTCAAATATCGCCATAACATTTTTTTAATTTATTTATTTATATATTATTTATTTATTTATTATTTAACAACTAGGTCATACCGCGACTACTTTGCATAAAGTTCTGAATAACACTCAGTGGAACAGAAGTATTTAGACAATCAGTTTGTTGCATAATAACCTATGTATATTCTAAATTGGTTAGTTAGTTAGTTACTAACACTCCCCACATGGCAACCTTGGCAGTAGTAAGGGCCTGACCTAGACCAAACCGGAATTCGACTTGGACCAACCGAGTTAGACCAGTGGTCACACGGACTTGGACCGAGTTAGACCACTAGGGCCGAGTTAGACCACTTTTTAGGTCCGAGTTAGTCCAGTCGACTTCAGGTTGAGCGTAGGTCAGGCTCCCCACGCGCCGCCCGCCCGCGCGCCCCCGTGCCCGCGCGCCCACCACTCACCCTCTCCGTGCGCCCACCACTCACCCTCTTTGCGCGCCCACCACTCACCCTCTCCGTGCGCCCACCACTCACCCTCTTTGCGCGCCCACGTGCACCCCCAGCGCCCCGTGCACCGCGCGCCCACCACTCACTGCATCACCCACTCACTGCATCACCCACACACACCTTTCACTTACTGCATCACACCCTCCACTCCCGACGGCTGGCGGCGAAGTGAAAGAGAGGAGGTGGGAGGCGGAGGGATATGTGATGCGGAGGGATACAATGAAATGAAAAAAGTAGTTCCAAAAATTAGAGTATATTTATGAAGAAGCGTAATGCTTTACATATGTTTGTTGGTTTTTAGGAATGACGTACTTATCGGGACAATGGTAGGTTTGGGGATAATTAAAGGCGTATGGATAATAAATCCGTTCGCCTGTCATTTGATAATACCCCTCAAAGTCCCAATAACAGCCGATGCAATTAATGCGAAAAGGAGGTATGGGGCACATGGAAGGAATGGGGTTATAAGCTTGGTAATCTGAACGGCAGCCGATGTATGAGTATTTTGGATGATGATCGGTGCATCTCGTCCATTTGTCGAACATGTCTTTGCAGTTGGGTGGGAGTTGGTGCCACACCTTGTCGACATCCTGAGGTGGATAATGGACGAGGTAGTCCCCTAAGTCTGCAATAATGGTTCTCTCGTGGTTGTTGAGGGACCATAGGGTACATCCGGCCCTAAGATATTTACACATTACTGCCGCCATTCCTAAAAGGAGAAAAAAGAGATTTATTTTGGGCAAAAAGGACATACGGAAATGAAAGGTGCAGGACCGTCAATGTGGGAGCGCTGCCCTTGTTGGTTCCAATGAATTTCACAACGTTTAAATTTGGCGAAGGAAGTTTTGCATTCCAAATTGAGGGAATTCCAAACGCGATCAACATCAAGAGGGGGGAATTTTTGGAGTAGATGAGTTGGCAATCTGGCGATGATGGTTCGTTCTTCGTCGGTGAGGGGAAAGAGACATCGGCAACCCTCGAGGTACTTGCACATGATGGCGGCCACTACTGAGAAAGGAAAGAAGAGGTATAAAAGGCAATGGAACTTGAGCACAGTAGTTTAAAAATGCAAATAATTTTGGTAGCAATAACATGCTTTTGGTTAGCGAGGGCCGAGGACAGTTGCGTTAGTTTTGGACGATGTGGGTTTAGGGTGGATGAGACAGGGTGGTTGAAGAATGCGACCATGTGCAGAAAGGATTACGCATTGGCAGGAAATTGTACTTGCGTATATCAAAAGGGTGTAGGATGTAGGTTTAATTCTACCATAATGAACGTGAACGGATTGAGAAATGTTTATGAGTGCCTGCGCCCGGTGACTTGGTGCGGAGGTGGGAGTCGCTGTTCAAAATTATATTATGGACAGTTGGATATGGGGCAAATGGAATGTCCGGAGGGTTATGAGGGGAGCGAAAGGTGCGAGTGCGTAAAGGGACGGAAAAAGGGTGAGAAATGTAAATTTTATGGAACTCCGGTAAAAATGTATACTGGAGGAAATGCCAGTGTGAGGGTGGAATTATTGGATTGCAGGAAATTGTTAGAGGAGGTGAATGTTCCGGATGGGTTGGAATTGAATTGGAAGATAACGCCGGAAGAAACGGAATTGATTTTGGCTTATAATATAGTGAACGAAGTGAACAGTTATTTTTCGGAGAATTTTGTATATTTATTTGGAGAGTGTGGGAACGGTGAATGGAACCTTGATGTAGGAGGGAAAAAAATGGCAGGGAGAGTCAAGCGCGCCTCCAGGTGGAGCGCCGAGGGAAACTTGAGGGTAAGTTCTGAATGTGCAGGACGGGATTCGAACGAAGAGGCAAAGAAGGTGTCAGTAAACAGTATTAGAAGGGCTGCGGTAGAGAAATGTAAGAAAGACATGAATGTAATGAAGGGAAAGTTGAGAAAGGAATGCGATGGGAAGTTGAAAAATAAATCGAAGGAGATTGAGGTAGCAAAAGGGGATAAGGAAGCTTGCGAGGAAAGAATGCGGGAGATGGAGAATGAAATGAGGGTGGTAAGGAGGGAGATAGAGGAAAGGAAGGGGAATACTAGCAAACAATTTGAATTAGTGAATAAAATTCGAGACAATGTGAATAAAATGCAGCAAGAATTTGAAGGATTGTTGCAACTTATAACTAAACTTAATAAAGGATGCCAGGGGCAGGATGATTTGGAGGTGGAGAACTACGCTGCAGGATACGACGAAGAGCCTGAAGAAGCACCTGAATATGATCTTAATAAATAAGGTAAGTAATGACTAAACTTAAAATTAATGCTGAAATAAAGAAACCTATCCTTACTGAACTAAAAAGGAAAAAAGGAGAGGGAAAACCAATTTTGGGAAAAATAAAAAATCTACCTTAAATGGAAGAATAAAGTTTAATTGAATAAAATAACATTATATAGGAGAGAGATGAATCTTTAAACGTCCTAAGACTCTACCATGCTAGCATTTGGACACTTAATTAGTTTTAAAGTGACCAAAGGCTGCATGGCGTCTAGAACAAAATTTTGTTGTGAAAAGTTTGTTACTTTAACATTTAAAGATTTATCCTCCTCTCCTGAAAATACTTGAGTGACGATAAGTTGCTTATCGGACAGTCTTTGATTTTGGAGTATCATTACTCCGTGATGAATCGGTATTTTAAATCGTATGCGACAGTCTACAATTGCTGTCGCACACGGAAGAAAACACCGCAGCTTTGGGTTTAGTACGGTGCAAGTCCCGTCTGGGTTTTCTATTGGTGGGAAACCACCAACTGGAGGATGCCCTAAGGGGTTCCAATATATGAGTTCTCTGTTAGAGAGATCCATCTGAAAGGAAATAAAGTGGAATCAGAAAATGATGATGAGAAACTAAAAAATAAGAAGGAGAGGAAGACTAAGCACAGTACTTACAGCTTGAAAATCTTGAATTTTGGAGAAGCGCTGCAAACGCCAGATGCTTTAGCAAAGGAGGTGAAGGTTTGCAAATAAAGCAGGAGCAGGAAGGTGAGGTGCAATTGAACTTGGACAGCTGTTTAATGAGAGGAATTTGTTCATGTTGGAAAAGCCATCCCGTTGAAGTAACATGAACGTCGCGAATAAAGCGCATTCTAAAGGCACCTTTGTCATTAAAGTAGCCAACAATTGCAAAACGAAAGAATGTAAATTCAATGCCTGAGAAGATATCCAGAGCAATATTTAGCCAGGAAATAGAATGGCGAAGCGGAAAGCTTACATCGTTCATAATGGAAATTTGAAAATTAATTTGGAAAGACACGTCTTCTGAAGAAACCGTGAATGTATTATACCCACGCATCTGGTCATAGTATATCCATTCAAGATATAAATTTTGAAAGGCAAAACATGTACCAATAATTCCATGAAAACCATGGGAGTGACATGGTTCAACAAAATTAGATAGAAAGGAATTCGAAATATCGTTATGTCGCGTTAGAAAAATGAAAATATTAGGAACTGAGCAAGCGGGGTGAACATCAGAGGGAAGAAAATCAAAGTTAGGGTCTAGAGATGCACAAAATTCACCGATAAGAACTGCAGGAATGTCATCTAAAACAAGCGAATGAAGAATTTTAGCAACAGCTGACCAATGATCAGGAAGATTGGTAGGAGAGAATGTAGGAAGAAAATCATAGGAGGGGAATTGCTGTTCAAGATGGTTGAAAAGAGTTGTTTCGGCGAACATGATTAGACCTAGAAAAATAAAAAAATCAATTTTTAATCACGATTGAGGTACTGAGAGATATCCCAATGAGGGTAAACGGAGGGATAATTTGTTTTTGGAGCATGAGAGTGATAAAACCAAAGAGGTGGTTCAAGAGTAAGCTCTACTTCAAAGAACTTAAAAGTTTTATGACAACACCCTAGGTATATAGAGGGTTGGTTGTACAAATAATTCCAAAGACAATCATGATTCCCAAAGGTGTGAATTTTACAAAACACCCTTAAGCAAGTTACCTTTCGTTTCCATAAAGGAAGATTTAAATCCAATGGTTTACTTTCAACCGATTCAGGAGAGAACGAGAATTTAACTTTACATTTTGGGCACTTAATGTCATGCATCTCGTTTTCAACGTACACATAATAGAAAGTGAATGGTTTAACATCGCGAATTGAAAGAATGGGAGGTTTAAGAGTTTTAAGAAGAGAGTAGCCAGCACAAATATAGGAACCGCATAGAAAACAGGTAATGGAATGGCATGGAGGCACACAATCAGCATACATCTGCAAAGAGCAATGAATGCTTTTAAAGATATGTACAGGCAAATTAAAAAAAAGCATACAGGAAAAAACGAAAACTACTTACTTTTTGCAGTTATTTTTTTGTAGTCAACAAGCTAAATTGGAACTGTTGAAAAACTGGTGCTGTAAAAGAAGTTAAAGAATAATTAGAAATGATAGTCCTGTCTTAAAAAGTGATTAAAACAAGAAAAATATGAAATAATTCTAAGTCCTGTCTTAAAAAGTGATTAAAACAAGAAAAATATGAAATAATTCTAAGTTCTGTCTTAAAAAGTGATTAAAACAAGAAAAATGTGAAATAATTCTAAGTCCTGTCTTAAAAAGTGATTAAAACAAGAAAAATGTGAAATAATTCTAAGTCCTGTCTTAAAAAGTTATTAAAACAAGAAAAATGTGAAATAATTCTAAGTCCTGTCTTAAAAAGTAATTAAAACAAGAAAAATATGAAATAATTCTAAGTCCTGTCTTAAAAAGTGATTAAAACAAGAAAAATATGAAATAATTCTAAGTCCTGTCTTAAAAAGTGATTAAAACAAGAAATATATGAAATAATTCTAAGTCCTGTCTTAAAAAGTGATTAAAACAAGAAAAATATGAAATAATTCTAAGTCCTGTCTTAAAAAGTGATTAAAACAAGAAAAATATGAAAGAATTCTAAGTCCTGTCTTAAAAAGTGATTAAAACAAGAAAAATATGAAATAATTCTAAGTCCTGTCTTAAAAAGTGATTAAAACAAGAAAAATATGAAATAATTCTAAGTCCTGTCTTAAAAAGTGATTAAAACAAGAAAAATATGAAATAATTCTAAGTAATGTCTTAAAAAGTGATTAAAACAAGAAAAATATGAAATAATTCTAAGTCCTGTCTTAAAAAGTGATTAAAAACAAGAAAAATATGAAATAATTCTAAGTCCTAATGCAAATGGAACAAAAAAATGTTTAAGTTCAAGAACAGTAAAAAGTTTAAGTTCAGATTCTGATACTCACCAGCATAGGTTCCTCCAGCAACTGAAAATGAGATGAACTTCCGCCAAAAACCTGGGTTTATATTCAATTCTTCACGAGTTAACACAGGAACTTGCGGTTCAGCAAGGCAGCTCCAAAGAGCTGCACACGACCCTTTGCACATGCAAGCAAGGCAGCTCCAAAGAGCTGCACACGGCCCTTTGCACACGCGGCCTGCACAAAAGCAGTGCGCAGAAGACTGGTAGGAGGAGAGGGAAAGCCCCGACCCTTTGCACACGCGGTCTGCACAGAAGCCGTGCGCAAAAGACTGGCAGGAGGAGAGGGAAAGCCCAAAGAGTTTTAGAAGTGAAGACAAGTCAGTTGTCGCTCTAGAAGAGTATAATATAGAAATCTTAGAGGGACGGCGGGCATTTTGAACGTGAGTGCAAGGTAGGTGCAATGGAGGAAGAAGACTTATCAAAATATTTCGTGGACGAGTATGATATACCGATTCCCGAGGATGTGCTGCCTAAACAGGCGGAGGCGGTGACGGAATCGGAGGTAAGAGAGGAACCTCAATTTAACATTATAGAGCATAGGCAAAGAACAATGAAAAAATTGTACTCTGGATATTCGGAAACCGATATAGTTGTGCGTTCAATTCCTGAAGGTGCAGACCCAAGGGACTGGGTTCATAACATGTTTAAGCAATTTGTACAATTTGTTAACGAAAACCTGCTACAAAATTCGCCGGGGTGGTTGGGAATGTCCATAAGTGATGGTCAACACCCCGCTAGACCGTTTAACATGAGCGTACGAAAATTTGACCAGGTAGACCCGGATGTTATTTTACGCTCCATTGAGCGAGTTATGCAAAGTAACAAAGACTTTTTAATGAAGGGACCGCTTAAAATAAACTGTATGTGGACGAAGGAAGTCCTGGGTTCGTGCTTTAAAGTGTGTAATGAATGCCAAACGAATAAAGGCATTATAGAAATACGAAACGCTGACAGAATGTGTCTGGCTAGAGCTATAGCAGTTTGCAAAGCTAAGATAGACCACGATGAAGCTTACAGAAGTATTCGGAGGAGGGAATATATGCAACTGGATAGAGCAAAAGCTTTGTGCGAGTCTATTGGGAAGGGAAATGAAGTATGTTCCCTAGATGATGTGAAAGCGTTTGAAGGCATCTTACCCGGGTATTGTATTACAGTATTTGGAGATCATACCGGTAAAAATGTTTTGTACAAACCAAATACGCTTACCGATAAATGTATTGATATGTACCACGAAGGTCACTTTAATGCTATTGTTCAATTGCACCAAGCCTTTAAATGTCGTTGGTACTGCAGATACTGTAATGTTCCATGTAAGGTGCGAAAGGAAAAACACAAGTGCGATAAAAAATGTACTAAGTGCCATCTTGACCGCCATTTTCAAATGCAAACTTACGTGTCTTGCGATGCTTGTAACCGTCAGTTTAATGGACGCCAGTGCTTTGAAAATCACTTAAAGAAGGGAATTTTTTATGGGAAACAGTTTTCCGTATGTGATGTTGAGAAAGCCTGCTTAAATTGTGATAAACTGTATAGTACAAGAAACAGAAGAACACAGCACCAGTGCGGGGAGAAATATTGCAGTAATTGTAAGAATCATGTAGAGGGGAATCATTTATGCTACATTCAACCGTATAAGGCTTCTTTATCCAAGAAACCCTTTATATTTATGTTTATCGACTTCGAATGTACACAAGACACCGTGTATGAAGAAAATCCAGAAGTGCGTTTACATGAGCCCAATTTGTGTGTCTTGTATCAGGCATGTTCAAAATGTATAAACGAAAACACTGCTTACTGTACGCAATGCGGCATGAGGGAGTGGGTGTACGATAAGGATACGGTGAAAAATATTTTAGAGCATGCTACTCAAGCTAGATTTAAAACCTGGGATGTAGTTGTATTAGCCCATAATTTACGATCCTACGATGGACAATTTATTTTGAAGCATATGGTGGGCACTTTGAAATGGGAACCCAAACTTATCATGAATGGAAACCGTTTCTTGATACGCTAAATTTTATACCTATGGCCCTTTCGCGGTTCTCCAAAACCTTTCAACTTCAGGAGTGTAAGGGCTACTTTCCATATCTTTTTAACACTAGGGAAAATCAAAGATATATCGGTCCAATTCCGGATAAAAAATATTTTTCCCCCGACAATATGTTCGAATTCGAACGTAAACATTTCGAGGAGTGGCACTTAAAAATGCTAAATGATTCATACGTGTTCAACATGCAGGAGGAAATGGTGAAGTATTGCAAGTCCGACGTTCGCCTGTTATTTTTGGGAGCAACGAAATTTCGGAAAGAATTTATGGACGAAAATGACATCGATCCTTTCAGAGAATGTGTTACCATCGCTAATGCATGTATGAACGTGTACAGGAAAAGGTTTATGCCCGTTAACAAAATTCCCGTCATTCCACAAGGAGGGTATCGCCTAAGCAATACTCATTCTCGAATGGCTTGTATTTGGTTGGCGTGGTTGGAGCTGAAAAATCACGTCATTATTCAGTATGCTTACAGGGGTAGAGAAATTAAAATTTTGGGACACAGGGTGGATGGTTACAGAGATGATCGATCGGTGTATTTTTTCCATGGTTGCTTTTTTCATGGATGCCAAAAGTGCTTCCCGAATCGTCATTCCAAAATATATGCTTCGGGCGATGAAACTCACGCCTCTAGATTGGAGGGAACCGAAAGAATAACTAAAAAAATGAGAGATGCAGGATATACGGTAACGGAAATGTGGGAGTGCGAATTTAAAGCGTTAATTCGGGAGAATAAAGATTTGGCAGCTCACGTTAACCGTTTTTGCAAAGTTTTCCCCGAACCCCTAAACCCTAGGGATGCATTCTTTGGAGGCCGCACCAACTGTACCAAAGTGTATCGTGAAGTACAAGGGGAGGAGAAAATATTTTATTATGACGTATGCAGCTTGTATCCCTACGTGAATAAGACGAAACCCTATCCGGTTGGTCATCCCAAAATTTACGTGGATAACTTCCCAAATATTCATGACGTTAAAGGAGGTTTGATAAAGTGTTCAATATTACCTCCTGAAAGTCTCTATCACCCCGTGCTGCCCTCAAGAATTAAGGGAAAGCTTATGTTCCCCCTCTGTCATACGTGTGCAGAGGAAGAGAGGCAAAACGAGTGCGAACACACAGACGAAGATAGATGTTTGACGGGCACCTGGATTATTGACGAAATTAAGGTTGCACTGCAGAAGGGGTACCAAATATTGTTCATTCACGAAATTTGGGAGTATGAAATGATTCGATACAATCCTAATTCTGGGGAGGAAGGTTTGTTTGAGAAGTATGTAAATACGTATTTGAAACAGAAAATTGAAGCCACAGGCTGGCCTTCCACGTGTACCACGGAAACACAAAGAAATGCATACATCGAAAACTTTTTTAAGAGGGAAGGTGTTGAACTGGACAAAAACAGAATCGAACACAATCCCGGAAAACGGGAGCTAGCCAAACTAATGTTAAATTCCTTTTGGGGAAAATATGGGCAGAGAGATAACCTCCCAACTTGCGAAGTAATTAAGGACCCCTCCCGCTTGCTAGAACTGTTAAACGATTCGGCGGTCGAAGTTCAATCCTTCATGCCTGCAACTGATGACATCATGTACGTGACGTGGAAGTATGACGAAAACGCCGGAAAAATCAACCTCACATCAAATGTTGTCATTGCAGCCTACACTACAGCGCATGCGCGTTTGGTGTTGTATTCTTATCTGGATCGTTTGGGAGAGCGCGTGTGTTACTTTGACACTGATTCCATCATCGCTACTTACTCACCTGGGGATTGGATACCTCAAACGGGTACGTATTTGGGCGACATGACTGACGAACTTGAAAAATTTGAGCCAGGAGCATATATAACGAGATTTTCTTCCTGCGGACCCAAAAGTTACAGTTATGAAGTGTGGTGCCCTAAAAACCAAAAAAAAAGCATGTGGTGTGCAAAATTAAAGGAATTACTTTAAATTCTGGAAATTTAAGAACCGTCAATGCCGCCGTTATGCAAGATATTGTTCTAAACGATTCCTCCAAAACCGTTACCTTACATGGAAAGCGAATTGCTCGAAAGAAACTATGGACCGTAACTACCGAACCCTATTCTAAAACATTTCGCATGGTAGTTAACAAGCGTGTCGTCCAGGCCAATTATGACTCCTACCCCTATGGGTATAAAAGGATTCGAACCGAATAAGCGCTCTCATGACATGTTAGCTAAGAGGGAATTGGAAGAAGATAACATCTTTTATCCGAAAAAATGAAATTTGACTTTAACAAAATATCTGAGGCACTAGAGGAAGATGATGTTCCTATGTTTTATAACGAACCCGAAATTCGGAAAGCATCCCGTCCTTTGGAGGAAGACGATGTTCCCATGTTTCGAAAAATGTTTAAGCCCAACGTAATTAAAGCCTCTAGAGCGTTGGAGGAAGCTGATGACCCCATTTTCAAAAAAAAAATTTAAACCCGAAGTAATTAAAGCCTCGAGATCTTTGGAGATAGATGATGCGTCCATGTGTCGCAAAAAGTTTAAGCCCGAAATTGTAAAGGCATCTCGTCCCTTGGAGGAAGATGATGTTCCTACAAGCTTCAAAAAATTGAAATGCCAGTTGAATCCCCCGAGGTTGTCTCGTCTAGAAACGTGGAGAAGAAAGAAACCCATAAAAAAACCAATTGTTCCGTGGCATGCGCTGATTCCTGAACCATTCATGAAACCCGTCAATTGGCACGCCCTGCTCCCAAAAAAGCGTGCCCTTACCGAACCTCTTGATGATTCACCAATGTTAAAATGGGCCATTACGGAGAAACCCAGACCCTATAGAAGAAACTCAAAAAAGAAACATTATGTACCGTGGCATGCTTTAATTCCTGGCGAAAGAATGAAACCGGTGAATTGGCATGCCCTTCTCCCGCGCAAACGGAATTCTGCAACTCAAATATTAGACCATTCGAATTCTAAGATGCGCGCCCTGGAACCCAAGACTCCTACAAAAAAGAATAAGAGATTGGCACGCAAAATTTCTAAAGTTAAAAACACATTCTTTTACAAAACCATTCCTCAACATGTTTTAAAAGGGAACGATGAAGTTATTTTAGATTCGGGGGTAAACTCAGCACATGAAGTGGAAATGAACGATGGAGAAGTCATCTTAAATTCGGAAAAAAAATTTAAGCGCGTGAACCCAGGACATGACGTGGAGATGAACGATGGTGAAGTCATTTTAGATTCGGGAAAAAAATTTAAGCGCGTGAACCCAGGACATGACGTGGAGATGAACGATGGTGAAGTCATTTTAGATTCGGGAAAAAATTTAAGCGCGTGAACCCAGGACATGTGAAGGAGGGAGATTCGGGAAAGGCAGAGGGTAACACGTATATTCCCAAATTTACCTTTCCAAGTACCATGCAGGTTGCTGGACCGTCCCGATCGGGTAAGTCTACCTTTGTAAAACGCTTAATTGCCAATTCCGAACAAATGTATGACAAACCCATAGGGAGAGTCGTTTGGTGTCACCCTCCCGAATATCCTCCAAACCTAGGGAACACTTTTAATCACTGTACGTTTAATGTATACACTCATGCAGGAATTCCACCCCTAGATTGCATAAAACCGCACGACCTTATAGTGGCAGATGACTTAATGCTAGAGGCCAACAATCCCGAAGTGTCAAATTTTTTCACTAAACATTCTCACCACCGCAATTTTGGCATCATTTACATCCTTCAGAATATATTTCCTCAAGGAAAACACTTTCGCACCATTTCCCTTAATGCCAATTACATCGTAGTGTTTAAGAACAACAGAGATAAAATGCAAATTGAACGATTGTTTCAGCAAATGGAACCTCGAAATTCAAAATTTTTATTAGAGGCTTTCCAAAAAGCAACTGAAAAGCCTCACGGATATCTGGTTCTAGACTGCTCTCAATACACTCCAGATAATTATAGATATCGAACTGGTATTCTTCCCGAGGAAACGCCTTCTTGCTTCGTTTCGGTATAAATACCCTTTATGAGAATTTTTTCTGTTCATTATGAAGGCTAAGATACGTAAGCTCACTTCTCCTCTCATTGCAAACGAGTGTGAAAATCTGGTGGCTCTGACCAAGGCGAAACTTAAACTTAGAAAAAAGCTTCTCAAGCACGCTAAACCTGAGACCATTAAGGCCATTTCGGAATGCATTCACAACGTTTGTAAAGGAAATGTGCGCATATCTCCCTCTTGTAAGAGCCGTTTAAAAAGGCACAAAACGTGCTGGAGACGTTTAGTTGACAAGAAGGTTCCGCTGCAGAAGAAGCGAAATATTCTCGTGCAAAAATGTGGATTTTTACCGGCTTTCCTTCTTCCTGTACTGGGTTCGATAGCCAGTGCTTTGGTTTCTAAATTTACCTAAAACATGAAGCATGCTAAGCAAATTGTCATGCTTCGATCCGAGCCGAAGAGCGCTAAACGCCTTCATGTCATCGATAAGGCCATTTCTAATATTTCCAACGATATTTCGCACATCATGGATGCCAAAATGTCTCCTGAAGATAAATGGAACATTGTCAAATATAAACTTGCTCATTATTACGATATGGTTTCTAAATTGAGACGTCCCGAGCTCGAGGACGATGGCGAGGAAGAAATGCTTTCTTTGAAGACCGAAGAACCTCAACAGTTAACAAAAATTGAACCGGGGACATCCAAAGAGAAAAATATTAAACAGGCTCGCACCATGACCCATATTTCCAGTCGTTACGGATTGCGTCCCCGAGCAGGCCTGGAATGGGAGACGCTACCCTAGAACGCATCTACAACCAAATTGATCATTATGCGGGCTTGGGCACGACCGACAAACTGCGCAAAGCTACCGGTCTTTCCAAGTCTAGAATCGAAAATTTTCTTCAAACCAAGGAGAGTTACACGCTGCATAAACCTGTCAGAAAGCGTTATTCGACCAAACATTATGACGTCTCAAATATAGATGACCTTTGGGAGGCTGATCTCAACGTCTTGGATTCCATAAAGGCTCACAACGCACCATATAAGTACATTTTAACCGTCATCGACGTTTTCTCAAAATATGCTTGGGCCCGACCCTTAGTAACTAAAACGGGCGAGGAACTCGTGAAAGCTTTTCGGGAAATTTTTTCGAAAAACCGAAGAATCCCAAAAGTATTGCGAACGGATAAGGGAACGGAATTTAAAAACCGAACTTTTCAGCAATTTCTCAAAAAGCACAATGTTACCCATTTCACCACCAATAATAAGGTTAAAGCTGCCGTAGTAGAACGATTCAACAGAACCTTAAAAACCAAAATGTGGCGATATTTTACTCACAAAAACACGTATAAGTATGTGGACGTTTTAGAAAAACTCTTGCAGTCATACAACAGTTCATATCATCGCTCAATTAAAATGGCTCCAAAAGACGTTTCAGAAGATAACATTCTTCAGGTTTACCATAACCTTTATAAACCTCCGTTCAAGTCTACTCATAAATTTAGGGTGGGAGATAACGTTCGGATATCAAAAGAGAAAATGACCTTCGACAAGGGTTACGAACAAAATTGGACCGATGAAATTTTTCAAGTTTACAAGGTCATTCAAAGTTTGCCAACCGTTTACAAAATTCGCGATTTGGCTGGAGAACCTATAGAGGGATTCTTTTACACCCAAGAACTTCAACGCGTTAGGCTTCCCCTTTCTTACAAGGTAGATAAAGTTCTTAGATCCAGGGGTCGAGGTGCCAGAAAGGAGGTTTTTGTCAAATGGAAAGGTTATCCTGAAAAATTCAACTCGTGGGTAAAAGCTACCGATATATCGCTGATATGATTCGTAGAACCTCCTTCTCCATTACGCTTGCTAGCAATGCCTCCATGGACCGCTTTTCAAACAACACTACTTCGCGCTTCTCCAATTGCTTACCCGAAAGATTGGTACTGGAGGGTGAGTGGGAGGTGGCGCTTACCAAATTGAGATACCCCCTCCGGTTTTATAACTTAAGTTCCAGCTCCACTCTCAGTGGCACTCTCAAGACCACGTATTCCGACGGTTTCGGTGCCGCGTATTCCCCTTTTAACGTGAAACTCCCAAACGTTATTGAAAAGGACAGCGCGCAGCTTTTAACTCTTATCAACAAGAGCATTCGAAACCAAATTAATGTCCAACAATTCTTTTTTCACAAAGAAGGAAGAACAACCGTCAACAGGGCCGCCGTCGAACAAAAAAAGGAAGCCGCCGAGAAGGGGGAAGCCGCCGAGAAGGGGGAAGCCGCCGAGAAGGGGGAAGCCGCCGAGAAGGGGTAAGCCGCCGAAAAGGGGGAAGCCGCCGAAAAGGGGGAAGCCTCAAACGTTCTTCCCCAAGAATTCGTTACCCCTCATCAATTGCTACCGGTTTCTTCTTCTTCGTCTGAAGCACCACCGCCAACCTTTGATAAGTTGCCCCCGATGAACGATGAAAGAGTCATGAGCGATGAACCAGCCAAAAAGAAAACGAAAAGAACGAATGAAGAAGCTGGACGCAATTCCATTTCCCCTGCTAATGTTCAGAGACGCGTAGTAACTTCCATGATTCCATCGCCGATGCTTTGCAGAATGCTTGGATATTTACCTAATACGGATGTCATGCGCTCTCCGAAATCCACCTACATGATAGATCCCTACATGGGTTTTCCTTACGAAGTATTCATCTACTGCGATATCGTTGTTCCCCAGCTCGTTGGAAACTCGTTCGTTCAAGTGATAGAGAGTACCGTCATCGAAGTCGAACCCGAGTCCTCTAAACGTCTCTCCATGGAGCAATCTTTCTTTCCCCAAAATTGGGTTCCTTTACTTCGCCAGGATTTTAACGTCATTTCAATAGATTTAAGGGATGGTTTTGGCAATCTAATTCCATTCGCCGACGGTTTTTCTTCTGCATTAGTTCTATCCTTTAGACCAAAACCATGAACTCCAACGACTCAATTTTCCTTCGCTATTACCTCAATCAGGCAGGCCACGGAGATCGCAATTTCAACCTTTACAGAGGCTCTCAATTTCAAAAGGGCAGCGGTCTATTCAGTGCTCTTGGAGGTTTGTTTAGAACCCTGTTTCCCCTCATTAAAAGCGGTGCAAAAGTGGTGGGAAAAAAAGCTCTAAAAATGGGTTCCAACGTACTTGCCGATATTGCCACATCTTCTGCAACTCCTAAAGAAGCATTCAAAACCCGTCTAAGGGAAGCTGGATCCAATTTAAAGCGAAAAGCCGAAACTAAAATTGATTCAATGATGGGGTCGGGAAGAAAGCGAAAAACCAAGAATATAAAACGAAAATCCAGCAACATAAAAAGAAAAACAAAAGGCAAGAAGAAACAGTCTAAACCCAGACGCGTTCAGCGAAAGGACATCTTTTCATCATGAGCGGAACGGTTTTTATGAACTCTGAATTAGACTTCTTTAAAGAACTTCCCGTTCAAACCAATATCGAAGAATCTCAAATTCTTCAAATTAATCCACAAAATGCCATCTCTAAGGATTCCCCCATTACATTTCACTATTCTTCCAATGCCGAAGATTATTTGGACCTATCTTACGTCGTTTTAGAAGTTTTTCTTCAAATTTTAAATGAAGACCACTCTAACCTTGCTGCTGACGAAAAAGTCACTCTCGTTAACAATCCTCTCAATGCTCTCTTTAGTCAGGTTAACGTATCTCTAAATAACGTTAATATTGCCTTGCCTCAGCAAGGTTACCCTTACAGAACCTATCTTGAAACTCTTCTCAACTATTCCTCCGACGTTATGAATAACCGCTTGCAAATGTCCCTATGGTTCAAAGACACCGCTGGAAAATTTGACGATTTTGACAATAATCTTGGTCTCAAGCAGCGTTTTCAATTCACCAAACAAAGCAATTCCTTTCAACTCATGGGATGCTTATCCCACGGTTTCTTTAATCAAGATTTGCTTCTGCTCAATAACGTTGATCTGTCAATCACTCTCACTCCATCTCCTCCTCAGTTTCATCTCATAGCCGCAAATTCCTCGTTTAAGGGATACACAAAAATTCTTGGCGCTCATCTTTATCTTAAGGGAGCCCGCCCCACTCCATCCATAAAGACGGCACATCAGGGAGCCCTCGCTAAAGCAAACGTCATCATGCCTTTCAAGGACGTAGATTATCAAACTCTCAGCTTAGCTTCCGGAATTACCTCGGCTTCTTTCCCTAACGTTCTCGTCGGAAAGGTACCCAGGCGCATCACGTTGGCAATGACAACGGATAAGGCTCACTCTGGGGATATCACTAAGAATCCTTTCAACTTTCAACACTTTAACCTCTCCTCTCTGCAACTAACGGTCAACAACCGTCCCGTTCCCTCCCCTGCCGTCGTTCTCAACTTTGAAAAAGATTTCTTTCTCCAAGGTTATCAAACCCTCCTTCTTGCGCTAGCCAAAGTTTTCAATAACAAGGGCATTAACATATCCAGGTCCGAATATCCCCACGGATACACCATCTTCTCATTTGATCTCACGGCTGACATGTCCGCAGATAGAAATTACATTTCCGGCCTTCATCACGGTAATGTCGGTATAAATCTCGAATTTCTGCGTCCTTTAGCTGAACCCGTCTGCCTTCACGTCATCTCAGAAATTTACAGATCCGTTCAAATCGATTTCAACCGATCCATTCTCGTAACATGAACACCCATCAAATTTACTCCTGCCTGCGCAAATTCAAACCTTTCATTGGTGTTTTCCCTTCAGACAAAATTCCTAACCCCTTGCTACTTCCACCACCTCCCATCGCTTTAGTCATTAACACCGATCCGAGCTCTAAACCAGGAAAACATTGGGTCTGCATCTTCGTTTCAAAAAATGGTTATGGGGAATATTTTGACAGTTTCGCCTTTCCTCCTCTTCTTCCTTCCATTCTTCATTTTCTCAATGGGTATTGCGGCCCTAATTGGAAGTACAATACGCAACGCTTGCAAGGAAACCATTCCTCTACTTGCGGACATTACGTAATAGCATTCCTTACTTACCGATGTTGCCATTTTTATCCGTTTTTCTTCTTTTCCAAATTCAAATTTACCGATTATCATTACAACGATAAACTCATTTCTAAAACTCATCGCGTTCGGTGCTCTTCTTCCTCCTCCGCACAAATATGTAGATACCTTGTATCCTCGTCAGTCGTCGTCTAGCCTTCAAACATGTAAGTACTCTCCGTTTTTTTCTTCATCTGCTTCTCTCTTCTTAACATTCGACATTTACCTATCATTCTTCTTGTTGCAGGGCTCCCGTGCACTTTCTCAACCAGTCTCGTTCTAAGTGCATCTCGTTCTCCTCTACGGAAATTACCATCTCAAGGTGCATCAAACCTGCATCTGTAACCTTTTCGTCCGACTTGTGGATTCGTTTCGTCAATGAACTTGGACCAAAAATTGAAACGCATTTCAATTCTAAGCTTCCATCTTCAAAAAATAGCATCTCCGAATCCATCACCGTTCACCTCAAGCATCTATTTGGAAATCCCGCTATTGTGTTCAAACCTGCCGGATTTTCCATAAACAAACAGGAATGGACAAGAATCAACCAGCTCTATCAGGAATGGAACAACAACCAACAATCACCATCATAAGACCCTTTTGCTTCGATTTCACAGGCATCTCCCCTTTATCGCTTGATGTATGCTACCAAGTTGAAGCTGACCTTCTACGTCATTATCTACGTCATCGTGTTCGACCAATCCATCTCAGTGCACAATTTGAAACCTTCTCCTTCCACCGGGGAAACCCGTTCCTCTAACCTCCTTCACTTCGTTTCCTACCGTCGTACAGTCAAGATGATGCGCAGTGTGCTCCGGGATCTCTCCAACAGAGGACAGACTCCTCACATCATTGGCGTTAAGGACCTTCATCGCAACATTCCTTACACCGTTGTCGGCGCCCGGACTATAAGTACTCAATTTGGCTGGAAAACTGTTCTCAGGATTCAGGACGGTAGAGAGGTCTTCCTACCTTCGGCCTACGGAGACCTTACCGACGACGCCATTGCCCAACTCAACCAGGCTCCTTTTCTCATCACCTACAAAGGCATCGAACTTATTCCAAACACCAACGAATACAAAAAGCACATACTCACCTTCAGCGAAATTCCTATTACGCAATGACAAACACCACGGATTTCTTCGATATCGGTAAGTACATAAGTAATTTCAACTTGTCTTGTTTTATTCTTCTCTCCCCTAAACTTTCTGTTTCTCATTCGTCTTACTTTCTTTTTTTCAGGGCATAACCTCATGGCCTGCATCAAGTTCTCCATCTTTGAACAAGTGGATGACCTTGGTAACTTCGTCTTGCCTTTACAGTTAATTTCCACCAACGTTGATCGATTTGGAGACTGCAAAATTGTCACCGTCCAGCTCAACGTTCAAAACGCCGCCATCGTCAACATCCAGTTCGTTACTTCAAAAATATTTCCGGAGCTAGACACTGACACAAAATATTATCTGTCCTTCGCCGAACAACCCATCCCTTCCTCAAACTGTACGTCATTTCTCACACCTATTTGCCTACCCTCTTCTCAACCTCACCTCAACTTCTCTCACATCAATTTCAAATGTGTCACTGAAGAAGATAACCAGGATCCATGTATTACCACTTTCAAAATTGTATTTGTGAAATAAATTGTATCCATATTCTCAATAAAGAAAATTAAAAAAAAGCATATACTTCTTTTCATTTCATTGTATCCCTCCGCATCACATATCCCTCCGCCTCCCACCTCCTCTCTTTCACTTCGCCGCCAGCCGTCGGGAGTGGAGGGTGTGTGTGGGTGATGCAGTGAGTGGGTGATGCAGTAAGTGGGTGATGCAGTAAGTGAAAGGTGTGTGTGGGTGATGCAGTGAGTGGGTGATGCAGTGAGTGGTGGGCGCGCGGTGCACGGGGCGCTGGGGGTGCACGTGGGCGCGCGTGGAGAGGGTGGGCGTGGGAGGTGGGTGCGCGTGGGTGCACGGGGCGCGCGGGCGGGCGACGCGTGGGGAGCCTGACCTACGATCAACCTGAAAGTCGACTGGTCTAACTCGGACCTAAAAAGTGGTCTAACTCGGCCCTAGTGGTCCAACTCGGTCCAAGTCCGTGTGACGACTGGTCTAACTCGGTTGGTCCAAGTCGACTTCCGGTTTGGTCTAGGTCAGGCCCTTACTACTCTTGGCCTTCGGGGTAACCTCACCCCACCAAGTGATGACCGGACCCATTTCTCAGGTGGAGACACCCAGAGGGCGGTGTCCATTACCTCCGATGATAGGGTGATAGTGAAGATGGCGGTGAGGTGAGAGGACCTACAGTTTTTACCGTGGACTCCGAACCACGTTGGGCATAGGGGATACTTCACGTGTGCTAGACAGAGGTGAAGGCGTGGATAGGGCCGACTTAAAATCGCCAACCCCAGAGCCGGGAATCGAACTCGGGACCCTTAGAACGGGAGCCGCGAACGAAACCACCGCGCTACCCCGGCGCCCTATTCTAAATTGGTATCCTTAGTATTAGACTTTCGTATACAAGTTTGTACTTTTGAGAAATAGCAGTACGTGTTTGAAGTTGGATGGCATATTCATAATGGTGGATAAGTCTCCAGTGATGTGATGAAGCTGTCGCTGTGAAGCGTATTCCTTGCATTCTGTGAGGAGATGGTTTACTGTGAGGCGGATGTTGCAGACTTCACATTGCGGTGGCTGGACCACCATAAAATTGTTTAGATTGCTATGTGTGGTGAAGCAAATGATGTGATATGCAGACAATTTACAGATTCTAAAGGAAAAATTGAAAACAGAGAAACTAGGAGATAAATTACAAATATTGTATGTAAGTTGAAAATATATTACATAGTATTTATCAGCCTGTTATTCTTATTTATAATTCATTCTATACTATTGCTTCACTGTAAACCTGTGTGACTATTTCATAATTTCTTTGTATTCAAACACAACCCTCTATAAGGCGAAAACTTGTATAAACGGAAAATAAATACCAGAACGATCGCGTTCCGCTTTAGGGAGGTTTTACTGTATTTATTTCTTGTATACATTTATTGTAGCATTCATCTTCAATGAGATAGTACTGCGTAGCATAGAATAATGTACACAATAAACTAACTCTCTCATTTACACTTACTTTTGTTACCAAAATAAGACAGAACAACGTTCTCAGACACGTTATCAGTATTTTTTTTTTTTCCTTGCACGACAGTTCAACTGTATTATACCCAGATTCATATCTATTGCGAGATTTCGCTGGTATTATTAAATTAATAGCAGCACTTTCTGCAAATTCAAATCACAGATTTTTGCAATAATGTGTATTATCCGGGACATTTAGGACGATAGCGCGAGTGGAGGCGCTGTTATCTGTTAAACCGCATGGTTGTCTATCAGAAGGGAGGGAGGTGGACAGCATGTCACAAAAATATATACATTATTGAAGGCACAAAATGTGCTACTCTAAGGAGCAGAACAAAATAGACTTCTATAATCCTGATGTGAAAATTCCAATTCCTGCAGATGTATCTTGCTGTATCTGAAGTGCTATTATCTGTGGCGGTGTCGTCTAAAGGATGGATATCAGTTCTTACCTATGTCTGTAGAACTGCCGTTGTCATCTCTGGAATCCATTAAACTGACTAAGGTATTTGCTTCCTCTTTCTCTTCATCACAAATATCCAAACCCACATTTCTTGTTCCATCAAGGCATTTCGATGCCAGTATTCTCATTCCATGGATATAATTTTGATGCATGTGTTTTTCCAAACTTCGTCATTGCTGCCCTTTAAACATTGGTTATCCTTCAAGTACCTTTAAAGTCATAAAAACACATTTTCCTGCTTTTTTCAAGATACTCCATATCAGTTTAATGAGGTTTAAAGGGCAGTGAGTGATAACGTGGCAATCTGTAAGCCGGTGTTCCACTAAAATGTACCGCATTTTCTTACTTTTTTGGAAACAAAATCCCATTTCCTTTAATATTTGTCGAACTGTTTTCTCTACACAACCGAAACTTATTTTCCGATTTATTGCATAGCATAACTTCTTCACTGGAAATTAATTGTTCTTTCACATTAGCCGTGTGTAGGACGCACTATGAAAGGATAGAGCCAGACTAAAAAATTCAATGCCATAGCTGGGAATTGAACCACGGATCTTCCGGTTCCGTCCAGCCGCTCTAACCATTTGAGCTACTATGGCCAACGTGCCAACATGACATTAAATTCTCCAACTGACTGACATAGTAGCTCAAATGGTTAGATCGGCTGGACGGAGACCAGAAGATCCGTGGTTCAAATCCCGGCTATGGCATTAAATTTTTTCAGTCTGGCTCTACTCCTTCAACTTATTCACTTTTGGAATTTCTTTACGCATTCCAAAATATTTTTAATAAGTTCTGCGAATTACGCATTTAAGGAAATCGATCATTTTTAAATTTATTTTTCTGATTGGAGAGGTAACTCCTGTACCTGAACTACTAGCTTTTTATAATCCTTTAACGATTTTTTGCTTCAGTTTTTCCTACTGCCGTAGCCGTTCTAGCCACTACCTTTGCAAAGGAAGAATTACAACAGACCGCTTTGCTTTTCCTCCATGCAGAACTGGCAAAAATTTTGAAAATTGCTTCTGCTTTGTGAGTTTACAACCATCCGAGGCGACTTTTTTAAACAAACTTCCATGTTTGAACATTATTATTAGAGACACCTACTTTGATAGGACGCTACACTGTACTGCGGTACTCATGCATCACACCAGAGTTAACAACTGGATTAACAACTTAATACGCAGCCTATAGCCAGCCACTATAGCACACGTAGTTTCTACTGTAGCCGCACATGAACAAAGCTCAAGCTATTTGTACAGAGTAATAAAGAAAAGTAGGTCCCTGAAAGGAATGTGCCATCCAGTGTCACTCTTACACAGTGGGAGAAAGACAGCGCATGTGTGTTACAGAGAACACGTGCTACACAAAGAGTAGAACCGTTAAAAAGCATCTGTCCTGTTCACCTTTTACACTAGAACCGAGAAGATTTATTCACAAAAGTAGAGATGTCAGAATGTTTTTGAATGGTCTGTAACTAAACTAACATTGGGTGTCATAAGCCTATCCAGGAGGGTGTGGGAACGTTTTCCAAACCCCCTGCCGCGTCAGGCCCAGGAGACTTTCTGTGCTGTGGTATACTGTACTTGTTCGCCTAGTTACCACAGTTCTATACCTTTCACTAATGACCTGGTTTCGTTCATGGTCCTCCACATCCAACTATATACTAGAAAATCAATGTGTATAGTAGCCATTATTAAAATGGTAAGTTTAAAACTATAAAACGTTTTACCATATACGTATCATTGAATCAAATTAAATACTCGAACTACAGTCTCGTATGAGAATATTCCAATCTCATATTGTAATTTGATACGTTACGACACTGATAGCATAAGTAACTATTTCAATGCCATGATTAGAACCGAAGACACCAATCCTTGTTTCACATAAGCTTGCCCCGTATCTCTTAACTGTCACGTGAACTAATCACTTCTCATTGGCTGCTGTTGTAGTATAGCCTGTTGTGCGGAAAAAATTAGTTTGTTATTTAATATGGTGATATATCTTTATATGTTGGAAGAGAATTGTCAAATTTATATTTTCGTAACTGTTTTAATTAAATATATTACGCAACACAGTTGATTTATCTGAAATGCATGTTAATTCTTAAACTAAATAAAGAGGAGGTTCCTTTTCTCAGAGGCCCCTCTTTCACATGGCACGATAGCATGTGCTTCAGCGGTACTAATGACATATTTGCTTATATGACCTTTAATCACTGACCTTGTTTTGAACTGGATTAGTTATATATCGCCATTCGAAGGTGTGTTGTGCCGAGTGCGAGAGCTAAATAATTTTATTGATCGTTTATTGCGCATGTACTTATTATATGTATAATGGCAGGGTCCACCGCCAGTTTTTCGCTTAAGCATCGCAAGGGAAAACCTTTACAAAGCGGCGAAAAAAAGAATTGTGGTGCATGTTTTCATGCATTCACAGAGAAGAATCCGTCATTGTCAGTGAGAGAAGTCGAACAGCTGTGCTCTGAACTTACAGGTGTGTTAGATGCGTAGGTACATCGCGACATGAAATTGGGACAACAGGAAAACTTACCACTCCGGGGGTGATACTTCTGTGTGGCGAAGACGTTATTTAAGGACAATCAGACTGTACCGGGATACAAATCGCAAAATATACTACCTTGACGAGACTTGGGTGAATGAAGAACACACGACAAGTATGGCATGACACGACTTTTAAGACTGAAAGACAAGCATTTTTGCAAGGTATGTGTGCTGGTTTAAAAAAATTCCAGTGGAAAAGGCCGAAGGCCTTTCATTATAAGCTTGTTTAAGCTTCATTGTTCATTCATTCAGTTTCAACTTGTTCAGTTTCATTATAAACTTGTATTTTTGCATGCCTTCATATTCTTCTTTGTATGATTTTATCTATCTTCCTGGCAATCATGACGTTTACTGCAGGTTTAAATGTGACGGAAAGACACCACCTATGGCGTATGGCGCGAAAGCATTAGTCAATTAGGGTGAGGGGGAAGGTAATTGCACGCGGAGTGATACATGTCAGCGGGGCAAGATTATATGAAACAAAGATTAGATCTGATATACCAAATAAAAATAAAACTCATAAATGAGATCTCAGAAAGCTACGACATTTTGCCTGTAGCAACAGTATCAGTCGTGTCTTTTGAAGTTTCTACAATGTATTGCTGCAGCGAAAGATTTCTAAATAAGGCACTGCTCTTCCCCTCTATTTTAGGAGGACTTTTCAATTAGGTGATCATATCGCGAAGGATCTGTAAGGAGCTACCTCTCGGATTGTGGTGGATAGTTAGTATTCTGTGTCATAACTGCATCATACCATCTTGCTGCGTCAAGTCCTCCAAGTCCTTGGTGTTAAGCAACTGTACCTCCACTTCCACACGAGGAAGAGTGAGTGAGTGAGTGTGTGGTGTTTAAGGGCCCGTCGACAACAAGGTCTTCCCCACACGAGGAAGATGCTTCCTACATGACCACACAGGCCTTAGTATAGGCAACGGTATATCATGTTCTACACGTAACAGGCTGATGTCCATAGAGACCTTGTTGCTAGAACAAACTGTATCAGTGCTTCTAAATGTACCTCCAAGAACTATCTGTTGGTATACTTAGGTAGATAGCGGAGCATTCGATATCACCACTTTTCATTTTTACTGTTGTTAGAATTAAGGTGGGCTATGGATCGTGGTATTAAATACGCAAGCCGGTCTTTATGTTTGCAATTAAGATCAATCACAAAGAAAGCCTTGTGTGATTGGTCGGTCCATGTAATTTGAACCCAGGAACTCCCCAATGAGAGCCACAGAGGTTTTGCCTGAAACATTCTACTTGAATAGTCGCTGTCTTTCTTAGCGTCTTGAAGCACTTTCTTTTATCGGTTGATAAATTTTCATTACTTCACTATTTAATTTCCTCATTAATCACTTTATATTCCAAAGCTATTACTTAAGTATATCGGATTTTGGAAGATGAATGTTCACCATTTGTTAAATGTATCGCTTTTAAGAGTTTAGGAGCAACCGAATACCTTTTGCATTTTCCATAATACCTAAATCCAAACTGAGAACACGTGCATGTGCTAAAGTAAGGCTGGGTGCTACAATATAGATGTTTCATGTTTAGAAACATGCAATTTAATTTATTTATCTTTATTTATTAGTCGTCTAACAACAATGTCATTAAACTATTAACATGTCACTGTGATTCTTTCACGATGTTTAACACATTAACAAAAATGTAACAGAAGAATTAATTGGTGATTTAACAAGATTAAAAGTCAAAATTAAATAAGTTTTGTAATATACAGTGTAAGCACTGAAAAAAGTTACAAGCAGCAAGCGAAATGTATTTAAATGCACACAGGAAATAATAGAGTGATATGAGAATTTTCTAGGCAATTTTGAAATAATGTATTGGCTTACATAATTACAAAAGTTGCGCCTCATTCATCAAATTGCACACCTCAATCATATTTCTGGAAGGGTACGATGGTTTGATTTTGAAGATACTCGAAGCGTTCTAGCTGTTTCGTTTGCAAGATTTAAATGTACTTAAAACCGACAGCTCATGTTGGTATATTTACTGCCATGTAAGAGAACTTCCAAGGGACGAAATTCCCGTACACCTGAGGCGCTCATGTAATTTGGCATCCTCAAGGAAAAAAATATTTATCTATTTTTGTACATATATCGCAATGCATCTTTGTATATGCAGACTGTTCCCTCTCCGTTGTGTAAGCCTAGGAAGAAAGAAGTATTTCAACCAAAGCTTACTTCGCCTTCTCTTCTCTATGGTGATGCCAGCGTCTATTTATCATCATTTATCTTGTTTAATGCCTTTTTCCTTGAAACATAACGTTGAACAAATGGCTAGCACCGTCAGAAGGAAGGTTAAAGGAAAACGCATTCTTTATGGAAGAAGGGTGGGTGGGATGTTGTAGAGGAGCGCTTGTGCTTTGTATTGTTGGGAGCATAAACCTTTTCCTCAGGAGAGATTCTCTTCAAACATTAAATTTACACCTTTAAATTTATTACATTCACCTACTCTCTACGATCACTTTAGTCCAAATAATTTTTGTTATAGGAGTGAATAAGAGAAAACTGCTGATTGTTATTCCCGAAATAAGAATGCAGTTGCTCATTAAAGACACTTTCGATTTCTGTCTCAATTTTTGCATAGGTTAATTAGTTTATAACTAGGCATTTTCAGTAAAATTTACACTATATATAAACTGCATAAATACCATTTAAGTCGGATTTTATGTGTAAACTTTCAGGTGCATTTTTCTTCTCTTTTTCTTTCCTGTACATTATAGATGTACATTATAGATATAGTATATTTCTTGCTTGATTTTCGGATAACTAAAGAAAAACTGAACATCAGGCTTAGCCACCTACGAGGTAATCCATAGTCAGATATTATAATATAATGTCTTTTACCTATTTTAGAGTAGGCGTCCCTAAAGAATAATGTGTTTTTGTCTCGCAAATTTTAACTTTATTTTTCTGCTTGACCAGCTATATTGATTAAGGTAGAGATAACTTGAGTCTTTGCAGAGATTATTTGTTTATTTCTAACAGAAATAAGCCTAATTTTCAGTAACAAAAGTATCGCGCAATGATCTATTTTTTTCTTATGGTGGCGAATAAACAAGTAAGTATTATATTTGGAAAGATTAACACCATAAAATTTATTTTACATAAATTGTGTGTTATTATTTTTTGATTACTAAGGCACTGTCGATTACGGTTTACTAGATATGCAGGGGGCACCCAGAATACAGAGGATAGCTGAAGACATTCCAAACATATTTAAAAATAAACATCCATTCCATGGAGAATGTTCTAATGGTGGGAAGAAATATTTGAAAATTTTCGTGTACCATTCTTGGCATGTTTGCTATTTAACTGGCTTACAGTTTTTGAACTTGCTATTTGCAGACACGTGCATAAGTACACAAACACACACACACACACACACACACACACACACACACACACACACACACACACGCACACACACACACTCTCTCTCTCTCAGCTCACACTCATGCGCATGGACTTTTTTTCTAAAAAGTGCCTTGTTTTTGGATCCAGAGATTCTCCAAAGGTGTACGTACTTCCGATGACATTTTGGTATTGGATTTTTGGGTTGATCAGAGCACTTCTAATCAGTGTAAGTACGCAGTGCAGAACGGAAAATGTCTGCAGGTATGTCTTTTTGATTTTATACATACGTCAGCAATGAATGATCTATTTATTTGCATGCGAAATTTATGTTCTTTTCTGTGGAGGGGAGAGGGGAAGTTTAGTATTCGTGTTAGCAAACGAAAGACATTGTTGCTCCTCGTGGGCAGGGGCAAGTGAAAGATAAGGTTCTTGACTATAGCGTTGGTAAACTGCCCTTACTGCAGCCTAGAAGTTAGGGGATGAAAATGAGGGTGAGAAAAGGTTAAAGGGTGACATTAAAAAGTTGAGAAGGTAGCTGCCAGCCCAAAAGTGTCGCGTCGTTAACGTGACATTCTGGCTATGAACTCTTGAGCTGAGGTGTTCTGCGACTTCGGTGGCTTTTGGCATGGAGCTATTGTATCCTGATGTGTGGTGGGCTGTTCTTGTGTATGCTCATATTGGGGATCAGGTGACCTGAAGACGATGGTATAAGGTATAGATTTTCGAGCACGCTTTCGTAGATGCTACTTTGTTGTTGGAGCCATGTATGTGTGTACTATTTGAAAATTCGTAAATGCAACCCTCCGAGACTTTCAGCTTCCCTTTTATGTTCAGGAACTCCGAACCGAGAGCTAAAAGACATCACATAAGTTCCGCATTTCCTTTTGTAAACTGTTGGCCATATTTTTGTTATTTTTCCTGTACTGATGAAAAAATGATAAGTTGCACTTCATTAACCTTTCCTGTACAATAAACTCTGTAGTAAGGCAACTGAAGATGCAAATAAGATTATCAGGTATTCAGAAACTCACATTTACGAGAAGAAAAGGAAACTACTTTAACGCAATATCATTGAATTGTGTAAAGCTTGAAAACAATTCACCCATTGAACGTAATTTTCTCAAGCATAAACAGATAAACTGTGATGATACCTTACGAAAAAATCATTTTATGCCTCGTATAAATTCTTATATATTTGAAAATCTACTTCGAAGTTCTAAAATATATACAAAAGGAGAGATTTTTTAAACAGATGGAGTTTAAATGTTTTGCATTAGCCTTTATGACTGTACGGATAGGTACTATTTGGTGACGCTATTTATATGACGCTAACTTGATAGGCCAAACTCAGGTACTAAACTTGTGAGCTTACATGTATGTGGCAATAGTACATCCCTATTAACATGTCTTTTAAACGCGAGGCTGATTTAGAAATGGAGATTAAGTAAAGGAACCGCAACCGACTGTCAACCGCAGGCAAACAGGCTCCAAGACGTTGGAAAACAACACTCCAATGGTCACGAAGAGTGGTCTTTTACTTGAGAGGAATCGCACCATTTGTCCTGCACCGCCATACTCTACCAAACAAGCAAATCACGGAAAAAAATATCCCAAGATTAAAATGTGGTGACGACCTTGGTCTTCCGAAAGGGAGCTTCACACGTTGCCGAGCATAAATCAGTGTACTAGCATAATATAAATAATCCAAGGCGTACAGCCCAACTTGGGCCTGCAGCCAACTGGGCTGCAGAGGTGGGCGATCATCCATTTGATAAGGAAAGAAGATGTGATAAGCCGGAAAGTTGGCTTTCTTTCATAAACCTGGATTCGCTACCTATGGCAGCTCCTCAAATTCCTCATGATACTGAGTGGACACCGGCTATATATTGTGACGAGCTAACCATGGATTGTACAGCATAGGTAAGGAACGCCTGGCCAGATCGTACACGGGGGAGAGTAGCTCAAAGGTAACCTTTATATGTTTATGAGAGGTTGGATTTTCTATCTGGTTACATTCCTACAAAAGGTATGGTAATACTAATTAAAGGTACAATTCACTTAATAAGAATATTTACTACAAATAAGCAGATTACATAGGTGGCCACAGTGGCCGGTTACCTGCCTCAAGAGGTTGCGGACAAATCCATCTATCCAGGCCGAAGGATGGTCCAAGTGAGAGCAAGCAACCGGCTTACACAAACTTTTATCCAACAGGTGATGGAGTGGAGGGAGTGACGTCACACGTACTACTGAAGTCACATAAACTATTATTTGTGTTAATTAAAACAGTCACTTGTGACAATATCGGGGAGTTAAAATCCGCATCCCCACATGTACCGGGCGCATTAAACCCGGATCAAAGCCGCGCGCATTCCGAGGCAAGGAAGCTTCAACCCACTACGCCACGGCACCGGACCGGTATATAGCTAATATTAGCTTGTATATTAGTTCCCTTCAGCTTTCTTTTTATATATTTTACTCTTATTTCCCTTTGCTATCACCTGCACAACTTATTTTATCTCCCTTCATTCCTACCTCTGTTTCTCCTTAAGTTTCCTCGTCGTTCTTCTATTATTTTTATTAGAATATCCCTTACATTCTTAGTTATCTTCTCTTGCTTACTCGTATTTTTTCAAACCAAATAAATTCCCGTGCATATGTTTCCATTTCATTCCCCAGGTTTCCTCTGTTCATCTGGTTTTTAAATTTTCGACTCTGTTAGATAATGTGCTACACCTTCCTCACCTTTACAAGATTCTCATGTCCCTTTACTATTTCCTCTTGGGTCTCTTAAGAATACCAATCCAGTTCTTATTCAAGATAATCATTTTTCTTCCCACCCCTTACTATACTGCTCTACATATTTTATCTGCATATTCTTTTTAATGTTTCTGAATAGCTTCAAAGATTTTCAAGTTTCTGTGCTTTCCCATACCTCTCTATCGCTTTTCTCATATGTTTTCAAAATCCTGGACTATTCCAATCTCCTTATAACTATGTGCCTTCGATCCCCATTTCGTTCAATTCTCTCTTATTTTGAACCCTCCTCCCCAACTATGCTCACTTTTATAGTCTTACTGTGCCACTCAAATCCCCCTCTCTTTTGTATCTCTACCAAAGTTTCAGCATGATGTCTGGAAATACTTCTCAGTTCATTAGTTACACCACATTTCATTAACATTGCTAATGGAGGTAGATTTAAACTGCAAGTACATTTTATTTTACAGATTTTCACGAAATAAAACCTTGCGCTTAGCATCAGAAAGAAGTTGACGGATTTGCATGCAGTGCGGTTATCCAATATTCCGCTAGTGAATTCACATGGTGCGGTCGGCTCCAACTGATCGCTGTATTGTCATAACGCTATTCTTGCAATCTTCCGCAATTGCTTTTCCCTTGTCTTCTATTTTTCTTATTCTGTTCTATTTCCTTCCACTGATTTCCTTTCCCCTTTTTACGATTTTCTCACTCCATAGCCCCTATCTCGGGGTAAATTATTGAGCGTCGCAGATTCCTTCAGCTTTCCTTCGCTCGCTTTTATAGGAAATTCGTCAAGGTGGAAAGTTAATCTAAGAAAGTAATGAATGTGTTCGACAGTTTAAGCACTCTATGCTTCCAAGTTGATCCTTTTAACAGCTTAGTCGCTAATCCTCGGTTTTCTTATGCTTCACTTCATCTCTAAACCCCCTTCCCCATCATGTTGTGTCTTAAGATCAGATAATTAAGATAACACCTTCACCTTTACCACTAAACGACTTGAAAGTTACATCGAGCTAACTTAGCTGTAGAGTCATTTGGAGCGACATCCTCAGGTACATAAAATCCTTACAGAAATGTGCATTAGACAATCTTTGCAATACCAGACCGACTCTTGGAGAATGTTTTCCTTTGGAAACCTTGCATTCCCTCCATCTTATGTTCAACTAGGATTGCAATTTTTTATTTTTATATAACTCCTATAATCCATTGTTACAAAGATTATTTTCTGTGTTTATACGTAAACCTTTGCAGGAATCGTTCCAGACAATATTTAAAGACCTTGCAATGACATACTCTTGCCATAACATCGTGAGAAATTATTGAATATTGATAGCACTTACAAGGACTAAATATTGAAATATTCAAACCACTAACATAGGTAAATCTAGGAAGCAGCTAATGCTATAAAATTTATTGCAAATAAATTGTGTCTTAAAGAGATGCATACAGCCGTATGAAGACCTGGCAAAAAAATAGGCGGCAACATTTTAATGTGTTGCAAAGACAAGCTTTTCTGACTTCTGCCAGGACTGCTCAATTTGGATACTGTTTTTCAGTTCATCAGTTTTTTATTATGTATAGTGCTATTTAATGTTTCAAGTATTCTGATATTTGACTGCTAATGGTAAAGTTAAAATATTTTGTCGCATTATTTATAACAGGAGAAATTTGGAGGTTGCCGCGGATCTCCGGCGGCTTTTGAAAAGTACGTTTAGAAATTGTTTAGTTTTTAAATATCCTGTTAACGGTTAATTGTTTACTGGATACCACTAATATATTAGATTATGTAATTTTGTTGTATTTTGCTAAATATTTATGTAAATAAATATATTATTATATAGCTGACAAAATGGGTAGGGAATGTAAAAATGGGTTTATTATTATTATTATTATTATTATTATTATTATTATTATTATTATTATTATTATTATTATTATTATTATTATTATTATTATTATTATTATTATTATTATTATTATTATTATTATTATTATTATTATTATTATTATTATTATTATTATTATTATTATTATTATTATTATTATTATTATTATTATTATTATTATTATTATTATTATTATTATTATTATTATTATTATTATTATTATTATTATTATTATTATTATTATTATTATTATTATTATTATTATTATTATTATTATTATTATTATTATTATTATTATTATTATTATTATTATTATTATTATTATTATTATTATTATTATTATTATTATTATTATTATTATTATTATTATTATTATTATTATTATTATTATTATTATTATTATTATTATTATTATTATTATTATTATTATTATTATTATTATTATTATTATTATTATTATTATTATTATTATTATTATTATTATTATTATTATTATTATTATTATTATTATTATTATTATTATTATTATTATTATTATTATTATTATTATTATTATTATTATTATTATTATTATTATTATTATTATTATTATTATTATTATTATTATTATTATTATTATTATTATTATTATTATTATTATTATTATTATTATTATTATTATTATTATTATTATTATTATTATTATTATTATTATTACTATCACTATCATTATCATTATCATTATCAATATTATTATTATTATTATTATTATTATTACTACTACTACTACTACTACTACTACTATTATTATTATTATTATTATTATTATTATTATTATTATTATTATTATTATTATTATTATTATTATTATTATTATTATTATTATTATTATTATTATTATTATTATTATTATTATTATTATTATTATTATTATTATTATTATTATTATTATTATTATTATTATTAATTTATTTATTTACTACGTATAGTAAGGAAAGTATCGCATTTCTCAAAAATTTTATATTGGTTTCTCAATGCTTTGGGACCCCTGAATCAAGAAAGGCCATGTGTTGGTGTATGTATTGTGAACAGGAACACTTAAAAAAAGAAAGTCGGCTAAATAAAAAAAACTCTGTATTTAAGTTCAGCATCTTCTAAGAATACCTCACAGTATAAAATATATGTAAAAGTTTTCCCAAAATCTCTATTTTCTCAGAAAGGGCTGTAATCATTTAAATAAAAATGACATACGTTTGTGATATTTTTGAAAAATGAAACTAATACAACACATTATAGAATAAGTTATATCGGGTAGAGAAGTACACGTATGTAAAGCTACAGTTTTACTTTTATACGGCTACCTTAGGTGCTATACTTTGAGCAATTAACCTTTGCAATTGAAGTGAATTTTCATTTATAGACGCCCTTTAGCTGCTGTGTATCTCAGCCTCCCTTTTTATATTATTTTATGTGCCATACATCTTCGACACGAGACCACCGACTCTACTTCTCTTCCGAGAAAAGTAATGCTAAAGATTCCAATTACCCTAGATCACGTAGAAGGAAGCTAGAAGTTAGAAAGCTGATACATATGCGGATAATGAATCGTAATTGTAAAACTAAATTTAAATTGTTATAGATACCTTTACGGCTATCCTTTGAGCGATTAACATTTGTAATTGGAAAGATAATCACAGTATCGGGTTTTTAATTCACCGTAATCATAATTAACGTCATTGCTCATTCTATCACTAGCATATTTTTTTCTCTTAAAGGAAAGGCAGATCCCTCCATCTCTGGTGTGTCTTTTAATTAACAGGAACTATTAAAGTGTGCATGACAAAAGACTGTAGGTTATAGGAGTATCGCTGCTTTATATTCTATTCCGCTTTATTGCATGACAAGATTCTCCTCCTTGCCAGTACATATTCTTGATTATTAGTGTCTGCCAATAAAAAATGAATTTTAGAATTCCGAACATGAGGTTTTGACAAATGCTGACTGAGCTCCGAATAATAATAATACGAAATAAATGAGACACGAGGGAAAATGAAACTAATTTAAATATATAGGTCAAACGTAGCCATGAAAGTGTTTTAAAATATCCCATGAGCAAAGCTTTACATTCCTCAGACCAAGTACTGGTTGCTTCTGAAGAAGAGAAGGCTGGAAGTTTGGAAAGCCAAGATAACAGAGGCAGGGTCTCTTATATTAAAAGCTGTGCAAACAATATGCGCTTACCTACTTCATTCATTACCCACCTACCTGCTGCTTCAAAGAGGATGGGTTCTTTTTATCTCTGCTCTATACCTCAGACCGTTTACTGCGGTAAAACCTCTGCATGATTTATTTACACTGCTAGTCCCGGTAAAATGTTAATGAATATACATTTTATTAAATCGTTGGTTTTTCTGAAATAATTACGGAGCGGTAAATCTTAATTACATTATATATTTTCCTTACGATTTGGATAGTAACTTATATAAATCAATGAAGCGTTAAAGACAAATGAAGGGATTTTTACTTTGTCTGCCTCAGAGACACATCAAAAAATTCATATTTAGTAAAAAAATAATTTTAAGAAAAAGGTCTGAGCTTATGTGAAGAGCATTACTAAGACACGAAAATACGGATAAATAATAAACTTGGATATAAGTTCAGCATATTCCAGTATGGGAACGCGAAGTTTGTTTACAAATATCATAAAACCCCTTACCGAAAATTGTTCCGAAAATATTTCTCCCCCTCCCTTACATCACCGAACAAGAGTTAGGGGATTCGGATTCCCCTAGCCCGGAAAATGTGAGACGTGGGCGAGGAAACCGAAGCACGGAGCCTGATAGAGGAACCATGGTTTAGGCACAAGCCCAACGCCTGGGATAGAGCGAGAGAAGTGAATGCGGCTAAAATGAATGATAGGAAAGTTGGATAATCGAGCAATTCGTGGAATGATGGCAGTGAAATCCGGAGGACCCCGAGATAACCCGCCCCAGCGCGTATTGTCTACCACAAACCTCACTTTGCTGTTGCCTGGAATCGCACCCGGGTCACCTTGGTGAAAGTCGAGCGGTCAGCCGTGGCATGGCTCTGAAAACGTTATTTTATCAAAAAATGTCAGATTTTTTAAAATTAAATTATAATAAGTTGAGTACATTTTTGTGTGGCAAATGAATTCTAATGAAGAAGAATTTAAATAATTTAATTTAAATTTAATTTAAGGATAATTTAATTTAAAGAAGATTTAGACCTACATTATGGTTGAAAAGCCGTTTCAAATTACAGTTCTCGGCCCTGTAGTTATTTCACGCAGATTTTCTGGGAAAGTCCGATATTTACGCTGCATTAACGACGTAAATACGCCGCTGAGGAGCGTTTGTGCATCTAATTTATCGAAATCATTAACCGGAAATTTTTGACTTTAAAAGGCACTACATATTAGCATCAAATGAAATTAGTTTAGGTAACCGACGAGCATGAAATTATGCGGCCAGGCTATCGGTTCAGCTCTACTAAACATTCCTGGAAATGTTTATTCCTGAAAATTTCCCTTTACAATGCAAATTATATTTATGGGGGAGAGAGACAAAGCACTGGCATTTACTGCAACTCCGCATAGCTTAGTGATGCACTCCGTAATCAGATGTATTGTCAGAAATAAATTCATACTTTTCTTCCGAGGAATTCTGTTGCAATGAAGGTTTACTGCAGCCAAATGTACTTTCGTGTGTATGTATCAGAAAAGAAAGTACTATAGAGTGTTCAAAAAAGAGTTCAACTCGCTAAATGTGAGAAAACTTATCCATAAACTGAAATAATTTTTGGAAAGAGAGAGTCGTTAGTAAAATCCTGCATTCAAGGACATCTAATCCAAACATATAACAGGGCTGTAATCTCTAAGGCCCGGTTGCATAAAAGATAATCTAAGTTAAAGCAAATGAAAATGAACTTCAGTCAAGCTGAACTTAGAATTTTGGTTGTATAAACATTGATCTAAGTTCACGGCCTCATGATCTAAGATCAAACCTAACTGGTGAATTTTCTCCAGTTAACTTGATTGAACTTAGATCAGCAGAACCGCAGAATTTACAAAATAGTTTCTGAGAAGAAATAAGTAGTGCAGCTTTAAATAAATAGTAAATAAAGCATTATATTTTATATTTACTTTTATAAATAATTAGCCTCTTTATTTCACAAATATATGTTAAAGATGCATTGTTTGTGTTCATAACCTATACATGTTTATGATTTTCAGAATTTAGGTTACTCTGATATCTATGAAGATTAGAATTTTCAATTTGAAAGGTCTCCTCGTGTTTTCCAACATAGAGGAAACCCCATCTCAGAACTAAATGACATAAAATTCAAAATGAGATTTTGACTATCAAATCATATAGTTGAAGAACTGGAGCATATGCTACATGCACAGTTAAGAACACAAACCCTGAGCAATTATGCACTCAATCCAATATTTATGATCCTGCTTACATTACGGTTCTATGTAATTGAAGGCTTCCAAATCGTGATTGGGGATAATTTAATATAAATAAGGGGACTGCGTTTAGAACAATACACAAAGCTACAAGGGAGATTGCAGCTTTAAGACCTCATTTCATCAGGATGCCTATGGAAAAGCGTGGAATAAGAAGGGTTATGCGAGATTTAAAGTTAGCGGAACGCATCTTCTCTTTTGCTTGAACTTCCATTTTTATATACAAATGTAATAATTTGTAACTTAAAACTTCGCTGATCTCCCATTTTTGTTTATATATTCCAGCTCACAGTATTGTAAACCGACGAAAATGAAAAACATGTACATTGGGCATATAATGGAGATAAAGTAAGCGAAATGATTAACTTTTGATAAATACTGTTTCAATATGGAGTACATTCTTATACTGTTTATTTAAAATAACATTATTTCTGGGACAAATACCATAAAGCGAAATATTTATTTAGTTTTTGTTATGTTTAGATTGGCTACTCTGTGCAGTTGAATTAAACAGTGTAGAATAGTTCCGATAATTCTCGAATACTTTCGATACAACACGAAAGTTGCAACATGTTTGGCGATGTTGCCGCATTTGTTTATGTGATCTCAGATCAGTACTGAACGGCGTTCATCTGATCTAAGATCAGCATTTTACAACCCACGCGGGTTAGTAAACTTAGTTCAGTTTTGATTTTCGATTATAAATGAACTGTAGTTAGCGATTTTTATGCAACCGGGCCTAAGAAAATGATACAAACGAAGAATTTCTCCAAGGCAACCCACGATATTTAACATCCATTCAGGAGATGAAATACAACAGGAAAAGAGCAGAAGAGCTGTTCCAGATACTGACGCCATGCTGATATGATTGGCAGTAAAAGAGGACGTCCTGAAAAAGCTACAAATAATGGAGAAATGAGAAAATAAAACGAAGAGAGGGCAGTAAAAATGAAATTCAAAGAATCAAAAACAGTACACAGAAATAGTACAAATATATTCGGAAACCTGTCACAAGTGTTGAGGAAACATACATAAGTACTGAGAATTATGCTTTGACGGCAGAACATATTTTGGTATGCAGTTCAAAGAAGCAGCAGCAGCCGACATCAAAGTTTGATACAGTTATTTGAGGAAAATTGAAATTGTTGATACGAAGAAAATATAAAAGGTCAACAGAACGCTCAAAAAATACACTATGAGCTGGAAAATCAGTGCCATCCCTCTTCATTAGGCAGCCACATTTTATAGTGGACATTAGACCATCCGCAGGACACTCTGAGATACCAACTAAGAAGGACCGAGCTATGTGGAATGACAGGTGGACCAGGGAGGGTAGGAGACACTTAAAAACCATTGATATGTGCTGGAGCAAAAATTATGATGATGATATCTGCTCATTTGGTGTTTCCCAATAATCTAGCTCTCGTTTGATCTTGCTTTTGATGTCAATTTCATAATAATTCTCATGTACACTAATATAATGTTATGGGACATAAACTGAAGCGAAAGATTCTGGCTCATTCTTTACATGAACACCAGAGCTATGGCCACTTCGGAAATTTTCAGAAAATAGGGCTCCTGTTTAACTTTTATTTTGATACTTCGATATTCCACAGTCCAAAACACGTCTGTTCTGTTCGACGTTACGCAATCAAAACACGCTTTCTTTCCAAGTTGTTTTACCAAAATTATTGATTTTTCATCCTCTCGTTGCCATCACTAACACTCAAACTTAATTTTTATTGGTTCATGTCCACATTTCATAATCTCATTTTTAAAATTACCGATCGTAAAACATTCACATCTTTTCATTTACATGTTGCGTCATTTCATGACCTATTGAATTTTAACAATATCATTTTCTTACTTATTCTAACATGCCCATATTGATTCTTAAACCACATATTTAAGCATATTTAAATATTTTTCAGCTCTTGGGGCCTAAACCAAAACAACCGCTACAGTGCCTTGGTTTGAATCTCCAACCACACTACTTAAAGGCTAGTTTAAAGGTAAGATGTCCGGCATTACTTTGTTTTCCCCGTAGGGGAGGGGACCCATCCCCTTCAGCTGCCGTGGTGCGGGCGCTGCGGACCCTTAGCACTCGTGGTACCTCTGACGTTATTAGAGGAACCTCGGGCCGAACTGGCGAGCCCCTCCCTGATTAGGAGTTGTTCGGATTAGGTTGCACTCGAGGGGTCAGTTTGTTCTCGATACCCGTGGGAGATCGGGTACCTCCGGTGAGGCCTCGGCCACCCGGAGGGAACAGAGGGTTGACTAAAAAGTCCCGGGTACTATCCTACAGAGCTAGTAGAAGGTGTGCTAGATGAACAGGCGGCTCCACCGAGGTTATTCGGTAGTCTTCCCTGCGGGTTTGACGCGCATTAGTGGCGTATCCACTTCTACCCGTTTTGATGTTGTCGATGGGGGGCATTTTAGACTCAAAGTATTGTCCCAAGGAAAGAACCCCGGAGTTTTCCATCGCTTCCGGGCTGATAAGAGGCCGGAGTCTTCGGGTATAGCTCGCGACAATATTACTTTGTTTTACACTGCCTTAACTACACACCGGAGAAAAAGAATTTCAGTTTTGTCAACAATCAAAAGTAATGACATCTTTTTATTTACAAATAAAATAAAATATTGTTTACAATGAGAATTAGCGACTAAACTATAATAGCTATGTTGTTTAAAGTAATTCTGAACGTAATGTGACACGCATGTTACTATGCGTAATAATATTAACATAGATAAGGAAGCCAACCAATTCATTACTTACTAATATTATATTTCTATATTGAAGGCTTTAGACGTGGAATAGAAGAAGACGAGTATAGACTAGTACATAATTGTCTGATGCAGGATCATCAATGTCATTCGGATACTTCTTTTAGTAAGAAACATGGAATTCGATGCTTTGGTAGATATCCTTATCATAACCAAACTTAACCACGTATTTTACAGAATTTGAATCTACAAGTAAGTTTTTCAAAACGCAATCTATGGCGAACGTTTGGTAATTTAAGGTGCAAGAAAACGATATTAACTTGATTTTATTTCTCACATATTTTCAAGATAATGTCATGGTTAACTTAATTTTTTAAAACTATAAACCCAATTTTAGAAAAATATGTTTTTAGCGTTAAATTAAATACGTTTTTCTTAAAAGAGTTTTACTAAATCAACATTATTTTACAGAATATTTTAGAAGTTCGCAATGTAAACTTATATCTGTAACTAATACGAGTTTTCAGTTCTAACAATTCAAGCAAAGGCACTCTGAGTTAATCGTCCGATGTTTGAGGTTACCACGGAAGAAATTTGGCCAACATTTTCAAAGATTTAAAAGATAGGTTTTGTGTCACAAAGAAGAAAAAACAGTGCATTTTCTTAGTTAATTGATGGAAATTAATCATTTATTCACACTAGCCGTATATAGGCTAAGATCTTTGAGAGATAGAGTCAACATGAAAAATTCAATGCCATGGCCGGGATTTGAACCATGCATCTCCTGGTTTCCGTCCAGTCGCTGTAACCCATTGAGCTACCATGTCCAAAGTGCCGTACTGACATTAAATTATCCATTTGACTCGTATATTTCCCCGGTAGACCACTAGGGGATCTCGCATCCGAGATACACAGTTTGTGGCGACTTAATACCGTAAGTACTTAAGTCCAAGGCTTCATCGATTAACTAAAATAATAAGAGTTAAATGATGAAGCCTGGGACTTAAGTACTTACGATAGTAAGTCTCCACAAACGGTGTATCTCGGATGCGAGAGCCCTTAGTGGTCTACCGGGGAAATATCGAGTCAAATGGAGAATTTAATGTCAGGACGGCACTTTGGCCATGGTAGCTCAATGAGTTACAGCGACTGGACGGAAACCAGGAGATCCGTGGTTCAAATCCCTGCCATGGCATTGAAATTTTCATGTTGACTCTATCTAACTGCATTTTCTGTTTCAGAAAATTCTCTCAGCCTCTTAAATAGCCATAAGAACATGGCCTAGTAGCACATCTTTATTTCTAATGCAAAGTTTTCAACCTAATTTTTCTTGCGCCTTGGAGCATTAAAAATGTTTTTTATGATATTAAAATTTTTAGCTAAACTTTCACACAAAAGATAAAATTTCATATGATTATGCTGTAAGTTTTTAATTACCTAAAATATAAAATAATTAATTCGCTTATTGGGGATAAATGGTTTCAGAAATTATTGTTTCAATCTTTTGAAACAACCAAAGATATGAAAGCTCTAACGCCATATATACTGTCACGGCAACGGGCATAAATAGATAACAGATGGCGGATAGCTTTTCACGGTAATAAAGAGCTGGCATGGCGCGGCTAGTGTTCACAAAGAGCTGGCAAATAAAGATAGCTAAGATAAAGGACTTGCCGGCACAGATAGGATTTCCCGTTTGGAAGGTTCTGGTGTTATCGCGATTGACAGAGAAAAGTTGATTTCTTATATGTACTCGAAATCTCTAGAATTTATGAATGAGATATATAAGCAATTTTGACACGCCAGTGGACAGTTGTAAAACAGTCGCGAACAGTCGTAAGTAATAAACAGCTGAGCTGATGTTGTAAACTGATCGCTGTTCGTTGTCATCGACCTCGGTAGGTTGTGTGGTGTATGTGACCTAATCTTGTTACGTGAGAATTGAACTGCTACTGTGAGTGCATTTATACGCAAATAAAGAACTTTTGCAATATCTGCAGCTCGGACTTTAATTCTGGTGTTTTTAGTATTAATTTTTGTACTATGTACTTAGTGTAAGTAAGACTTTTCAAGATTTTGATATCCAGAAATAGTTTGGTTCTTGAATTGGTAAAAAGAATTTTAGCAAGCGATTTCTCTCTCTCTCTCTTTCTCTTTCTCTCTCTCTCTCTCTCTCTCTCTCTCTCTCTCTCTCTCTCTCTCTCTCTCTCTCTCTCTCTCTCTCTCTCTCTCTCTCTCTCTCTCTCTGTGTGTACAGAGAATACAGTAGAAGCCCGCAACATTGCGGTTCGAAATACCTGGGATTCGGATTTAACGCGTGGGAAAGTATGTCCTCTCAAAAGAAAACCGTATTTTTAAAATTTATTTGTATTCAGTTTTTTAAATTTTGAATGTTGAATCTAGAAATATCTTCAAAGAGCGGTTCTATCGTACAATTTTCGTCTTCGTCACACCCTTAGCGTTGACCTTTTTTCACTTTATTTGCTGTAGCGGGACATGGAAGTAATAGGTTTTCTGTAAGGTCTAAAACATCTGTCTGCGGGAATTCTAAGACCTGGGAAAGTTAAAATATTATTTCAGTCTGAATCACGTCTTCTGAGTGTAAAGTCACGTGTTGAAAATACCAATAGTGTGAAGCAATAATGATTGGCGAACAATGAGTTCTACGTTGAGGCTACCGTTTGAAGCAATTTTGTTTAGCTCAGAGTAAAACAATGAGGTTTCTCACAGGGTATGCGTGGATGTGTGTGAGGAGGATATTTTAATGACATGGAATGCCAGTTTCAAACTTATTTATTTACTGCTTCTTTTTTTTTTTTTTTTAGAACATCGAAATTGAAGTTGCCGACCAAGGGTTACCAATATCCCTGTTTAGAGTTACTGACGGCAGAATGTTTGTTACTCGGTAAACTTTATTCGTTCCTCACGTATATATGAACCGACAGATATATTCTCTCACTTCTGGTATGCCTGGCCCAAGACAGAACAAGAGGACTGCCCTAATCGTCCTTACGCCTCAGACTGTTTCAATGGCTTGCCAGCCACGAAGTGCTCTAATCGGCTCCACGCCGAAGACTGTTTCAATGACTGCGTGTGTGGGTGTATATGTAACTTTCACTTTCTGAAGACCCTCTTTTCACACAAAGATCCCTTTGTGGCTGTTTTGTCGCCATTATGAATGGTTCAAAGAATACCCTATTCAACAGGTCAAATGCCATCCTTTAGAAATCTACTAAGGACACTGTTTCTTACATTTCTTTTGTTAAAACAACTTATTCACCCACAACTGCTATTCGACTCAGCTGCCCTTGCACGTGTTGTAACAAAGAACCAACATTCCTTTGACATCCATCATGATTCTTTATACAATGTAATTCTTAATTTCGGTATCAAGTGTAAATTGGGTTGATCTCAGACTGCAAAACACCTCAAGAGTTACTGATGAGTAATTGTATTTAAAAGTGCTGTACCTTATATTAATTACCTTTTTATATACCTACGGTAACTTATTATTGCGTGAATGTTTCCTTACATCACCCCGGGATCGACTTTTGTCACATCTAAGCTCACTTTCGATATATCGTGGAATCGTCGTTATCGCGGGGGTAAAGCATGCCCCCAACAACCGCGTTACATCGCGCTTCTACTGTACTTAAAAATCGAAACTCAGTTCAACACTAAATTTGGCATTGAAGAATGCAGCTTTGAACAATGCAGCTCAAAGATTTAAAAAAGAAATATCCCCATTTCGAAATATGTTTTATCTGGAAAGTTTGTTGAACTTTTTCATTTTCTAAAGGTTGGCTCTAAGGAATTTGATTAAATTACCATATTTTTATACTATAATGCATTTTCAAATATGATAATTTTATTCACATCTGGAGTAACATTGCAACACGCACGAATGTAGTTTTCCAAACATGACAGCATAAAGGGTAAGTGGGTGTATAAAATAATAAACAAAGCATAATAAAAGCGAGACGTTCGCCAAAAAATGGGTAAAATGAGAGATGTTGACGAACTAAAGCCTTTGCTAATGAAACACGAAATGATATAATGGTTAAAAACTATAAGGAAAAAAGAAAGTTAGCAATATACAACATTTGCAAAACGTTTATGTTCAATAGATCACAGTGTCTCGTGAATGCACAGACGTTCTTAACCTCCAAAAATGACTAAATTGCTATCTGAAATTTTGGGTATCGGAAACTACCTCTTCTATGTTGTGGTTAACAGATTCTGTTGTTCCGTCTGCGCGGAAAGCAACACGTGCGTTTTTTAATAAGAGTCTGCTATCTTGTTAAGAGGGTGTGGTTTGCCTTTCCTACCTATTGATTTCCTTAGCCACGTGTTGCTAGCTTCACTTCAAACTCCAGCCTGTCGAAGGTATATGTCACAAATGTTTGTTTTCCCACGCTGTTTCCCACTCAAGCTATTTCCGCATTCGAATTGCAGTGTGCTTTGTACTTCAGTCACAATCAAACATTGGTGGAAATCTGTGGACTTATAGTTTTAATGTATCTATGGCATTCTGTCTCTGTGTGAGATAGGATAAAATATAAGAGAATATGAATTTTTCTACTCACTTTGGCATACATTATTTTTAAAAACACTTGTTCGTGTTTTTACGTTATTCTAATCGAAATAAACATTCATACATTTTCCTATACCTTATAGGTACATTTGTGCATTCATTTATATTTTTATAGGTATTATGAGAATACGGGGAAGTGCATAAATCATGTAACAGCTCTTCGTTGTAGATCGTCGTTCAAATTCTGTTCTTTATACATGACCAAAGGGGAAGAAGAAAATTGTTGTTTTATATAAATTGCAGGCTTTATCAATCCTTAATTCTTTCTGTAGTTAAATTTTGATATATACTAAGGTCTAACTGTCGTCACCTTGGTATGGTGGTAGTGCTGCTATTTGCTAAGCGGGAGACCGTGTTGAATTCCCGGTACCGGCGTGGAAATTTTCTCCCGCTGGTCTGGTGTGTACCCACCCGTAAGGTCCCTGAGGGGGGTCAGTTAAAGAGCTAATTAATTGAGAAATAGCGGCCCATGGTTGCGAAGCCGTCATATACCGGTCAGGTGGGACACGGCACTGACCAGGGGTCCGGTGCTGCACCCCACACATTGTACCTATGGTGGTAGAGATGGAGAAGACAGCGGTAGGGCTTGGTCCGTTACTCTCTGGGGTTGTTATTCATCATTATGGTAAACTCAATTCAAAGTGAAAAGGTCTTGCAACCTGTTTTCAGATACTTGGACTTACACATACAAATGTTTATAAAAACATCAACATGTGATTTAATCCAAATCGCTAAGGACTGTTTAACATTTCACTGTGATAAGTTGTTAGAAATGTAGAACTATCTGGAAAAATCTTCGTGTCGCACTCTTGGAACATGAGTTATGCCGTTCACACACGCACGCGCACCCACGCACACGCACACATACCTATTCACAAACATTCACGTACATACAAGTTAATATACTTTCTTTTCCGTGACATAGGAAGACGCATGCATGAGTCTATCAATCGGCCCATATATGAATGAGAGCTTCCACAGTTCCAGTTGTTAGTGATGCTGAGATGGAACCGTCATTATTATGTAACTGTATATTATTACTATCGCTACCCTTGATGAAGTTATGCATTGTTAACAAACTGTGGTGCCCTCCTAGTGCACTCACATGTGGCCGACTAGAAGATACAGCTCTCTCCATAGTAAAGATAAACAAAATTAATAGTTCCAGGTGGACCATTAGAAGACAATGCTTTGATGCTACACACTCCGTAGAAGACGTTTGTTCTCCACTTAGGAGATAAGTGAAGTTTGAAAACAATCCTAGAAAAAAAAGAAATTATTTAAATTTAGAGATATGTAATTTATATATAACAACAAACCATGTATGTTTTGATAGTGCATTGATTGAAACATATTCTTGTATATTTACAAAAGTAATAGGTAGAAGGAAGGAATCAAAATAATATGAATTCATAACTAAACAATTTAGTTAGATGCAAGTATGGGATGAGAAACCTGACATTGTTGCTTTTATATACTATGTTTGCTAAATCCCCCTCACTGCTCTCATGTATTTCCCTTTCGAATACTTTTTGAAGGACTGTTTTATAGTTTACTGAATGCCACTAGTAACTGACCTACTGTGAATGTAAACAAGATTATAATTTGCTCCAATATTGATAAATATTCATCTCTTCATGATAGAAGGATATAGAAATGCACGGAGATGAATGCAGGAAAGTCGTATTTTGCCATATTAATATGTTGCGCATTGGATTGAAGCTTCAAGCGAGGTCGATCCATAATCCAACATTATACGCCACATCCCACACTGTCCGCCCTCTAATTGATATTAAAGGGGTGAGAGGAAAACTTTGAATACCCTATCTGTTTGGCCGAATAGGGAAATAATTTGAAGGTTATTTAGCTGTTGCTTGTTTTCCGTTAGTTTATAACGGAGCAATCATTTCTGCTCCATACACTGATAGCCTTGTATTGTTTCCAGTAATTGGACCCAGTTCAAACAAAAAGACGAAAAATGAATAAATGAACATAGAAAATTTCGTTTTCCTGTCCGTCACTTAATTGATACAACCATAGACAGAATGTAACGAAATAATTCGGACAAATTGCTTTAATTCAGCCAATGTTTATTTGAATGTTATTTATACGAACTGTTTTCTAGACCTCAATACATTATAAATAACGGACATTATATTAAATATAATATGTACAGAAGATTGTTATTACTGCGAAGACAGCAGCATTGTATGACATAGTTCCCAATAAAAACTGAAATAGATAAGCAAAATTTGGTATTGTAAGATCGGGTTCGGGTTAGTAATATATTATTTATCCTGCATAAGTAAGAGAAGAAAAAAAGTAAAGAATGAAGAGAAAAGGGCTGTTATACAGTTCCCTATCTATCGTAGCTCCTCAAGCTCCTTAAGGTCTGATGGACTTTAGTCATGCATAGAGACTAAAGTTCCGCATAATCGTGGGTGGGATTAAACTGAAGCTTATTCGTGGCTGGGAACTCAAACACTTGGCGTCAAATCACAGGATATAAATAGTTTCAAAATTTGAAATAACTTTTTGGAGTGCTCTTATACATGGGTCATCCAAAAATTAGTGGCAACACTGCCTGTATTTGGCACTATCAGTGGTAAGTCATGTAAGCTGGTAGCATTGAAAAATTACAGCAACTAATGTTGTTAGTTGTGAATTTCAACACAATTTTATTTAATAAGACATTTTAGTAACTTTAATAATTGTAGGCTGTTATCTTTAGTGCTCTAAATATGTTTAGTAAATGCGAAGAAATATGCTTCATTAAAAATTAGGTTGCAAAAGATATCAATGATCGACAATGCCATACAGAATTATTGGAAGTTTGTGGTAGACAGACTTTACCATATCGCACCGTGGTTACGTGAGCGAATGCATTTCATAGAGGAAGGGAAGGGCTTTATCAAAAACGTGGAGCTACAGACCACAATCATCAAGTGATGATGTGCATGTGAATGTTGTTAGAGGACTACTGGAAGAACATCGTTTTTGGGCTTGTATAGAACTAGCAAGGGAAATGAATTTACCACTTAGAGGATTTCGCTTTAGAACAAGACAGTTAATTATAGTAGCAGTAGAGCAGTCTGTACAAATATTAGGACAACAATACGCTGTGGATGGCATCCTTCGGCTCCCTGATGTGTGGAGGCGAGTTCTTCATTTTGGAGGAGATTACTTCTAAGCACTGGAATAGTGTTTCAGCTCTAAAAATGTTTTATTTATTGTTAATTCAAATGTTGCCACTAATTATTGAATAACCTAAGTAGAACCAAAGAAGTTGATGGTTCTCCATCCAAGAAATTTTGAGAACTGTTTGTTCACATTACCATGGTTAACTTAGAATACGTGGTTGACTGGAATGGAACGCGTGTACGTGATTTGCACTGGAAGGGCGAGGATATTTCCGTCAAAATGCTTTAACAAAAGACAAAAGAAAAATAAATAAATAAATAAAAAAATAAAAAATGATATAACAATAGTAATATTATTAGTAATAATAATAATAATAATAATAATAATAATAATAATAATAATAATAATAATAATAATAATAATAATAATAATAATAATAATAATAATAATAATAATAATAATAATAATAATAATAATAATGATAATGATAATGATAATGATAATGATAATGATAATGATAATGATAATGATAATGATAATGATAATGATAATGATAATGATAATGATAATGATAATGATAATGATAATGATAATGATAATGATAATGATAATGATAATGATAATGATAATGATAATGATAATGATAATGATAATGATAATGATAATGATAATGATAATGATAATGATAATGATAATGATAATGATAATGATAATGATAATGATAATGATAATGATAATGATAATGATAATGATAATGATAATGATAATGATAATGATAATAATAATAATAATAATAATAATAATAATAATAATAATAATAATAATAATAATAATAATAATAATAATAATAATAATAATAATAATAATAATAATAATAATAATAATAATAATAATAATAATAATAATAATAATAATAATAATAATAATAATGATAATAATAATAATAATAATAATAATAATAATAATAATAATAATAATAATAATAATAATAATAATAATAATAATCATCATCATCATCATAATCATAAATAATTTTTTGTAATTTACGTCCTCCAACGTTAAGTCATATCGGACGATGAATGGAATGGGTGAAATGATGCTCAAATGAGCCCAGGATCGATAGAGCTTAGAGTAACCTGACATTCGTCTTTTAGGATAAGGGTAAATCCTGGGAAAAACCTTATCTAGGTAACTCGTCCTGACCGAGATTTGAAATCGGGACCTCTTGGACGTGAGGCAGACATGCTACCACCACGCTAACGAGGCGGGCGATGATGATGATGACGATGATGATGATGATGGTGATGATGATGATGATGATGATTACTTCATGCCTTTGGAATTTTCAATCCGTTCCGACTCCAATTTGTTCTGTCTGTCTTCTCTTCGGTTTTCCCCGGTTGCTTGTACCTTTGGCCTTATGGCCAATTTAGGTATTGTTTTGTCATTATTTGAAAACATTTTTCCCATTGATTTCTGCTGTTAACAATCATATGATTATCCCATCTGTTCTACTTTTAATTATTTCCTATTTTGTCCACTGTGTTTCTTGTCTATCCTTTTTATAATACCCAGCTATTGATCTGTATTTTAATATTATTTATTTTTGTAAATGTCGATTTTTCTGATCCACATATCAATTCAACTTTAAATCGTTTTTTCATTTTTCATTTCGTCTTACCTTTTATTGTTGCAGCCGGTTGGTTGGTACTGCACTGATTTGTATAATTTTACCATGGAATCTTTACGGGCTTTATTTTTTAACATTTTAATGTACCTGTTATATAGTTAAATTAATTGATTGTCTCTATCACATTAGTTTCTTCCTGGAGGGACACATTGCATCCTACATACTAGAAGTGTAATATCTGATCTATTCTTGGAATGTCTGAACCTGTATTTCCTCTGAGTTTATTTCTCTTAAAGCCATAGTTCTGTATTTATTTTTTGATATTTTCATTCCATGTACCATAGCAATTTTATTTAAACAGTGTAGCATGGTCTGCAGGTCATCTTCATTTGTGGTCATTAGTATCTCATCGTCTGTATATATATATATATATATATAGTTTTCAGTTGATACATTAATACCTACATTAATTTTATCGAACGAAATTCTTACTAATTCCTCAATATGCAAATTATAAAGTGTAGTTGACAAGGGACAACTTTGTCTTGCACCCCTATTAAATATCACTGGTTTTCTTTTATTTATTTTTGTATCAAGAATAATACTCCTTATAACTTCAGTTAGTTGTAGTGGTATGCCTCTACTTTTCAAAACCTTGTACAGTATGGCTAGTATGAAGCCAACGAATTCTCATACATATTTTAAAGTTCAATTAGGGGATAACTACGTCTATAGAGTGCGGGTGGAGAATGGGATGGTCAAATCGTTGAAAGCAAGCGGACGGCTGATGAAAGGGAAGGACATCAAAGATGTATACTCTACGTCCGCCCAGAACTGACATTTACGTATGGGGGTCATGACGGAGACGTGCGACTGCAAGAAATAAATAACGTCGGTACACACCAGATGAGAATTTCCCTTTTGCACACAATCCCTGGCTTCATGCGGTTGACCTCGTAAACGTTCGGCCTTGTAATGGAAAAAGACCTGCAATACTTGTGTCTCACACAACATTTAGAACACATAAATCTGTATTATTTTAATATCTTTTTCCATTAAGTATACCCGTAATTTCAGAATCTTGCAGTTTTTAAGGCTGTGGTTTGGTGTATATAGAGGATCACTGCAACCCAAATAGGTCTATTGTGGTTAACCCCCAGGAGGGAGAGATAAAATGAAGGATTCCTAGAGGCAACAGAGATGTAGGAAATATGTAACAGCTCCAGGTCGATGATCCTTCTACTGCTAGAGCTGTTTAAAAACGGTGATGAAGAACCTATTGAGTTCATGGGGAAAATGCATGTAACCGCGCCATTTTCCTGCACTACCATGATGTCCACTTAAAAGAATGAAAGAGAAATGGGTAGGAAATGTGGTGGATGAAAAACAACCAACCACGGAAGCCTGAAAAACCGAAGGTTAGATTCGGCGGTCGATAGGAATCGAAACTATGATATCCTAAATACGAACCTTGTGATACCACGGAGCCCTTCCCTCTCAGTTTTCGTTAAAGATAGAGGACGTTTTCTAAATTTTTAAATTTAAGACTGTATTGTAATTATAATAATTATGGATTATTTTTCATGTATGTATTTCATTTATTGATTACACTTATAATATTACCAAACGAATAGCTGCCCGCCTCGGTAGCTGGTGATAACGTGTCTGCCTCAGGTTCAAAAGGTCCCGAGTTCGAATCTTGGTCAGGGTGAGATATCTGGATAAGTTTTTTCCGGGGTTTTCCCTTATCCTGAAGGACGAATGTTGGGTAACTCTAGGCTCTACTGACCCCGGGCTCATTTGAGCATTATTTCACCAATTCCTTTCATCGTCTGATATAACTTAACATTGGAGGACATAAATTACTAAAAAAAAAAAAAAAAAAAAAAAAGAAATCGAATAGCTCAGGCGGTTTCGTATGTAACCCGCGTTCGGGAGACCCAATTTGGATTCCCGTGGCCGACCTACCTGATCCTTGTGTTTTCGGGGTTTTTCACGGGTCACGAATGCTGGATAGGTTAATTAATTACATACCTCGAATTTCTTGCCCCTCCATTTCATCTCCATCATCATTTTAGATCATCTGACATCTGGTGGTCTCTTTCAGAGTAGAAGTGTCCCCGGGTGTCTTGGGGCTACATGGCAGGAGTGCGGTAGGACGGTCTCCGGTCTCCAAAGCCGGTATAGTGGAGCTATACCACATAAGGACCACCATAGGGTGGGATGCTGGTTGTGTTGGCCTGTCGGGGAGTTTCTAACCGGTGAAACGTAGGGTCATGCCCTCTGCACTGTCGTGTTTCTTGGTACGGCCACTCTCTGTCTGCTCTCACCTCATCCTTCCTCTCGGGGATGCCTTCTTGGGGCCATAGGTACAATACACCACATTTAGATCTTCGTGAAGTAGCCCTGTCCAGTTATTATCAGAAGTACCACATGATGTAGAAATTATACAGTCATACTGAAGTCGTTGAAAATCAGTTCTAAAAATCTTAATCATTATTCTTTCTACCATCCAAGTGTATAATTTTATTTTGCCCACCTCGGTTGCGTGGTGTTAGCATGGTGCCTCACGTTCATGAGGTCGCGAGTTCGAATGTTGGTCAGGGTGAGTTACCTGGATAATGTTTTTCCAGGGGTTTTCCCTTATCCTGTAAGATGAATGTCGGGTAACTCTAAAATGCATGGACCCCGGACTCATTTGAGCATCATTTCATCCATTCCATTCATCGTCCGATATGACTTAATGTTGGAGGACGTAAATTGAAAAAAAGAAAATTCACTTACTCTACAGATTTTTCTGTTTTCTGTTATTTTTCCGGGCCCAAATGATTTGTCGACGGGCCCTAAAACACCAACTCAATCTGTTATTTTTCCAAAGTTCCCATTCCTTTGCGTTTATTTATTAATTATTTTGTAAGAATGAAAATATTCTAGCGATAGAACTCCGTTCCAAATGAATCGAACTGCCATTTTTTCAAGCTGAAAATGATGCCCATGGTAATAGATTGAATCTCTGAATTAGGTTTCGGATGATACTCCTTCAACTCTAAACGTGGGTCCTACTAGTCTAAGATGCATTCATTCCTTGTTCTGCTTTATATCCTACCGCAAATTTGCCAGCTATTTCATTTATAGTGAGAGGTCTACTGTATGCGCACGACAAGATGGCTAGAGGGGAATGAAGGGCAGAGGAGCTTGAACTGTTTCACTGCTCCGGTAGCGGATCTGTTTCCTAGGAAATGAGTGAATGAGGGTGCGTATGAGTCACCTATGCTGCCAGATCTAATGTTCGTTGCAGCGATAGGTATTATGTATAGGTGAGCTATGTGACAACACTGTGTATTTTAAACGAACGTTCCATCCTTGTCATTCTCGGAAGGTGAGCATACACCCCGAGGAGAAGCAAAAGTGATTACGCTGCTCATTCTTCTAGCTTGCCTTCTTGTCCTGGGCAATCAGTACATTCTCTAATGAGCTCGTCAACTAGTTCTTTGCTGAGTTTCGTAGAGGCGATTCGAACGCGATCTCTACCAGTACCATTCTCTGCCATTCCAGTTATTTACCGAAGCCGGCGGCTGTCCACGTCCGGTCTATCATGGCCCCTGACACATAGAGTTCAGGGAGTAGTAGAGTTCCCTTTTTCTTTCCGGTGATTTTAGTAGCTTCTTTGAGGCCCCTGTGTTCTGTACAGGTAACACGGTTCTGAGGTCCTTAATGAGGAATGTTTCTCTTGCGAGGAGGTAGCCAAGTTGAGCTTCATTATTCTATTTTAAATGCCACACAGGACGTAGTTTAGAAATAATCATTTTTATTGTGTCTCAATGAAGTATAGTGCACAAATCTTTCAAAACTCTTTGCATTACTACCCTTAATTAAAAATTAATTAATATTTAAATTCCCTCATCTGAAATTTTTAGCTTTTTAAGCTCTATACAGGGTGATCCAAAACACACACACACACACACACACACACACACACACACACACACACACACACACACACACACCGACAACACTAAGCATGTTGCGCAGGACAGCAAACTGATCATTTTCTAAGTGGGAACCCATGTCCGGAAACGCACGGTTTGGGCGCAGTAGACCATCAAATGCCCACATCGCCAATACAACGAACAAACTATGCAGTACAAAGTAGTTTAAAATTACAAACGGGGTTCAAACTGGGTACCTCCTACGTCAATGCAGAGCCTACATTGGCGGCGTTGAACTTCACGTACACGCTCCAATAAGTGTGGTCGACCTGAAAGAATGAAAATCGCTCCATCTACTCGTCCAATGAGGTCCTTCTCTGACGCTACAGGAGTAGCATACACCATAGTTTTCATACTATCCCACAGAAAATAGTTCAGTGGTGTCAGATCTGGCCATCTAGCTGGCCATGGAACTGGCATTCTCTACTAATTCATTGCTTTGTATGTGTAAGATCTAGGTGATTCCGCACATTTCTATCAAAGTGTGCTGGAGCTCCGTCGTGTTTCAGCCACATTACCTGCCGAACTTTTAGTGGGACGTCCTCCAAAATATCTCTAAGAAATGCGAGGTATATCCGTCCTGGTAGTCTGTTTGGGAGTAGATATGGATCAATGTTATGGTCAGCAATTTTTCCAGCCCATATGTTGACAGTAAACATGTGTTGGTGACTGAACGACTTGCGCACGTGGTGTTTCGTCCGCCCAGTTCTCTAATTTTGACGTTCTACATACAGCAACCAAACCGTACATTTCCGGAACATTGGGTCCTCCTTAAAAAATTATCAGTTTGCTGTCCTGCGCAACATACTTAGTGTTGTCGGTGGTATTTTTTGGATCACCCTGTATAGTTTTAAAAATTGAAAACTAATAATTGCTCGATAAAAATTTGAATGAGAATTTAAGTGATTGGTTTTCGTAACCTACAAAAATAAGTTACAGAATAACTGAATCAACACTTCATGTGCACATTTTTTAAATGTGGAAAGTTCTGAAGCAGTTAATTACGAAAACTTCAAATACAAAGTAAAATGTGTATATATATATATATATATATATATATATATATATATATATATATATATTGGTGTTTTAACACATAAAAGTGTATGTATTTATAATCAAAAGTTCAACATTTAATGTCATCATTTGACCTTTAAGTATTTTTAAAGTAATGGAAAATGCGAATATCAATTTTGGGAGAATTATGTTAAATTTCAGTGCAGCAAGAAATCCTCTTAAGAAATTCAACGACAACATGCAGTCAAAACTAAACATTTACGTTCGCCGTTTTGAAATTGCTGTCTCTTACCAAGTGAAAGAATCTAATAATATTACAATGTTGCAAAATGAGCTATTTCAACAATTAGAGACCGTAGAGAACAAATGTGTACAGCCCAGCTCTCATTCTCTCGGTTTGTGTCCCATAACGTGAAAAAAACTGGTTTTAAAAATATTTTATGGGCATTACAGTATTGATTTTATATTTACTTATATGATTTACTGGAGATGCTTCTCCATGTGATGTTGAGCACAGCTTCTATCCATAACAAAACTTAAACTAAACTTGAAATAGCCTAGGCTACAGTGACGTTCCACAAAACTGCTTTTTGACAGGGAAATGTTCCCAAAGATACGTTCGAGAGTCCCTCTCGGTCTTTCGCACAAAGAAATTCGGAGTCACTGAAGCAGAAATCATATAAAACTGCTGGCTCAAGAACATGGACTTGGGATTGCAAAACGATAGGGAGTGGTTGGTGGAAAGGCAATAAATAAAGTTTTAATGGTTAAGAAAACCCCAGCTTCATTCTTTTCTCGAATGAGTGTGCGTCATATTTAATAGCGTACGTAAATTGAGAAAACAGATCTTAATATCGCTCAAAAAGGGAAGATAAAGAAGTAAGTAATGGTTGAACAGCAATTTCTATATCTTACGTTACAATAAGTTTTATAATTGCAGGGAAAATATATTCTAAAAAATAATTTACTCAATACTTGATGTGAAATATGGCTTTATTACGTGTGGCACTACAGACAGACTACAACTCCTACTTAGGGGAAAAGACTTAAAAAGAATTTTGAGGTGATAAATGTAAATCTATTTTTGTTATTTAAATTGTATCGTAACATTAATTTATTTTCTGGTAAAATTATATTCTTACTCCTTTCTAAGGTTGACGAACCTATCAGTGTGTAAAGTAACATACACTTTTATCTCGTCATTTTGTGGAACAATTCTTGCTGACTTTAGCATGACGTCAGCTTTGTTGTGACTCTCTTTCTTAACTGTACGGCACGTGTCACTATAGAGAATTCGAGAATGCTTACGTACTGTCTTGGAGTTTGCTTAGGTAGGCTAAACCCAGGGCGGTGACACACAATTTTTGGTAGTTTCCGGATCATTGACCGGGCTCCCTTCCTAAGTTCAGCAACGACATTTAAAAGCTATACATTTTGGCACCCGGGTCGGCCTATATAGTGATTCTTGCTGGAGTCCGTTGCTTACACGAAACCCTGCACAGTTACGCTGCTACATCCCCAAGGTAAGCCACGATGAGTGGAACACTTAAACAATTAGTTAAACTTGAGCCTCTGAACTTGACTTATAACTGCATGTATTTTTCAGCCCTACTATTTACTGCTGGTTCCATCTGACACTAACCAGAACTCATGACATTTGCTATTATTTACAAAGTGTAGAATGAAGAGGCTATATAGCCTACATGGCAAACCGAGAAGTCGTATCGGAAAAAAATTCGCAACATAGAGATGATTACCTCAGCTTATAGTACATACGCGGTGAGTCCAGTGTATGTATAATCTGTTCAGATATGAACATGTCTTCCGGACAGCAATGTGTCATACATCGGGAGGTGTGGGAAAACAAATCATATAGACACACACAGCTTCCAATCGCTCTATACATCAACTTACTAATATTTCATTCTTCTAATCGACCAGATAAGACCCGATAAGAGACGACCAGAGCGCTGGTCACTTGAACGACAATACGCCTCAACGGTCTGTCGAGTAATACGTGAGTGTTGTCTCTACCACATGATTCGTACTATGCACCTCGACCACAGAGTGTGACAACTTTCGAGAAGTACGTGACATTCTCATTTGATTAATACGCCAAATAGCTGTAGTATTAAGCATCTGTTTTGCCAAAATATATGAGTATTAGAAATTATGCCTTTTTTCTGAAAAACAGTGAACCTGAAAATTATTCAGGAAGACTGAAGAGTATGCTATAGCCGAAACCTTTATAATTTTCGAGTGTGATGGTTTGGGTAGGAAAAGGTTTAAATTACTGGGCTTAAAAATCCAGAAGATGATCTTCCTAAAATTAATTTAGTTTATAACTTACTCTCCTTAATTAAAGTTACAGGTCTGTTTAACTAAAACTGTAAAGTGAGAGGTTAAGAAGCATAGCCACTTTGCTCATTCGGTGATTGATTCATTCACAAACTCAACCAGCTTCCGAACGCTCTCGCATATATTGTGAAATGTCCAATTTTCCGCAGAGCTCGAGAACGTTCGAGATGGAGCAGCTAGCAGAAGATACTCCTTATCTGGTGATAGCACTTTCGATGTATAGGTAAAAAGAAGGTGTGCATGTTGCTTATCAGTTTACCGTTCTGCTTTCCCAGTGCCGACCTCGCTTGGACAATAGTCACTATGTAACAATATAATTTCCTAATAAATGGGGAATGGGAAAAGCAACAAGAAATTAAAATTAAGTAATTGCATGTTCTATAGAGGATAATTAATATTAGTAAAAGCGTTAATTTTTGTTTAACTTATGTATTAAAATGTCAATATTCAATGACATCGGAACAAGAAAAGAAAGGAATGCCGTGCATATTTAAGGAATCTAATCCGCAATAAGCTGAAGATGGAAACAGGAAAGAATGCGATTATCTGTAATATAATATGCAAAGTCGGTTTTGAGCTTTCGGACATTATATGTTTGCAATCGAAATAGATTCCTCACGCAGGTTTTACAACTCAAACTCAATAATGTGAATATTTGGCCAAACGTTGTTGCCACAATTTCTGGCCATTAAAATAAATATAATGTTAATAATAAACCTGATGTAGAGTTTGTTACACGACTATCAGGATATACGTTAACAGATCGTACATTCAAAACAGAAATAGGTGAGTAATTAAATAGTAAAACTTTTTCGATCACCTATCGCCAATATGCATTTGTGGCTAATAGAGGGATTTCCTTTAAAATTTTTTATAATATCCCCGTTCTGTTAATACAAAATACGAGGGCTGTTCAATAAAGAAAGATCATAATTTTTTACGGTCATAATTTTTCGCACTAAAATTCAATCTTATTATATTCTGTTAGCTTAATGTAAAACAAATACGCCGTAGTAGTTTCATTGTTGGTACTCCTGGTTCCCGCCTGTGAGAACCAGGCAAGTTCAGACAGGTACATTATCGCCTACCGCTGCAATGAAGGTAACACGCGAGGAACGATGTGCGGCTCTGAAATTCTGCTTACGTCTCAACAAATCTTCAGTTCAGGCCTATACAATGTTACAGGAGGCCTATAAAGAGTCTGTTTTTCCCTACAACACAGCTCGAAGGTGCTTTATAATGTTTAAAGAGGGGAGACAATCAATTTCAAAGGAAGGTGAACCCGCTGCTCCAGTTACTGCTCTTACGAAAGAAAACATCAACACTGCTGCTGCCATTGTGAGAGCGGATCGACAAATTACCTTAACTTCACCTTCTGAAATACTGAACATTTCATTGGGTGCCACATTTCCGTGAAGCAGGCTAGATGCTGCACCACGATAATGCGTGGCCGCATATTGCCAATGTTGTTGCTGAATATCTTGCAAAAATCAACATGAAGTTCATCCCTCACCCTCCCTATAGTCCAGATTTAGCCCCATGTGACTTTTTTCTCTTCCCTAACTTGAAGAAACGCCTTCGTGGGAGGCATTATTCATCATAAGAAGCAGTTGCGAAGGCTGCGGAGGCGATTTTGAAGTACAAAAAATGGTTTCCAGCATGTCTTTGAAGACTGGCAGAAACGCTGAGGCAAGGGAGACTATTTTGAGAAGGACAATCAAAATTATGAGGATGAGTAAAGGTACGTTGTCAAAAAAGGTGTAATCATTATTTATTGAACAGCCCATATATATAAACATGTAAATATTACCTTCTTCTGTTGTGTATTTGTCTGTTTGTCCTCATAAAGCAATACTGATGAATATCCAAAACTACACTACCGTTCTTTTGTCTATGTCGTTTACATTCGAATAGGCCTAATTACTTCAGCAGTCTGTGTAGCAAGCAGATCGCATTGATTTACAGTACATCGTGCGCATCTAGCAGTATGTTTATACACCTGATCAGGTTAATACCATGCTATCTCCTTATGGGACGAAAGAAGAAGATTGCAATTGAAAAATATGTTGTAATTGTGGCTCTGCATCAAGAAAGTTATTATAGTAAGACAATAGCAAGAAAAGCTGACGTAGCCCAATCTGCAGCGGTGTTTACATCCCAGCGGTTCAAACAAACTGCTGCCAATGCAAGTGTTTCTCGATCTGGAAGACCACAAGTAACATCATATAGGGAAGACCATTCATATGTATACGGAGTAAATGTCAGAGCACTCGTACAGCACCTGAAATTCACGAGGAAGTAAATAGTATGCGAACAGCTCCAATCTCTGTCACAGCCGTACAACGTGGTCTTCGTGAACAAGGTTTAAGGATGTGCATGGCGGCCGAAGGTTCCTTTATTACGCAAACAAAATAAGGTGAAAAGATTACAATGGGCACAGCAACATAAAAATTGGAGTATGCAGCAATGGTCCAAGGTGTTATTCACGGACAAGTCTCACGTTAAAATGTTTGGAAGCCATCGTAGAAGGTTTCTTCGTCGACTTCGTGGAGAACTATGAAGAGTGGATGTGTGATTCCAACGATGTAGCATTAGGCGAGTTGATTACGGTGTGGGGATGTCTTGCAGGTAATAAAGTTGGTGATCTAGTGAGAATTAATAAATCATTAAAGAAGGTACAGTATTACAGGATTCTGATCAAAAATGCTGATGTACCTGGCAAGAGACTTATTGGTCGGAGATTTATTCAGCAGCAGGACAACGATCTGAAACATGCTTCTAAGCTCTGCAGAGAATATATCAATAGAAAATAGCAATGTTCTTTGATTTGGCTAAGTCAACCATTAAATTCTTAAAGGAAGAGCAAAAACACTAAGACAATCTAATGATGATCGGTGGAATAATTTATAGACGTGACTGCAATCTCTGCAAAAGCACTACACAATCTTACCTCCAGAATTCCAAGAATTTGTTTAGCGGTTCTGAAAGCAAAGGGTAGATACTTTGAAGAGGCTAAAACATAAACCACATTTTATTGTACTGAATACCAGAGAGAGATAATATTAATTTTGTTGGTCATTTTCATTTTCACGACGTGTTTGTACATTGAAATAAAGTGTATAGTGCTTTTCAAAGGTGATCTAAAATGTTTGACAGGCAGAGTATATGCATATTAGACCGAAATAATGTTGCGGTGGTTTCAACACATAGGGCGATGTTCTGCATTTTTATCCCAAGGTTATGGCTTCAATCGCGGGTGAGGACAATAAATTTAATTGGGCATAAAGTCCTTACCATGATTTCCTTCAACAAGGAAGTAAAGCCGGTAGTCCTCTGTCATAGATTTATGGCACATAAAAGAATCTGAAGCCTTATCTTAGGGCGTCTAAGTAAAATTAACTGTCTTCCACACCCAAAATAGAAATGTTTGCTGAGAACCACAGCAGCTAATAAAAAGGTTTATATGCAAACTCGTTTTGAGTTTCAGAACACAGAAACAATAAATGGTAACACAATTACAAACCAGAAGGCCTGGGTTCAATAGGCCAACTCAGAGCCCAATGGTAACGGACTTCATAGCTTAGCCTTAAAGAAGAAAGAGAGGAAAATCAGTAAACAGAACTTGAAAAGGCTGTTGCTGTCGGGAGTCATCCAGTTTGTATCTAGCTTCTAGTCATCTAGTCATTTTATTCAATCATCTCGCTTTGCTACGGGAGGCATGTCATTTTGTGACACTCGGTGTAATTCTATTCCTTTCTCAATTCAACTTGGTGAGTACATTGTTTTCTCTTTTTTGTTTGGGTATAGTAGGTTTGTATATACAACGGAATTTCATAGTCATTAAATAGCGATCAGCATTTAAATATCTGATCATCACTTAAATTCTACTGTATTTCCATACTCCGTTATTGCTACAAGAAAATTAACAATAAAGTAATAATTAATTTACTTACATTAAGATGAATTAGATAGAGGAATAAGTGCTTGAAAGGATAGTTTGTCTAAGAGTAGAGAAAGTCATTAAGTGAAGCATATCAGTTTTGAATGGCTCTTGTTATATTTAATGTGAGAACAACTGGTGCTGGGATACACTACAGACTTTTCTCCACAAACATATATGCAGGAAAAGAACATATTTTTCATGGGAAGATAAAAGCGGCCTTGAAACAACTAACGTACCAGTCATCTACATTTTCAGAAGTCGTCATATTATGTGATTCACAAGCTGCAACATAGTTACCACAAACTTCACCAGCATAGCTGTTTGTAACAACATACTGGACTGTAGGAAACTGATCAGATATCTCACTGAAGTAGTCTTACAATGGATAACCTCTCATAGTGACATTGTCGGCAATTAGATGGCCAACACCCCAGCAAATAAAAATAATAAAAATGGAACTCTAATCCCACATTTTACAGCGCTCTTCCGTTTGCTCGAGCAGCTTCCAACATATACTAAACGATCATGAAAACGGGACATGATTGCTTGGCCAAACTTCTGCACCAAATCGGAATACTACAAAGCCCAAACTGTATGCTCTGTAACCATGGTACTATGGTCTGTAACCACCTCAACAGTTGCTCCTCTTTGACAACCGTTAAACTCCCTGAGAGATACTGCGAGGACAGATACTGGCCATAACCCCCACAATGAAACATTCCATTTGAAGCAGTTATTTTAAATATTTTACGTTGTTTGAGAGGAATGGTTGGAAGAATTGTAATGTTTAAGTTAGTTAGTTACTAACACTCCCCACATGGCAGCCTTGGCCTTCGGGGTAACCTCACCCCACCAAGTGATGACCGGACCCATTTCTCAGGTGGAGGCACCCAGAGGGCGGTGTCCATTACCTCCGATGATAGGGTGATAGTGAAGATGGCGGTGAGGTGAGAGGACCTACAGCTTTTACCGTGGACTCCGAACCACGTTGGGCATAGGGGATGCTTCACGTGTGCTAGACAGAGGTGAAGGCGTGGATAGGGCCGACTTAAAATCGCCAACCCCAGAGCCGGGAATCGAACTCGGGACCCTTAGAACGGGAGCCGCGAACGAAACCACCGCGCTACCCCGGCGCCCTTGTAATGTTTAATGAAATGGATAAAATGTAATGTAGGTGATGTGTAACCATGACAACGTCAAATGACAGGAAGTTGTTAAAAGTTTTAAAGATCTTCCTTCTGCTTAAGAAAGTAGTAGGAGAAAGACGTACATTTATGTCTCTCCGAGGTTGTGCACAATTATTTTGTGTGTGCATTTAAGATGCACAAATAGCGTGTGTGTAAGAAAGAAATTGTTTTGGCTTCACTCTTCGTCAGATCATTGAAGTGTAAAGATGTGTTATCTGTAGTGCCGATCTGTAAGTTCGCAGAATCTTAATCTGCAAGGATTCAGTATTGAGTATTTTATAAAAGGATATAATCTACAGATCTTAACATTGTGATAGGATATAATAATGGTTTTAGTAGAATACATTCCAATATTTTGGAGAAGAAATTTTTTTTGTAGTTTTCTACAACTTATCCTCGCTCTGATACTACGGCCAGAGAGAGAGAGAGAGAGAGAGAGAGAGAGAGAGAGAGAGAGAGAGAGAGAGAGAGAGAGAGAGAGAGAGAGAGAGAGAGAGAGAGAGAGAGAGAACTAATTGCTCCAGAGCGCTGGGGCATACATCCTCAAGATCGACACAGAAGGTGAGAATAATTAACCATCTTCCATCCTTAGCGGCTTTTGCACCAAATTATTCAGCTTCAGATTGTAAATTTGGATTTCTTTAATTTTTAATTCATTAATTGTATTTTAATAATTACCATACATTTTTGTGCATCGTCACCACTGTAGTTAATATGAGATATCAGAAGTTCTGCATTAAATAAATAATATTTAATGTGAGGTAGGTGTCCCCTCTGTAAGGTATACCTATTGGCAATTTGATGTACCAAAAATAAAGAAAAATTCAATATTTACATATCTTCATGCCTTTATATGAATTGTAAAAATGGGACAACAGAAGTGATGTCGGTGAAATGAGTATTTACATTATCATTCAAGCACGCGAGGACGTCATATATCAATTGCCGACATAGGGACAATTTATATCCCGCTAATAGCGATATCCGTTGTAAGATATTGTGGCACCTCCTGGTGCGTGAAAGCCAAGGCTTTCCAAGTCTGACCTTTGTGAAAGGCTCTTGAATAAAACATCAAAAGTGGGAGCCGGAATGTCGATATTAGAAAGAAGAGGAAAAGCTATAAATGACATCATGAAACGAACATCTGCCGTAACGTCACAAGATAACCATTATCTTCACGCATGCGCTTAAGTTGCCTTTACCTGAAAATACTCGAGCTGCCTGAATCACAATTTCTTACTCATAATTTAATCGGATACTGTTACAATTATAACAATTAGTTACAATCATAAAGAAAATTTTATAAGAAAACGCTAAAGGAGGTAAATATGTACGTAGTTGAAATAATGTTAGTGTACTCATAGACTCTTTCTCGTTGTCCCCGCGCCATTTAGCGGCTCAAAAACGCCAATTTCAACTCGAAAGTGCGTTTTTCTCCTTTTGCTTGTGTTGTCGCTTTTCAAGGCATTGGAGTCCAACACGCGGGCTTCTGCGCGGCGAAAAGCCAAAGACACGCTCTTCTAGTGCCCACTGTGGGGGGACCTCGTTGGCGGCATATTTTACTATTATTACTTCGTCTTGTCCGATAAGCTCAGCCAGTTACCTATTCTTCTACAGTGAGCATGGTAAGTCTCTTATGTGTGGTACAAGATTTAGTCAGGTCTGCATGCCCTCACACCTTGCCCAAATTTTAGTTTGAAGAACGTGTGCTTATTTCCAAAGTTTATTTTGAACATGAATCTGCTTGTCATTGATACCGTCCCTGTTAGGCATAATAACTTCGAAAGTCATATTAAATGCATAATAAAGGGCGGCTACATACCACAATATGAATTAAGCTAAATTTTAACAAATATAGAGGATAATAATTAAATATACAGGTGCAGAAACTAAACAGGCAATACTAATACATATATTTTATTGCAACCACTTGAACCCAACGTGTAAAGAGAGCTGGGAAAATGAACACTTACCCTCACAGGAATTTTCCTTGTGTTGAGCGGCAAAGGGGCATTGTTCGAGAATCGCCCGAAGGGTTGACGTGCTTCTGATAAATTACCTAGACCGTGAGGAAGTGAAAGTTGCGTGGAATACATGGATCAGAAACTAGAAATTGCGATGAACTGTAAGAGTAGGAGTGAAACACAACCTATGAGGAACAAGTAACAGGTCACATTACCTCAAAAGTGTCCAAAATTCGGCGAAAGGAAGGGTGAATTTGTGCAATGGCGACGTTTGATGTTTGCTAGGAAAACCGCTCTGTAGTGACGAGTGAATGGGACAACAAGTACGGAAAGTTCATCAAAGTCCGTGTTCGCGAATGGACGGAACAACACACGTTAGGTGGTTAGCGGGCACTCTGTGTTAGAGTGAGAGAAACTGCACACATTACAACATCATTAAGATGTTACATAACTCTGTTGTATAATCCTCCGGAAATACTCTATTGCGCGAAATGCTCTCGACGTCCAGGAACGACAACGCGTACACGACTACATACACCACTCGGCGCGCCCTAGAAATTTACAAGTTCACTTACGACTGTGATTCAGACTAGCCGTCGTATCACGCGCACAGCAACGGGCAAATCTTAGATCTCGCGCCTAACGTACGAATGACATCAAAACAACAGTGACGAGTGGGGAAGGCTACATGTATAAATAAACTTGCCATTCAACGGTCGTGGTGTCCTCTGTGTGATAATACCCATACACTGTCAGGACGCACCCAATCCCTGAAACTCAAAAGAGAAAATCCATGCAGACCTACCCTGAGAAAAACCTCCCATCCGTAGCCCTCACCCGTCACATATCCTATCATATGAGGTATTGAGTGCCGAGAGGGCACAATGAGGTACTTAACGGGCAAGTACCGCCTCATAATATGCCCAAGAAGTTTGTTAAAAAGTTTACAGCTCTGGGAAGAAAAGTTACACTGCAATCGTCAGTAAATTTGTTGCTTCAGATTTGGTGTTGGACCCTTCTAGAAGAAGGCAAGCTTGAACTCAAAATGAACAAGATGAAGTCTGTGTCACTTCATTGCGATTATCTCCAAAGTGCTAAACGTATTAGCCTGAAAAAACAGTTGATATTGTGGTTCAGTAAATTCCATTGTATGAAATGATAACTACCACTGAAAAATTAATGATTGGTGCTAAGTGCAACAAGCACAATACAACCCATTTTCTTTAATGAAAAAATGGATGGGAAAGTGATATCTTGGACTATTTCAAGGATCATTTTTCGATTGCTTTAGATATAGTTGTCTCCAAAATTCTGCAAAAACACAAAGGATGATCGGATCAGTATATTATATGGATAAGAAAGGTGTTTCATGACAGAGCTTTAAAGTGTTAATTAGTGGACACCCTTGTTTTCCCAACCTAACTAGCTGAACGTTTATAAAGAATTGTCAGAGTATTTAAAGTGAGACATATTTTATGTTATTAAGAGTAGCTGCAGCATGGCCCGCTGAAGATGACCACGACGATGGTTGAAAAAACGTTTTACGGAGAAAAATGTGAACATATACTAGTCTGAGTGAGTACTCTTATACAAATTAAAGCATTCCAGCTACTCGTAATTAATAAAACTGCACTTTTATTCTGTTGTTCTTCGAAACAGAGAATTTCTATCTTTCTAACCCTTGTATACTACAGATATCTCAAGGATTTCTGCTACTGAGCTTAGGTGAGTTAACGAGATATGCTGACTGTCTGAGTGAAAGTTCAATATTTCCAGCATCCACTATTTACAAGCGAAGCTTAGCATTTGCCGGACAGAAGTTATTCTCTCACACGGTGGAGGGAGCCCAAGAGTGGTTGCCATATATTATAATGACCCCATGTAATTTGACAAGCTGACAATGAGAATTTCCAACCATTTACACGCCGTCTTTAACATCTAGGTCAATGATGGGGAAACGGGGTGGAACAAATGTAATGTTCGTCTTACTCTACTTCGTTCACGAGGTCAAGCGACCTCTTTCGGGGTTGTTTGTGTTCAAGCTGAATCCTCATCTCCAGTGGTGTAACTTAACTCCTGGGTTTCTGAAAAATCCTTATAATAGAATAGAAGATGAATTTTCATTATAAATTCAAATGAATTTACAGCAATGGAACAATTCATGTTTCAGTCAGTAAACAGATCGAAAGAGTAAAGAGCAAAGAAAATAGAATGTACCTTTATTACATTAGAGGAACAGATATAGAAATGTTTAATAAATATTGACACATTCCTCACAATTGAAGCGTATCCATTCTTTAACAAAGACAGAAATTGTTTTAGAAGATTCTACACATAAACTGTGTAGTTTTAAATAAATTGTCTATACTTTGTATGCTATTTTAAAGGTAAAGTATGTTTCATGTAAGAATTATTTTCATCCACTAATGCCCACTGTTACACATATGTAATATGTTGTAAAAAGGGCCCAAATGCTGAAACATATATTTTACATATGAAAGTTTATTTACTGTTAATAAACAAGCTTGAAATTATTTGTAAATATTTTTTTTTTACTAAGCCTGTTCTATGCTTGGGCATTAAAGGGTTAAACAAAACAGAGACCTAAACATTTCTCCTCTACTGAACCATACATATGACAATAGTAGGGAACATCCGTGAAATTAGCTCCAATGTTACTTATATATGCCTGAAATAACACTGACGACTGCTTAACTGCATTAATTGTTTCTACTACTATCGAATTTATTTATATTTTAATTAGTTTCCATAAAATGGGCCGTTTCATTAACCTTGTCTGATACGGTTTTACGAGAGAGATGTACTGATTGCAACAATTCTAGCTTTTCTGGACAAACAGGCGTAGGAGACATGATCAAAACGCTCTGTAATAAATTATCCTTTCTTGAAATACCGAATTTATGAAGTGTGTATTTTGAGAGGAGATACCAGCTCGCATTACATAAGTGGCCAAACAAATCGAAGTTGGTTCCTCTCTAGTTTTTAATGCGCTGTTATAGGGTTCCAAGTTCAGTTAGTGGTATAACCAATCCTGTTAACAATAATAAGAAAATACATTTCTATTCAGTCGGTTCTACCATTACAGAACCCTTTACCTTGATTTCAAATATTACTATTATCACAATGTTATACAGATGCTCAAATACTAATTCAAATAATTATGTGTCAAAACCTCACTAATCTTGATCATGGAGTACCTTAAAATGCCGAGACACACTAAGCAAGGAGCAGTGCAAGTCCTATCGGCAAAAGAGACACAGTGCTTTATGCTTCAAGGATCAGAAAGGTAATTTATGTTCCCATTTGTCTTTATAAATGTACTGCCTACTCCACTGTGGGGCATTCCGTCATTGCAACTCGTTGCCTCAAACTTACTGTAAAATAGTAACCCAAACACCAAAGGAAACGCATATAGACCTACAGAGGGCGAGTGTGCTGTTATCTAACGATGGAAGGCGTTAACTTACCCTGGGGGAAAGGTAATACAGTAAGCCGTTTATCCACTTTTCTGATCTAGGTCAAATCTGGGATTTTACCTCAATACCTAGTTTTCCTTTCTTAGACTTTCTTTTTCTTTTTGAAATTTGTGTTAATGACACTGTTCCTTAGGTTGCCTGTTAAATTATGCACACACACACACACACACACACACACACACACACACACACACACACACACACACACACACACACATATGGTCCTGTTGTCCCAGATTCTAGAGAGGAAAGAGAGAACTTTTGTTATAATTTTGTAGTATAAGATTATATAGGTTAATAGAATTTGTAATGTCCGATTTGAAAGAGCGTATCCGTGCTCTTTAAAACTGAACTGTTAAAAAGAACACTGACACTATTCATTCTTCAACAAACCATTCTTTAAAAAGCCTATTTTTCTATCCAATTTACGCTATTGATATAATAATTTTCAGAAAAGCTTTTATTACAGGTCTCTTTGTAGATACATTCGGAACACGAGAATACAAAAGTCTTAAGCATGTTGGCTTAGATATTTCGTATTCTTTGAATGAATTGAAGGGGAAAAACGAATAAATTGTGCACTTCTTGAGAAAAGTGTAAAATTAAAATTAAATCAATAATGGAGGAGATGTCAGAAATTAAGTTCACAAAAAGAATGTATTTTATTAGTGCTGTAGATAAATCAAAATTTTTAATCGATTAATCTATTGATTAATCTGGATATTATCTGTTCGAAAATTAGGTGTAAGGATTATATAAAAGTACTTTAGTACTCTGTATATTTAATTATTTATGAAAACTTTAAACATTTACATTCAAAATTTGTGTTTGCATCAAGTGCACATGCTCTTTATATATTGAATTGCATATACAATATTTTAATAATTAATTGTTTAGTAACCTATTATATCAATATCTACTATGATTTGTGAGTCTGACATGCCAATAATAGTTTACATGAAGACTCACCTACTCACTGCTGTTTTATCCATGCTTTTTAAACATGTAAGTGCATTCCCATGCTTTGAATTAAGTGCTGTTTTTCGTTTGGTGACAATATTTCCTGCATCTCTAAACACACGTTCATAGGTAACCGATGTAGCTGGTACACAAAGTAATTTCTACGCGATGGATGAAAGAATTGGCAACTAAAGAGAATGTGTCTTCCACCACTGAAGAGGATTTGTGAAGTCGTCATCCAGTTCACCCAAAGACTTGTAGATGTCAATTTCTGAAGCAAGTGGTGTTACTGGGGCGGTTTCCTCGACATCATCATTGTCATTAAAAATCAGTTTTCTCTTCTTTAAATTTACTTCCGTCGTAGTTTTCGCGCTTACCACAGATTTTTCTGAAAGTCTTTTCCATACTAATTCTCTTGTGCCTCTTGGAAAACATTTCAAGGATTTGAATCTCGGATGGAGAGCTGTAGCTTCTTGGTACATTTCTAATTTAGGCCAGCTATTAAATTTTTCTGTTAAATTTTCGCCAAGAGTAGTTTTGAACCTGATCACATACAGGGGATCTGAATCAGCCACTTTGAGACTTAACCTTAGATAAGTTATTGCAGGTAGCACAACACTTGCTGTGACGTATTTACTTCCCCCAAGAAAATCACAAATATCCAGAATAGGTTTCAGACATTCAAACATTTTTTGTGTCATTTCCAATTCAATTTTAGTTAATGGAATAATATTTGAAGGTTGGGTATCTAATATATAAATAACTGTTCTCTTAGCTTTGAGGAGACTTTCAAACATAATACAAGTACTGTTCCACCAGGTAACTACGTCTTGTTTTAATTTTATCTGTGGAATATTAAGATCGTTCAACATTTTTAGACAGTTCATTTTCTAGATACGGCCCACTACTTTTCTGCATTTACTAAGGAGGATATCTATAGAAGCACTTCAAATCGCCTTATTGAGACTTAATTGTAAAGTATGAGCAGAGCAACTAACATTGTCATATTTTGATTTCTCAGCATCAAGTACAATATTCTTAGTAATATTTAGTGTATAATCGATTGATTTTACTCGACTCGATTATTCGATTAATTTTTTTTAATCTTCACTCTAAAATAAACAATTAATCGATGAATCGTTTCAGTTAATCGATTAAATCACGCGTACTAATTTTATAGTGTGCTTCAATAATATCTTCATTTTGATCTCTAATAATATTTGATCTCTACGGATTACTAGTTACGTTAAGGTCACACAGAAGCACTTCAGAGGTTCTCCCTAGAGAATTCAGAACACACTTAATTTGTTCTAAAACTATTTTTAAAACATAGTATTTTAATCAAAAGCTTACAGACAAAAGTTCCATGTGAACGGTAGCTTGGAATGGGGGACATTTTTGGAATCCTCGTGTCACAGTCTTGGAAGATGAAGTTACATGCCAAGTTTTGTATTAAACTCTTTTTGTTTTTGAATTTTGCTGTTAACATACAAACAGGCACACACATCCTTTTCCAAAATTACTTTATTTAGTATTCAGGAAGTGCCAAAGGATGTATTTGTAGTGAAACTCCGGGACCGAATTTTGGGGTGGAAAACATATACCATCATCTTACTGTATGCAGTAGAACAGGTGACACTAGGAAATATTAAGAAAGTATTGTTTATGTACTCGTAAACAATACTTTAACCTCGGCCATAATTATTTCAACATTTAGGATATAAATAATTACTTCAGTTAATGATTATTGAAAGAAACCATGAAATGTAGACGCAGCGTTGGAGGTACCTTATGTAAGATGGAAGCGCTATTCATCACCACTGCAGATAAACTCAGTGACACAGAAATCACCCCTACGTGTTAACGTGTAACATAAGGACGATTAAGGGAAGCAATTCTATAAATGACCAGAGCTCTTCTCTCAAGAGACGTAATTTATCTACACCAACTCACACTGCAGTAGTTTTACTGGACGTTATGAAACTTCTCCCTTAAAACTCATTTTATCCCCTTCCGAAGTCTATTTATCTGAGGCAATTGAGAAACGACTTTTCCGCACAATTCAGCAATATAGCCTTCTCCGCCTTTACAAGTAGTTGTTTTAAAAATGATGAAGGAGGATTTTGGGGTTTCTTTTATTATCAGCAGCAAAATGTTTCATAAAATAGTAGATAACCAAATATGATATTATGGAAGATTGCTGATGTCACAGTAATATCCTGTGTAGATGGCAGGATTAGCAGCTGCTAGTTAGAAGACATTAAACTCACATACCATCCAGAACTCTTCTGGACTGTCTGAACATTTCTGAGCTAAATGAGTGGGGAGTGTGGGACTAACTTGAAGAATACTCACCCATATCATGCCGAAACTTGACATGAAACTTCTGCGTTGACATAAGAAGCAAATGTTACAGTTTTGAAGCTTATTAGCTGTAAAAGGAGAAAATATTTATAAGATTAAGTAGCTAAGGCAATTTTAAGTTCCATTAGATCAAATTTAGAGCAACTAGAAGGTTCCCTCAGAAGCTCGGGTTGCTTGCAAACTACGTTTCTGTTCTTTTGGTATCTCAATTTCAAATAGCTCATTTATTAGTCCCTACTAAATTTATGGGCCGACATAACTAGCCGAAACAAAATATACCACGAAAAAGAGCCCATAGTGCACCACTGTTACAACCGTCAGTAGATGTATAAATCTAGAGATATTGGAGTTGCCATCAAAGGCGCCGCCCCGCAAGGGGACAGACGTTATCACCATTTAAATATAATAATTAAATAGCATGACATTCTGGGCGCCCTCTAGTTTACAGTTTACCTTTATCACAACTTAAGACACGAAAGGGTGGTTGCTCTTATGTAAGTTATACTTTGGCTTTAAACGTATTAGCTGTTAATCTTAGTTTGCATCTGAGATTTTGCGAAATCCAATAATTTACATTTCAGATTTAGAGGTCCCTTTAGGCAACTCCGTGCACACACCTAAGCTCTTTGTTTTGAGCTAGTGTTAATATTCACTAGCTTGTTTTCTGACAGTATGATATATTGCAGCCGATGCACGAGTATACGATGTTTTACGACCTGTAGACGACCCTTAAGACGCTGCGACACGTTTACGACTAGGTTCCTGCTACTTATTAATACATGCCCTCCCATAAAAGTGGCAAATGCATTGTTTAAACGCTAAGCGCATTTACACCCGCTTCTACCTAAATTGGTGAAGGTCGGCCCTGCATAGGGTTGCTATAGTATGCGAGTTTATATTCATATTCCTCTTGTGACCCTTACAGTCGAACGACGGTTTCCTGACCTTGTCATTGTCTTTAAATGAACCTTGAATTTTTCTGAGAATGGAACTGCAATTACTTTTCAGTTTAGGAAGTCTGGACTCCTATTTTAACTAAGCGAATGATATTTGCTATTTTGTTATTTCGGTTATCAGACTGCCTCTAATATGAAAATATTAACGCATCTTATGTTTGCTTTCGTGAAAAATAGATGTTGCAGATACTTAGTATTTAATTATAAGAGCATAAGATATTAAATGCCAATAAATGGATTATGCGCATAGGAACTTTTTTACCTCCTGAACCTCCATGATAAATAGTTAAGGACACCGGATGACCAGATCAAGGGCAGCAGGCTAGGACGCAAGGGGGGTTGCCTAATATCTCCAGATGTTGCATAGCGACAAGAGCGGAACCACCCACACGAGTCTCTCTCCCCAAGGAGAAGTCTGTCTTGGACTATATGACAAACAGTTACTCAAACCGTCTTTCCACGGCCACATGCCCCGTCACGCTACCCACTCGCCTGATCCTTTGACCTGAATTATGATGATGAAATGGGTGGGGTGGGCAGGAAAATTTTGATCACTACAGATACCTTAGTGATTTGAGGAAACAACGTGAAAAGCTTATCCGAGGCTTTGCAATGACAATCAAATTCCGAAGCTTCCTCAGACATTAACGCTAAGATATCTATCTCGAATATGAATGCAAAAGGAAACACTCAAGAAAATTCTTCGCATAATAAAATTTACCAAAATAAATTTAGCAGTAATTTTAATTTTTAAATATAATCCTTTTTATGTATTTCTAAAATTAGACATTTCAAATTTAAGCGGTAAAACGTATATCTATAATACAATACTAACCCTACATCATTAAAATATAATTCTGGGTAAATAAACACTAATACTACATGGCAAAGCGAAAAATTCCGGGAAAAATTCCAAATACAGAGATGTTTACGTGAAGTTATCACATATACATGGCATGTCCAATGTATGTACACTCTCTTCTGATAATATCACAGCAACTTTTCATGCTAGAAATCATATCTAATATCGTGATTCAATAATGTAACAAGGTGAAAGATGGAAGAATCAAATTCCCTTTGTGATTTCCCGGTAGATATTACTGAGGAACTGTCTGGAAGGTTGAATCAAAGTCAGTAGAACTGTTGTTTATCTTTAATTTCCGTGGCGTGTTTTACATAATTCATTAGCTATGTCGGCGGGGGAATTATAATATAATGTAAACCAAAACTATTAATATGTCATTATGTTTATTTATATTTTCATTCAGATTCATCTTTATTAAACTAACATGAGATTGTGTTTCATTAGTAATTGCAATAATAGTATCCAAAATTACATATGTGATGCATTTAAATCATGTGGTTCATATTACGGCACTGTCCTATTTGTACAGACCGATTAGCTTTATTACCATATACTACCTATAATTACAGAAATTATTTAATACGCAAACCTTACCCTTAATGACAGACTTTTTAACAAAAACACTAAAAGAATTGATAATAATTATTGGGGAAAGGAATGGAATACTGAATCAAGAAGCTCGAGCTTGAAGCTCTCTATACGACAATAGCGACAAATGCAGTGCGACATCTTTCAGTAACAGAACATTGCTGATGATATATTTAGCATTACGACTTTGTTAGTTGAGTACGTCACCGTTTTAGAAATTGTTCCTATTGAACAGATTGATCACACTAGAAAATTAGTTATATTACTGCGCACTTCCTATAGTTGCAAGTCATTTAATAACAATGGTGTAGTAACTAATTTATTTTGTTTTCTCTCTTTTTCCGTTATGAAAACTGCAGAAGATAGGGCTGTTTAGCCTAATTTTTATTATTTTAAAAATACTGCATAAAGTAGTTGTGTGGGTACATATACAAGGTATTTATAATCATGAATGTTATATTTATTATTATGCACCTGTGTTGCCTATATTAATTGGGTAACCTTACATATCAAACACATAACTCTCAAGTGCTCTATTTGTGCTTTATCCTTTACTGTACGCCAACTTAATAATATTTCACTCTTCTAATCTGTGCTATGAGAGAAGATCGCAGCGCTGGTCATTGAAGGTCAATACGGCTCAACGGTTTGTCGCGTTAGTTAAGAGTTTTATAATGAGCTACCTCAAAACAAAAATAGCATTTTGTAATAAGTTTCTGAATAGTTGATAGAAAAAGTACTCTGAATGTCACTCAATATGTTTCTTTCATTTATAGACACATTAATTTTAAATTTTTTAAGCTATTTATGCTGAATGCTTCGATACAAAAGCCTTGGACATCTATGATGTTAGTCTATGTTACGCGATAATTCATCAGCATTGCCTACTTTTTTAATATTTTCAAATACAAATAAGGTAGTTTAAATATAAATAAATAGTATACATCTTAGTTAATTTATATAGTTTAAAGGAGAGATTGAAAGCTTTATCACAGTAATATTAACTCTGCTACTTGCCTGTTCTAACGTCTCTGGCTATCTAGAACACTACTGAACATTTCACGGGTTTTAAATGCATCCGTGCTAAGTGAACTGATCTAGCTTTAAACCAACATGTCTCTTTCATAACGATATGGGATTATAGTAATTTTAATAAAATTTATTAGCAATATTGGTTTTTGAACAACCATATTAAATAATATCAAATAAATTACTAGCCCTTGACACAGTTGTCTTGTTTCGGGCGAAAATAAAGCCGGTAGCACCATAATATTAGAAGATGAGAAAAGGCGAGTTTAAAAGGCTGGAGATAGTAAAAGCAATGTATATAAACACGGTCATGGGTGTAGGGAAATACATTAAATCCCGACTGGTTTATCAACTTACCAGAGAGACTTTCATCTTGGAATACATACGCCTGACATACTGCCATCCACTGGTCCACATGAGAAAGTGTTAGAAGAAAGAACAATGAAGAGCGAAATCCATCAGAACCTCTACACCTCTAGTGTAATGCTGGAAAGATGCTGCACCAAGCAAAATCAATTCCGGAGACATACCATCATACAAATAGCCACCGATGCCTTCCATCATCAACTATGTAAAAATAAGAAATACCACGAGAGTTTTGAAAGCTGTTCTTGTGAACTGTGCAGGAAACAGTGCAAAAGATTTCATATCCTGAAATGTCTCAACAGAGTGCAGAAAAAATAAAAAGGGAAAGATAGTGAACGTCCATTTGTGTGCATCTCCTTTATTATATATAATATCAAATATGAACCACAGTAGCATTTAGAAGTTGTTTTTAAGAATTATGGCATTTAATTTAGTTCACTTCAACAGTTCGAGAAAACAGATCGTTTTTAGCACTTACAAAGAAAGATGCTCAAAGCAAAAGTGGAGAAAAATTCTCATCTAATCACAGAGAAAGAAACTAGATCAATTGAACACACAGAAGCTTTACTTATCAATAGTACCAATTTATAAAGCAAACCTTTCTCAAAAAATGATTAGCCCGCCTCGGTAGCGCAGATGGTAGCGTGCCTGCCACACGTTAAAGAGGTCCCGAGTTTGTATCTCAGTGAAACTGAGTTTCCTGGATAAGGTTGTGTCCGGAGTTTTCCCTTATCCTTCAGGACGAATGTCAGGTAATTCTAACCTCCATGGACCCTGGACTCATTTGATCATCATCTAACCTAATTCATTCACCATCTGATATGACTTAAAGTTGGAGGACGTAAACTAAAAAAAAAATGACTCAAGCAATCCTACCTCACGTTATGTTATATAAGCAACATGAAAATCACAATACGTAATAGCAGATGCAGTACCATTTTTTAAAAATGAATTTAAAGCAAATTCTGTAGCTACAACGCTAAAGCATTTAACAAAGAAGTACTAATTGACGCAGCCCTGTCACCTAGGAACCCTGAGACGACATATAACCTGATATCTGAAAGACAGTAACACAAACAAATGAATAAATATACATAAATGACGTATACCAGAATAGACATATGTCATAATGCTAGCATATACTCCGGAGACCGCCACAGTGACAAGGTCACTCTGCGAAGGTCAGTAAACCCCCTTTGCAATCCCTGTAAACAAACAACCCTACTCTATTGTCTGTTTTGCCCTCAAGACAAATTTGCACCTCCCAGTCGGAAACCAACCCATTGTTAAAATCCCATGCCTGCTTCTGACAACAGGCTATAAGATTTTGACCGTCGCTCAGAACGCATACTTCCTCATAAAGTTTTACATGCGGACCGTTAGAGAAAGCGTCTCTGATGTTAGGTCCGAAAATGGAAATACTGAACACGGATCTCAAGTGGGGATAGTTAGCAACCAATAGAAAATTGATATTTGTTCATGTGATTTTGCAAACTCCTAGAAATACCTAGAGTGGGGGTAATTCAAAGTGACGGCGGAAAGTAGGTTTTTCTAGTAAGAACGGTCCTGAGTTCTACGTGAGACGGACGCGGATTCGGCGCCGCCTGAGAAGTACACCTTCGCGCCATGCACCGAGGCAAAGTGCAATATCTAACAATCTCTCCAGTGAGAGCTACCATAAAGAGTAATATATGGGGAAGATGATAAGTATATTCAGTTCGACTACGCAGTGCTACTGCCTCTGCGCTTCACATCACAATATTGACCGTGACGCTAAACACAGCAACCACACCGACGACGAGTTTACGGTGGCGAGCAAAGGAGCCTAAGGACTACAATAAACTTCTGTCTACCAGATTCGAGGTGTCATCATTCAAACTACAACCAGTCAGGACGCACCCACTCCTGAAGTACAGATGAGACTTCTCATCCGGGAACTACAGGTCACCTCGAACCTGTTGCAATCTCCCTCTCCTTAACCTCCTCACGCCACCAATCTTAATTGTAAGGCGTTGGGCACAAGGGAGAGCTCGACGTGGTTCGCAACGGGCCGGTCCGCCTCATAATTAATAAGAACAGTTTACAAATTAAAATTGTTATATTTTGGTAATTACAGTCATTTAGTCTCAATTTAAATAGAACGTTCTCTGATTCAGGATTAAAGTAAACGTGTTTAGGTTTTAGTTAATTTTATTTAAATATAAACATTTGTACTAAAAGTATAGGATAAGGCTGCCACGTGAAATAAATACCAATAGCTAAAGTCATTCCCAACACAGTCACTTCCGTCCTTGCAAAGTTTGCATATATTCTGTTTCATTGTAATGTGTACGGAAACCACGTGGTTTCTTAGCTGTCGTTAGCACATTTCTTACCCTCTCTAGGATATTTCGTGATGTCAGGACTTAATTATATTGGTTGTTGTTGACAGGCCTTGTGCTGGTACAAATAAGCATAGGTATCTATGCGATATTTTTCATCTCATTCGCTGGCAGTAAGCAGGCAGAAATAGAAAGAAATATAGAACCTTCGTACTCTTAAAACACAGACCTATAAATCCCTTTCTTCTTCGACATAATAAGGGTGAAAGATTGCCAGGGGATATCTTAAGACATGCACAATCGACACACATATAATCAGATATCCGATACAGTTAGATATCTGAGATATCTACCATTTGGCTTGCATGGAAATGTTGCGGTTCAAAATTTTTGTTTTTCAAATGTTTTCCCAATACTCTATAATCTCTCCTTTTGGTTTTGAGAACTATATAGCATATCTTTCAGTATTATTAAAACTTTTATCTGTGATTCAGTTTTTATTAGCACTGCAATAACAACTTTACTGTCGGGTTTAACATTACCTTCCTTACATCTATAAGGGAATTAGAATGAAAATTTGAGAGAGAGGAAGCAGAGTAAGAGAGACAGAGAGAGCTGGATAGTTGCTATTGTGACAAATAAAAACATCGTTTAACTCGCAAGAAACTTTATTTATTCCGCGAATTGCGTTAAAAGACCCGCTTTGCAGCGCTGTTTTACAAACCGCTCGTAACTTGGAACTATCTTGTAGCTTTTCCACATTTCTTTTCTGTCGTCTTTTTTGTCTCCTGTTACAGAGGAAATACGTTTAAGCAATATTCCAAAATTTCGTAGAATGCAGGTGGCGAATTTTATCGAAGGTAGGCAGTAAAAGCTCTTCCAATCTTAACAAAGCGTATGGCACAATGCTTTGAGTCTATCGTTGATCATTAACCGGCACATTAATTTTCTGGGGGAGGGGGGAACTGACATGTAACAGACTCAAGCGATATTTTACTGAAAATTCACAATGTGTTCATAAAATTCATCTTGTATATGCTACAAACTCAATAATTAAACAGGTAATACTTTCATGGATGATTCAGTTCTTACCAATTGTGCACTCGAGTGCCCAATATCGTCTTAATATAGAATTTATGTTGGTAAGGAAAACCTAAATCGTCTGTGCCACACCCAGCCCAATGCTCTTTTCCTAGTTCTACCTCTCCATTTAGTGTTTGTTTTACGTTTACCATTTCCTTCCTAAAGTTTGCTCATTGGTTATATTTTGAGTGTCAGACTTATAACTTCATACCAGTAATATATGGACCCAAGAGAAAGGGAAAAGTGTAGGGTAAAAATAGAACAAAACAGTGTCGACCAAAAAGAGGAGAGAAGGGGGTTGAAGTTTACCAGCAGAGGACTGAGGGGAAGGAAGTGAAGGTTAAGGCGAAATATGAAGATGACTGTTAAAATTATCGCTAGAAGCATAAAGCTTTTAAAAAGCTAGTTAATTAACAGTGTGAGAGTAAATAAAAGTTACAGTCAGCAGATGTACGCAAAAAAACGAAAGGAGGCGGGGAAATATCGCTACGATAGGAAAACTCAATGATAACAATTTAAAGTAGTAACAAAATTCACGTGTCCAACATAAAATAACACTTTGAAAATGTTGTGCAGATGCCGAACTCACCGAAATCGTGCATTTCAAAGTTTTTCCCCGCCTACGTTGTTTTCCTGGAGTATTAACTCATGTACCTGAAAAACTAGAATCCATAAGGATTCTTTTTATCGTGGCTTCATTTTTCCTACTTCCATAGCCGTTCTAGCTACTGCCCTTTGCGAAGAAAGAACTAGGCCTTGGTGCAGAACTTGAAAGCATTCTGAATAATCCTTCTGTTTTGGAGTTTAAAACCCTCCGAGGTGACTTTTTGGGAGTTTCCATGTTCAAAAATTATTATCTGGGACACCAACTTTGTGATACGACACTACACTGTACCGCGGTACTCATGCGTCACACCACAATTAGCAGCTGTTAAGTCATTAATAACAGGTCTATATTAATATCTAAATAATTCTCTTTTTTATTCAAAGTGTAACTTCTTTGCTCATATAAGAAACTTGACTTGATTAACAAACACTGGTTAATAAATCGTTGAACTGTAGGCTAGTATGGGCATTGTTGATGGCATGAGGGTTTCCGGTAAATTCCATCATTCTCCTTTTTCTTTGTTGTGTGCAACACACGAGTAGTCTTTAACCAGGTTGTGTAATACACTGCACGCAATTAGAAGGTACTTGACAATTAGGGAAAAATAAATAGTTTATTTTGCAGCATATAAAACGCGAAAATATGCTGTTTGAATAAATACAACAGATAAATAATATAAATAACAATAATACCAAAGGCTATAAATATATTATAAACATATAATCAAAATTATGTACATCAAATTACATAAGTAGCATAGTATATAAAAACTACCAAAATAATTTTACTGTGTAATCTGTCAACTGTAAATTGCGCTTATCTAACCAACGGTTTACGTACAATTCCATATGGGCAATGAATCTCTAATACGACTGAGAGCCAGTGGCAAATGAAATTAGTTTTTTTTAATTCATATATCCTGCTACTTTATGTCAAATAAAGTATCAATTGCAGCAGTATGATATTTAACACAAAAGTATTGAGTACTGCTTGTTAGTTTCATAAGAAATGCGAGATATTGCTTTTTAAGGGTTTATTTCATGAATAATAATGATAAAAACAATAGAATTTGTTTTGTCATTCAATTCATAACTTGTATTTTGAATAACAGAAAGTTTTAGATTTTCAAAATAAAACTAATATTAACCCACTGCTATGATAGCAGAGTAGTTACATTACGTCACAAAAAATTCCTTACTGAATGTGACATATATATTCTGGCCTCTGAAGTCGTCTGCATTCTGAATGACAACATAAATGGCAAACCTTAAGAACTTCATAAAGTCTTGCCACTCCAGAGCTTTTAAGACGTATATTATGCTTTCTTTTAAACGTAAGTAATTACTCGTTTTCCTCCCTCCTTTCTTCTATTAGTCAAACAAACGGAACAGATAATCCGAGCGGACGCTTGTGTGTGTGTGTGGTATTTAATGCCCGCTTTTACTTGAAATGGCACCGCAGGTGGTAACACCGATGATACATAAGATAAAGATGGAACACCTGTGGAGCGAGATGGTAGGGGAACCCGGATATCCCGGAGGAAACCGCCCCAGTGCCATGTTGTACATCACAAATCTCACTTTGCGGTCACCTGGGATCGAACGCGGGCCGCCTCGGTGAGAGTCGAGTGGTCTAACCACTCAACCAGAGTCATAACATAATGATTCGTCAGTAACATTTACTATTGCTTAAAGTTTACTGCGTCTACTCCTTTAATCCTGAAAGGTGTCGATGTACATACAAGGAAATATGAAATAGAAATAACTTCTGGAAATGTTTATCTTAAGCATGCAGAAGAAGTTAATTTGTGCGAAGAGTTTCTACAAGATTGAGTAGAAGTATTATTGATATGCAGTCTTTTCAGCCCTTTCATACGACAACTAGCACTATAGGTACTTGTAAAATGAAGATTGGTAAAGAAAATTTGCATAGGAAATGTGCCAGACCTACATCTAATGTGCCTCCCCAACATTTACAAGTTATAAGGACTGAACAAAACTGAAAAAAAAAAAACGTCAGAACATTGTTTTGGTATATGAACACAAGTTCGTACCTTAAGTCCTAGCCAACAATGTGGTACATAATATAAAGTCATATTTTTTGGGAATTTATGTTGAAACGATTTAAGTAGTTATTTTAAGTTTATTTTTAATTAAAATTAGTAAAATAATTATTATTTAAATGGTAAAATTACGTTAATAAACATTTATTTAAAAAGAACTACGATATATATATATAGAAAAGTGTAAAGATGTTTAGTTGTCGTTATGGCAACAGCAGGACTAAAAAAACTGAGGCACTTGAAGCCATTTTGGTCCTCTGCAAATGGACGTGAAAGTGTTTGACGTGTGTCTGTATTTCTGCATAGTTTGTGCTTGCATTGGAAAGTGGAAGGTTGTAAAGGATTGTGCAAGCTAGTATACTATCAACGTATATAAAGCATTGAAAAGTGGAACTAATAGTTGGAAATGTTTCATTTTAATTAAAATACCAACTTTTACAGAAGAAAGCAGGAACTGCCACTTTATTTTATTTATAAATAAATTATCACTTCCCATCTGAGACCGTCCCTGAAAGTAAGAGCTTATGCGAATACCAGAGCAGCTGTGGAACTATTAGAATCCAGCAACTACATCTTCAACGAGGTTGATATCATTTTTTCCTCCACAACTTACTTTCAGCAACATCAAGTCGTTACAATATTTTACTTGCACTATTTAGGATCATAATTATAATCCTTTATGAAATATCTTTAATCTTTAATTGTCATAATGTATGTTGGTAGATAGATAAAATAAACCAATAAATTTGTCTATAATGTACTGAATTTAAATTTTAGATAGCTAAATTTCGACTCAATATTGGGAAAAAGAGAAAACCTCTTCACTAAGTTTTCAATTACACATTTTTCTATATCATATAAAGAATATTGCATACTCTTGAGGGTACCAAAATCTTTGATGATGGTATGCCGGAAGGAAACCTAGAATATAATAAAATTTGTAGAGGTTTGGTAAAGCAGTTTTAAAAAAGAGTTTTTATATTCATTACGAAGAAGCTAATATAGAATAGGAGAAGAGAAATCACTATGTAGTTTTCTGGACATTAAACCAATGATACAATAATAAATTACCAAAATAAATATCATTAAATCTTAATTGTAACACCTTTTGGATGATAGAGTAATACTGAAAGCTCGTTCTGTTCATAACAAAGAGTACAGTATACGCCTATAATGGTTACTTCTCATTGTACGCTTATTAGCTCACATAATGCATAGAAACCGTTCTAATATAATAAGCAATGGTTTATGTTGGCAAGGAAATACTAAATCGGCTCTCCCAGCCACGTCTGCATCTAGAATTCCACTTAATATTTCATGCACACCTGAATATAAAACTAACGCGATTGATAGGTAACGCTTTGTGCTAGAATTTTCACATCTAATCAATAGGAGCGAACTAAAATGGGACGCGAACCAAAGTTGTGAATAATGCCTTTCGCTGGAGAAATATTTCCCTACTCCTCTATATTCGCCACTCACCTAGGCACCTTTATTCATAGACTAATTCACATGTTTCTCCCTTTTCTTTTTTATTAATTTAGAGTCGCTTTAACAACTAGGTCATATCGCGACTATTTTGTATAATGCAGTGTATACAAGAAATTGATTACAATTATTTAAACAAAAACATGAAAACAGTAAGTAACAAATCAATATGAAAAAGGCATTAAATACCTATAAAACATAAGGATAGCGCTCTGAATAACAATCAGTAGAACAGTGGTACTTAGACAATCAATTTACTATGTAACGTATGTATATTCTAAATTGGTATCCTTAGAATTAGATTTTCGTATACAATTTTGTACTTTTGTGGACCAGCAGTAAGTGTTTGAAGTTGGATGGAGTGTTCAGAATGGTGGATAAGTCTCCAGTGATGTGATGAAGCTGTCGCTGTGAAGCGTATTCCTTGCATTCTGTGAGGAGATGGTTTACTGTGAGGCGGCTGTTGCAGTGGCTGGCCTTTTCTAAGGAGGTATGAGTGGGTTAACATTGTGTGACCAATGCGGAGACATGAGATAATCACCTGCTCCTTCCTGCTAAGAAAGTAGACAGGGGAAGAGCTAGTGTCTTCTTTCCTTACCATATGTAACTTTTCTGGAGGCGATTGATTCCAAATCTGTTTCCATTTTGTATTTATTACTCTGGAGAAGTATTTTGTAATATCCTGATAAGGTACTGTTTGTTGTTTATCTGAGTCTGTTAGTTGACTTGCTTCTTTAGCCGCCTTGTCCACTTCTTCATTTCCCTAAATGTCGTAGTGTGACGGGACCCACATGAAAGTGACAATTTTCTTTCTATTTAGAGCAATTAAATAAAGACTGTGGATACTGTGACGTTAAAATTTTGATACATTTTTGAAAACGACAAAATTGGTAAAAATTGTATACTTGGAAGATGGAATAATATCGGTACACACTACATCCAGTCGCGTAGGTTTGCAAGTCATGCTGAGTTGTTAGGCGGAGGTCGAAAGCCTTGCTGACATAGCTGACGAAGCAGTGAGTCAGTCGCTGCTTCGGCAGAGCTTCGGCATTTAAACCCCAGGGTTTTGGCCCAGGCGGGAGTAGTCCCGCACGTGCTACCGGAATCTGCGTCGCCCGATTTTCTGACGGCCACGTCTATAATCTTCAAGAATGAACATCATAAAGCCAGGAGCAGGAACCTTAGGCCAGGTAAACGCCACAGTTGTCCTCGTATAGATAATTTCTTTTGGTTATGGGTAGACTGTAGAATAAACACTCTTTAACCAGAACTACATGTCGAATTTAGCTTAAGCCAACCCTGCCTGGTAACCCATACCTTGGTAGGAACATCTCCCTCCTGAGCTACCCTCCTCTAGTAACGTTAAATGGGAAAGTGTAATTTACCTGCCAGTTGGCGCCACCGGGAACGTTACAATATCTTGAAGTAGTTGAAGGTCAGTTGATCGGTCTCTGAGAACTTAATGAATCAAAGATTATAAGAAATCTACTCTCACTAGACTAGATGATGTACATAAAAGCTAGCTTAAGTGTAGAAAGTACTCCCTTTTATTGAAACCAATAAGAGATTGATTTATCGGGACACCCGTGACATAAAAATTTTATGTTGATGTTGAAGAAAAGCAATATACGAAACCATACGCACTGGTATGTTTCCTTGCACTTGACTGCAAACATTGTGTGCAAGTTACATTTCATTTTGTCTGCCAATGTAAAAAACAAACTAATATTCTAATTAGTTCCTGCTGCTGCAGCACATTTATCCCCTGAATTCCTCGGCTTAAAGCTGCCTTTAAGCTCAACAATTTTCGGTCTTTCTTCGCACCCTATATATTGAAAAGGGGAACGCTTTATTGAATACATGGCAGTAAAATGAGTCTATATTTGACTAAAAGAGGAGTCGTCTGTTCAGGTTCACTATTTGAGAGTGCACGTTCCTAACGAGAGGAGTATTCAAATTGTTGGGAAGAAATATCAGCTCGTCTGACAACACTTAAAAGAGCTAATTAGCTCAATGAATCTGAAAATAAACGTCTGACTTTCTGTTGCGTTTAATTAGAAGTGACTTATGAACTTTCATCCGAGGCAACTGCAAAATAAATAGCAGGACACGATCCCACGTTATTCGACATGGACTTGGAATGCGATTTTTTAACTTGTCACAAAGCACAACATTAAAAGAATTATTTCTTGATGAATATTACTTGATTAACACTAAGAATCAGATAGATCGGATAACGTGTGGGACTCATACTCGGTCGTTTCTAATTTCTACTCTCTCATTGTGTTTTTCACTGTATTCCCTGATCGTTGCTGATATTCAGGTAGTTTCTCATGACATATTTTCGGTCAAGGACTTTCCCTTTATTTCATTTGCTTATCATATTTCAGTAATTTTTCCAAGTTTCGTGGTATATGATGGTTTCTGACAAGTGCACTTCCGTGAACACTAGAGGACTGCTTGTATGACGGGTCGTTCACTGTCTCTCTAGACTGCTCGAACCCTGATAAGAGCTTTGAAGCCTTCATGACACAACGATCTCTGTAAAATTCAGTGTGTGAGATTTCCTTTATTTCAGGTATATACCGTACTTAAGGATTATAATCAATAAAATATTATATGTAGCACTAATATTACATTCTCTTCCGCTTACGCATTTAAAATGGTATGTTTCTGTACAATTTACATTGGATTGGATTGTTCTGGGAGGATTTGGCACGTCGACCAGACTGGTCATTTGTACCTATGCCCTAAGTGGGACACCCTCGGGGGAATGGATGAGGCGAAAAGAGACAGAGGGTGGCTGATCCCAGGAAGTTACTACAGTACAGAGGGCGAGACTCCCCGGAAATCCATTTTCATCCCACCTACGTGGCCGCGTCACGCGGCCGGTTTGGAGACCGGAGCACCCCCCAAGCAGGACTCCAGGCAGGCTTGCACAACCGGCATTTAGCCAGCCGAGTTCCTGAATCGGCCCAGTAGGCTATCTTGGAGACCCTAGGCCGTCCCGCCGGTGGAGAAAGTGTTCACCCAGAGCATAACATCCTGCCATGCACCGCCGAGACTCCCGCCAACACTTCTACTCTGAAAGAAGCCAGATGTTATTAAACGATAATGGAGGTGAAATGGAGGGACAGGAATTTCTGAGGATGTAATTAAGATAACTAGCATTCGCCTAGCGATCTGGGAAAACTCCCGAAAAACTTATGCGTCAGGTAGGATGGCCACGGGAATCGAACCCAGACCTCCGGAATGCCGGCCACAGTCGAAAGCACCTGAGCCATCCCACTCGATACAATTTACATTATTTATGAGATTCGTTTGCCTATTGAACGATGCAATTAAACGATCTGTATTTGAACGATACAATTAAAAGAAGAGAAGTATGTTATATAAAATTCAACATCTTCCTACTATCCGAAATGAAGATTTTCATATAGCAAAAAATACGTTTCGTTACATTTTAGTTTATTAGATATACCTGTCATAGTTTTGATTAAAAACCGTTTAAAATGAAGTGTATATACAGAATTTTCAAGAAATTACCTAAATTTGTCTGTCTCCCTCTCTGTCACTCATACACATATATATTCACATTTTGTGTGAGAAAATTTCCTGCTCTTCCCCTGGACCCTTAAATATACTTTTATGAAGAATAAAACTGGCTATTTACTCAATTTTTCCTATCTTTCGCGTTTTAATTTTGCTGCGTAGACGTTTACACAAACATATCTAACAGACCAAGATGTTTATGGTATCTTAAAATGCCTATTTCCGGTAAAAAAAATACTGAGCCTTAGAGATGGTATGCAATTACATAGCTGAAAGTGTTAATGTAAGTAATAAGATAAAGGCCCTTTACACTGAACTGCCGTATCTCTAAGCTGAAAAATGGTAAAAAGTAAATTTTTTTTAATTTCAATTCTTAAATTTTGTTTTCTTTACCTTTCGCTACACTGTTAAGTTTCCAGCTGAAACCTATGTTTCTAAGTCTTCCAAAACAAAAGTAAACTAAAAAGTACAGTATAAACATCTACTAAAAGCATAAAAGAGTTGGATAACCACAAAGTTTAGTACCTAGGATTAGATTTAGGTTTACTACGGAGGGGATTCGGCACCGAAATCTGTGGTTTATTGTACCTAAGCCCCGGCAGGAAGGATGAGACGAGAGAAAACAGAGGGGGTCGACTTAAGGAGTCACGACACCGCCAAGACAGCCGCCGACACTTCTTACCATGAAATAGACCACCAGGTGAGAGATGATGTGAAATGATAATGGAGATGAAATGAACAGGAAATTTATGGGATGCAATTAACCTACCCAACATTCACCTGGCGACCTGGGAGAACATCTGAAAAAACCCAAGGGTCAGGTAGTGTGACCACGGGAGTCGAACCCGTGTCTCCCAAATGCGGGCCACAGACGAAACCACCTGTGCTATCCCGCTCGGTTAAGTTTGGTACCTAAGTTCAAAATCTTCTTAGAATATGACCTAAATGTTTCCTGAAACCCGGCCCTTCTAATCTTTTCTTTCTTGTATGGGACATAATGATATGCAATAAACATATTAACACATATTTTATTTCACACTCTTGTGAGATCATGTGTCACGCTATGTAGTCACGTTTTATGATTAACGTTGTCAGTGTATTAGTTCGCTTCATATTGAGCGCCGTACTGGCCAGGCAACTTCTTCATCAGCTGTGTATTGCGTTGCATCCTTTCCCTTATGACCATACTCCAAATAACGTCATCATACTCTTTCAAATGAACATGATGTAGCACCTAGAGACGTATTGCATCTCAACGCAAAATTCTATATTGAATATCTTAGGAAAGACAAGTTTTGTGATTCGCAGGAATGCTCGCGCGCGTGCGTACATGCAAATTAGTGTTATGAAATGGCATAACTGAAATACGAAGTGAATTAAATGGGAAGCTTGGTATTTGAATTCAGCGTCACCCCAAGATATGAGAGGAACATTTTCAAAGAAACAGCTCACCCTAAACGAATTTTATATCGCCATTGTTGAGTTGCGTTAAAATTAAGCATTATACTTTTGTCAGAAATAGCTGTAAATATTCTTTTAAAATTTCGTATGTACCTTTAGAGGCATATGACAATAATATTTAAATATTGTTTGTTTATTTATTGAACATTCTTGTAAGAATCTAGTAATCCCAATTAATTTTGATGGAGTTTATAGGGTAGGGCTGGGCTATTCCGCTCATGGGGCTTTTCCGCAAATTGGTTTACTGTCCAAAAATCATGGGCAGCGATGACTTCCCTACCAGTTCATTGTGAAGCTTAGTGTTTGTGCTACGTTTCTATGAATTTACTTGAGATTGTAGTCTGCTGTTTTAATAGTATTAACAGAAGAAGATTACCAGGTAAGTAACATATGTTACATTATTTGCTTTGAATAAGAAATACCGTTTGTAACTTAGGGTCTAGTATCTTTAGATAGAGAGATGTTTGATTGAAAATCAGTGTCAGTGTAGGTTATAGTTTTGGTTACGTCCATGCTTAGCAGATGGCGCGTTTCTTTTATCTTAGCTCTCAAATGGTGCGCAATTTCAAAAATTTAACATTTGGGTTATTCTCGCCCAGTTTTTAATGTAGGTTTTTTCTATTTTTACCTAATTATTTCTTATACAACTGTTGCTGAATTTTATTTGATCACTTGATCACTTTTATTTTATCACATATAAACAAAGGAAGCCAGAAGGAAACTGGACGGAGGACGACATTACTTGTGCTGTTACGAGCGTATTAGACGGCGATGTAAGTATGAGAGGAGCAGTCTTACTCTACACTCAAGGATCGTGTTCATGCACATCAACGTCAAGAAGCATTAGGAGGAGGAATTTACAAATCAGTTGGCCATCCTACAGTGTACGGTTTGGAGGAAGAGAAAGATATAGTTTCCGGGTTAAAATACCTGGCAGCAAGAGGTTTTGGCTGTATACCGGAGCAAAAAGAAAGAAAAGGGTAGACCTATTGTAAAACTAAATTGAGGGAATAATGAGTAAGGTGATGACTTGGTTCCAGTCCAAATAGAATACAGTGATGAGGAAGATGCACCATGTGGAATTTGTGGGTTAAAGTTTTACTCTCTGAAATCAGCAACCAAAGGAGACTGGATCAAATAACAGGAATGCGGACTATGGGTTTCACGAAGTGTGCGTTGGTGCAGTTGGTAAGAAAAACTTCATTTGTGGCAAATGCATTTAATTACAATGCAAACGTAGTCTGAGCGGTAATAGTCCCAGGGCCGGGCGTAATAGCTCCGTTTACTCTGAAATTTCCTTTTTGTGCAACATTCGCTGTTTTATTTCTTCACAACTATAGCAAGCAAAATATGTGTGTTTATAACATCTATATGCTTTCAAAGAATAAGTGTATTTTTGTGGCCGTGGAATGAACTTCTTAATAAAGGATTTATAGTTACTATGGTTACCGTTCCTTTATGAAATTTATATATAAAGTATTCGTCTAATCATAGCACATAGCATATAACAAGCACAATTAGAAAAATATAGATAAAAAACGAACAATAACTATTTCCTTACATCGGTTGATATCTAGATATAAATATGAAACACAATTTGGGATCATATGTTGTTTAATTAGTGAACAGCTCTACGTTATTTGAAATCATGTCCCATTTTATGTCAAACAAGTATTCCTCTAGCAAACTAGATCGCAGGAATGGTGCCTCGCTGACACACATCCCTTCTCTTTTCTTATGCAGTTGTGTTTCTAACACTATCGTTGACAGTGCCATCTCTATTTTCAGAGCCGTTGACTTTTATTTAAGTAATATGGGTCGAAAACGTCGTGAAACTACAAAAGTAGAGAGAAATTTGCATCAGGTTATTTAAAAAGGAAAATATTTTCAATAAATTGGAGAAACTATTGGAAGACCTACCAGTAGAGTGAAGACTATTATATACAGGTTTGTTCAGAACAAAACTTACTAAAATCAATCAAGAAACGGTCGTCCTGCAGTCTATCCGAGATGAAGAAACGACAGTTACTTAGAAAAGTCAAGAAATATCCTAAACTAAGTGCTTTAAAACTTGCTATTGCAGTTAAAACACACACAGGAAAGTCCGTTTCAGCACAAACTATAAGAAACGAGCTTTATGAAGCTGAGTATGGAGGCCGAACAGCCCGTAGAAAACCATACATCAGTAAAATCAACAGAAAGAAACAAGTTGCTTTTGCAAAAGAACATAAATACCACAGGTTTGATTTGTGAAAGGAGGTTGTATTTGCTGACGAGAGTCAATTTGAGCTCTTTAACTCAAAAGGACGAGTAATGTGTGGAGAAAAAGGAATTGTGAGCTTGAGGAGAAATATATAACAGGTTCAGTTGAACATGGAGGCGGTTCAGTACTTGTCTGGGGCTACATGAGTACAAATGGTGTGGGAGATTTGTGTTTTATTGGTGGAATTATGAACCATAAGGTTTACAATAAACATCCTAAAAACACATCTGTCCATAAGTGTGAATAATATGGATCTTTCTGAGGATTATACTTTCATATAAGATAATGAACCAAAACACACAGTTGTAGATGCAAGGCTATGGTAGTTGTATAATACTCCACGATGGATGTCGAAAACACTGCAAACCGCAGACAAGAATTCAATACAGAATTTTTTAAGTATACTGGATAAAAATATTAATAATCATCAGATATCTATTATAAAGGATCTAAAGAACGCTTACTAGAGAAATGACGTAAACTTATGGTGGAAATAATACAGTCTTTGGCGAAATCTATGCCAAGGAGAATGCAAGAGATTATAAAGAGGAATGGACGGTCTACTGAGAACTAACCGTGTCATTCTACACCATTTTTAGTATGCAGACGAATACTTATTTTGCACATCTTTACTTTTGAATGTTTAACTATGTTTATATGAAGAGATACTATATGTTTCTTTATTGTATTGTCTTTTTCAATAATCAATAAATAAAACAGTGTCCCTGCTGTACTTTATTCTGCCGATGTTCCACCATCCATACATCCTTAAACATAAACTTATGCATCAGACGAATACTCTTTGAAGTAACTGTATACTGATGTATTTTGCCCCCTAGATTAACTCTATTCAGAAGTAGATAAGAAATAAGGGTTTCAAAAATGACATTAGCAGCCTTAGTAGTGAAAATCCTTTGAAAAACATACCCAATATCTTTTCCCTTTGCAGCTCTTTTTTTTTTTTTTTTTTTTTTTTTTTTTTGTTGTGAATCCCGATTTTATTTCTCTGAAAATATTTAAGATAGAATTATTTTTCCCGCATTGTAAAAAGCACTTTACAAGGGCTACTGCCAAGGGCCACCGTTTATGTTTCAACTCAACCTGTTATTGTTTCAGTCAAAATAGGTCGAAAATATAAATAACAACCTTGTCACGTTGTCTCATGTGTTTATGAGAACTCCTAAGTGGTTTACCGGAAAAATACGTGTCAGTTGGATAATTTAATGTCATATCGGCACGTAGCTCAAGGGTTAGAACGGCTGGACGGCAACCAGAAGATCCGTGGTTCAAATACCGGCTATGGCGTTGAATTTTTCAGTCTAACTCAATCTTTCCATACTTTAGCCTACATGCGGCTAGTGTGAAAGAACAATTAATTTCCAGGTGAAATTACTTCGTAAAATACATTCATACAAGAATTAATATGTTATATAAAATATTGTAAAAACAACCAAAGAAACAACAATTAAGAAAATACCAAAAATTAAGGATATTCGAACTCGTTTACCTTTCTCTTAAAAGCTAATGCCGTAATCATTGCGCCAAAAAGAGAGTGCTTCGACCTTCTCTTCATTTTCATGTGTTTTGAATTCAAATGTTATAACATTGCATGTTATCATCGTTAGCAGTCAGAAACTTATAGCCATAACTTTCACAGTTGTACCAACAGACCATAAGTCTCCTATCTCAAATTATGTTCATGTTTAAGATATCTCCACTTGTTCTGAAAATATGTAAGTGTAGTTCTTAATATGCTGTATATATAGCGAATAATGCAAGAAGTATAGGAACTACCTGTTATGTAAATATAAAAACGTGTCTGCGAATTTGTAATGGGTTAGAACAACTCGTATGACTCTACCATGTCAGATTTTCCTTTCTTTCCGTTCTTCTTCATCACCAGAGCGTCTGACACTCACTTCTGGAGCGAAAAACAACTCGTTGCCACTGTTGAAGCCACATTAAGAGGATATAAAGAAAAGAAAAGGCGTCCGTACGTGAGAGCAGTAAGAATATGTTTCCAAGATCAGCTCTCCTGAATCGGCAAGTAGCTGCAGTAAAATCAACAAAGCTCCAACATTGTGAGGTGCAGTGCTAGTCGTAAACGACAGGAGAGGAAGCTTTAACGACGTGGCTTACGACGTTCTCCGAGATTCTTGCTACCTCGAAGCACTGATTGGATCTCTGTCATGAGAAATATACGCCTGCGTTGTACTAGTGCATTCATTAAGACCTCCTCGGAACGGCGCAACATCACACTAATATGCACTAACGAGGAACCTATCCACAGCTATAGAACGTGGTATCATGGAACTAACAGCAAATTATTAGCCGCTAATGGATCGTATTCCGCCAGATACAACGATGGAAATTTGCACTTAAGTAATGGGATGTTAATGTGTTCTTATGCAGAAAATATGAGAACAGGAAGGCACAGAGGAGAGAGCATAACGGCCCTCGGCCTGAAGATCTTCTCTTGTTACCTGAATCTCCTCCAAGGAGTCCAATGCATTGAGCACTGTAAGAATACCAAGGCTCAAAGACAAATGCTGATGGGTGGAATCAAACCGGGAAACTTTCCGTGACCGAGAACTAAAGCTGTTCATATTACCAAGTTGCCTAGCCCACTGCGCCTCGACAGAGACTAAAAAGACCTAAACTATGACATTCATGTACTGGTGAATGAATAATTTTCAGTTCAGAATACAGCCGCATCTTGTTCTCTGGCAAGAACTTTTTAAGTTTTTCCTGAACCCTTATGACCAAAAAATGTCAGGGCCTGGAACATTTCCATCCAAAATATCCTTTTCCCGATTATCATTTCATGTATCGCAATCCTCTCGTGATACCGTATGCAATAGTAATGGAGTTAAATTCCATTAAGGGAAACAACATTTATGGCCAGCGCTTTTGTTAAGGAGTATTGCTTCTTCATGTGCTACTTTAAAGGTATAAAGCTACAAACAGTCTTTTTTGTGTAAATTCAGTAGGGGTTCTTAATGGTAATTTACCCAATTAGTATTTGGATTAAGTGCCTGCAATATGGGCGACATTTTCCCACTCCACCGCCATCTTCACCATTAGTCAGCCAGTTATTATTTGTAAACATATAGAATAGGGAGCATAAGAACTGAATTTAAGTTTTGGAAATCAAATCAGAACTAGGAATTATAGATCATCACTAGCAGCTAAAGATAATACAGTAATAACGTTGTGTAATAGGATATAAAAAACGCCTACACGTAAAATGGCCAGAAAATAAACTTAGAAAGCAATAAATTAGTCAAGAAGCTATTATAACGAATGCAATTTTCACATAAAAAGCTCTAATATGTGTATGAAGTTATCCACTAAAGTAACAGGGCTCTGTTCCCTTATTCTACACTGCAGGTTGAAACTTTTGCTCTCCACTTTCACAAACAGTACCTTCTTGCATGACTCTAAATCTATCAGAATATGTCTGTAGGGTTCCACTGTAATGTTAAAACCACTAGGCTTACCTATTAGTTTAAGTAAAACTGACAACATATTTGATGTGCATTTGATATTGCTTTAAGTCCAACTAACTCTTTTATTTAATGTTATTTATACTAAATAAAATAGAAAGAATACTGAGTTAATTTTATTACTATATTCAACTAGTATTACCAAAGAACGAAGAAGTCATGATGAGCTCTCGTCACAGACTGCAAGGTGACTTTCCACTTTAAGGTGCATCGTAGGCTCCAGCCTGGAATAAGGAGAGAATACGTAAGCATGGCAGAGGAGTAAACGTCATTTTAAAATAACTTTAGTTAAATTTAATTTAATATTAGACTATAATAAAATGTTTAAAATGTTATTTTATCCCTAGATATTTTAAGTCTTATATACTTTTCTGCAAAGTGAAGCTATCATTGATACTGTGAAAGCATAGATAATATTCAGTGCTATAGGCTCAACAGCCTTTCTTCATATAACGTCTGCAGTCAGGCACTTAAAGCGAGCCATATGAATAACATAGGAGTTAGAATCTGCACTACACTTCACTGTTTTAAAGAATTATTATTAAAATCCCCCAAAATATTCCTATTTCATTATCTTCCTAGAAATGCATATTTTGCTGCTTCAAAAACATTCGCATCCCCATAACGCCGTTTTGGAAGATATGATATGTATAAGTACCAAAGTCAATAAGTATTGTGACTTTGTGCGTTTGTGAAATTAAACGTCCAGTTGCACAAACTCAAAATGTACTTTATTTCCACTGAATTACAGTTGGTTCACTTACAAATCACTGCAGGATCACGTATCACACGCAATTACGCAACACTCCAATTACGCAACACTCAATTATGTGCAACTCTCTCTAGAGCTGACTAAAAACTTCTCTGATACACGTACACAGTCTTCCAGTCCGTTCGCTAGCACTGCGCTCTTCACGGCTGACTCGTCCACTGCAGCTCTTATATAGGAAGATCGCTGTTTCTGGAAGCTTCGCGGCTCGGAACATCATCCCGATTGTTCCAGACGTCAGGAGGAGCGGAAAGAGACGGTACGGTGGCTAATGATGCTTTTCCAACCATCCCCTCGGTGAAAGCCGCAAGATAAATGGGTGGGCGTGGGCTTAATGCCTCCTGTCGCATACCCAGCTGCCAGTCGGTCGTGCCTTCCGATAATTGGGTGACAGTATGCTTAAGTAACGTTACGAGATTAAAGGAATAATTACAAACGTATTCCCTCAACCACTACAGTGGTTATTTTATAATTTTTAAACTTTGCATTTGGTTTTTCTTGCCCGACGATGCTTTGATATATTCTTCTATGAATAAAACAAATATATGAATTTACTGTAAATAACTGGTAGAATTCTCCTTATTCCCATTGAATTGCAACGTTAAGAAAATAGAAAACCGTCTCTGTGATTCCTGAAGATAATCTTACTTAGGTTAACTAGGTTTGCCGGTTAACTAGGTTTGACCTTTAGTCACAAGCTAATGTACTTAAAACAAAACGAATGAAAGATTGTTCCATCTAGGTCTGCTGTGGAACACAAATAACAAGAATCTCTGCCTACACTAAATATAGGTAAGTACCATAGAAAACCAGTGTATGTGTCCGTGCAGACGGCTGTATGTCTCAAGAATTCTCACCATTGTTATTAACAAAATACCTACTTAAACTTTCAGCCTCGTTGTGGGCTACAATCAAGAACGCCTCGCCTCTAACGTAACCAAAGGCACTCCAAGGATTATCATCGAAACGTTAACTGCATTTAGAGTATTATATGTTGAAAACCACCACGAGTTCCATACATTCCAGCCTCATCTGAATAAAATTTCACTATAAAAACATTGGTTTGAAGTTAACAGTTGAGTGGACGTTAATGAAATATTGATTAAATACGAATTTTGCTCTATGCCGTGGGTATGTTCATTAAAACGCAATTTGTATTTCTCTCCCTCTTATAATTATCATATACGGAAACCTTCAATCTGCAGTTATGATATGCTGAAAGCCAGCCGATTTGTAAGACCACATTTGGGTGATAAATTATTTGGAATGCTTTATAGAACAAAATTATACATACGAGAATGTATAGTTAAATTGTTGTATTGTAGGGTACAAATTGATATCACGGTTCTACCTTCCCAACAACATTTAAAAGAATGTTACAGTTAAGTAGATTGCGTTTTAATTTGCTATTAAAAGCATTAGGTTTCTTTCTCCTTCATGTGAGCAGAAAATCATCAAATGATACACGAATTATTTATGTTTTAAGGGTCTTTTCTTCAACTGTTTTAAAATAGTGGTGTTCTAACATCACATGTTTTTCATTCTTTATGGGTATTTTCGATTCAGAATTCGCAAAAAGCACATGTATGTTGTTGTTTTTTAATTATGGCTTTATTTGATTTCTATCCATTAGGTAATTGACATCTCACTACAAGAACATCAAAATGATTGGAAGTAATACAAATATACAAATATAAAGACTATAAAGATCAATAATAAAAATTATAAAAAATTGACAATTTTATATGTCCGGCTCTGTAGTGGAGGTAGTAGCGTGTATGCCTCACTTTTAAGAGGTTTCGAGTTCGAATCTCGGTTAACGATAGGGTAAGCTATCTGGATAAGGCTTTACCGGGGTTTTCCCTTAGCTTAAAAGATAAATGTTAGGCAACTATAAGCTCTGTGGACTTTGGACTCATTCGAGCATCATTTCACTCATTTCACTCATTGTCAGATATGACTTAAGAAAATCTGTCACCCAGAGGGATGCCTCTGGCGGTTTCGTCTGTGGCCCGCATTTGGAAGGTCCGAGTTCGATTCCCGTGGCCGGCCTAACTCACCCATGGGCTTTTTCGGAGTTTTCTCTGATCACCAGGCAAATGCTAGGTAGGTTAGTTACATCCCTCAAATTTCCCATCCCTGCATTTTATCTCCATTATAATTTCACATAATCTCGCATCTGGTGGGTCTTTCATGTCAGCATGATGGTAAAACCTTCCTCCTTCGATGGGGCTGTGTCCGGGCCGTTTCAGGACCACAGTGGTTGCCCTGCTAGGGACTTTCCAACTGATTAAGTCCGACAGTCCAACTTTCATGACTCTTTGGGACGACCGCCCTCTGTCTTCTCTCACATCATCATTCCTCCCGGCGATACCTCACTTGTGGCATAGGTACAATACAGAAAGACTGGAATACTGTGCCGCATCCCTTCTGTAGCGTGATCCAATCCAATCCTGACTTTATCTCTAATCCATTTTACTCCTGTTGACTCAATGTTATACTCGTAATACATTCGGTTTGTGGATTGGAATCAATATGTACATTTCCGTGAAATGCTGCAATAGAATTTTTGGGAGGAATACTGTATTTCTCCTCTTTATGTTAAGGATAAGTAGGTGTAAAGGCTAGACAAGAACGAAGGCATCCTTATCTACACACCGATCTATTTCTACTAAAACATCCCAGGAGGAAGGACGCAGTGCGAAATCTATAGGAGGCCACAGCGTCGCAGAGGGATAATGGCGAAGTACCCCTAAGAGGTGCTGAGAGACTTCATCTCTGGCCCACTCCGTACGCACGAATGCCCTGGATCCGGTGCCCATCTGTCAAGCACCGGCATAAAGCACGAACCCGAAAGACAAGCAGATGGAATGAAGGGAAAGGGAGGAGCATCCCGGGAGAAAGGATGAGGTGAGAGGAGACAGAGTTGGCCGTCTAAAGGAACCACGACAGTGCAGAGGGCAGGGTCCCTACTTTAAAAAGATAGAAACTTCCCCCGGCAAGCGAAAACAAGGAACCTCCCATTCTACTGTGGCTCGGAAACAGCCCCATCATCCCGGCAACCGTCCAACTGGTTTACTCAGAGCATATCATCCCGCCATGGAAGACTCAGTTCGGACATAGTTTCATAGATATACTCTACAACAACTGATCCACATAAGAGAATGGCAGATAGTAAACTCGCATGATTAAAGGTAGTCTGTTTTCCAGAGGGATTATGTGCGCTTTTCTGTAATGCCGGTAACCTGCCGCGGACAACATGCATTAACATAATGGCTGTGTATTTAGGTCAAGTGGAATCTCACGGTCCAGCTAACTAATGCAAATCGCTTACTTCTGTTTTAAAGAGAGTCTGCCAGGAATGGAAATGTTGATGTTAGCATATCCACTCAAGTTATTATTATCTTGTGAAGGCTATTTTAAAAACAACATTGAAGTTTAGAAACTAACACGTATTATATGGAACCGTTATAACTTTGGAATGGTAGTACCCCTTTAATAACTTGCATTTTCTATCAGATGACATTTCAGTATTTAGAGACACCATCGGTTTTCAAACAAGTCTATAGATATGCACCTTTCTTTGAATCCACTGTTAATGCTGTATTTCATGTACGCTAATGGGCATAAAACCATTATCCTAAAACGCAATTAACTTATCTACTGTGAGAATTATATCTCCAATTTTTAAATACGAGGGCTGTTCAATAAAGAATGATCACATTTTTTTTATTTTTTTTGACAACGTACCTTTACTCATCCTCATAATTTTGATGGTCCTTCTCAAATTAGTCTCCCCTGAATACGATGCACTTCTCCCAGCGTTTCTGCCAGTCTTCAAAGACATGCTGGAAACCATTTTTTGTGAGATGCTTCAAAATCGCCCCCTTAGCCTTTTCCACTGCTTCTTATGATGGATAATGCCTCTAACGAAGGCGTTTCTTCAAGTTAGGGAATAGAAAAAAGTCACATGGGACTAACTCCGGACTATAGCGAGGGTGAGGGATGAACTTCATGTTGATTTTTACAAGATATTCAGCAACAACATTGGCAACATGCGGCCGCGCATTATCGTGGTGCAGCATCCAGCCTGCTTCATGGAAATGTGGCACCCAGTGATATGTTCAGTATTTCAGAAGGTGATGTTAAGGTAATTCATCGATTCTCTTTCACAATGGCAGCAGCAGTGTTGATGTTTTCTTCCGTAAGATCAGTAACTGGAGCATCGGGCTCACCTTCCTTTAAAGTTGATTGTCTCCCCTCTTTAAACATTTTAAACCACCTTCGAGCCGTTCTGTAGGGAAGAACAGATTCTCCATAGGCCTCCTGTAACATTGTGTAGGCCTCAACTGAAGATTTGTTGAGACGAAAGCAGAATTTCAAAGCCGCATTTTGTTCTTCGCGTGTTACCTCTATTGCAGTGGTAGGCAATACTGAACATATCTGAACTTGCTTGGTTCTCACAGGCGGGAACCAGGAGTACCCACAATGAAACTACTACGGCGTGTTTGTTTCTCATTAAGCTAACAGAATATAATAAGATTTAATTTTAGTGCGGAAAATTATGACCGTAAAAGATTTGTGATCATTCTTTATTGAACAGCCATCGAAGAATATAAGGGCAAACCTTTTTCTATTTTTTGCTTTAATGTTGACCTACATTTTTACCCTTTTTATATTGTTATATTGCATTATTGCTCGCAACTGCTACAAATTATTCAGACTCGCCTTTATTTTTGATTTATTGGTTTATGTTTGTGTTATTACTGTGATTTTTAAATATTTTTAATTTTTTGTTTCGAATTTTGGTGTAAGGATTTCTAGTTTTAACAGCAATTTAATGTAAGTAGAAGCAACCTCAAACAGCGTGATATATAGTACTGCATTGCACAGAGGAAAAACGATCGTAAACTTCCAACATTCCTGTACCAGGAAGCCGAAACAGTCCACATTCTGTTCCATAATTCTGTATTTATTTTAAATATCCAGTTACCGTTCACAAACCAATCCAATACATTGGAGGAATATATTCTGAAGGCCACACTCCAGGCGCTAGTGACTGTTTAGATTGCAGCTGTTTGTTATGCTGCTATGTGATTCCTGAGCAGCATCCAAATGACAATTAGTTTGCCTACAGCAGGCAATTCAATGTTTCAATATATCAATTTTCTTTGTTTACACTCCCTCATCCCACTGCTCTAAGTGGCCAGCTAAAAACAATTCAGAAAGTCATATAACCTTGTTATAATCAATACGAAATATTTCGTATCAGCTTGAATGAAAGAATTGTGTTTAGTATAAAAGGAGACACAGATCATCAGAACATACTTCGGACTTCCTTTGGAAAGTGTGAAGAATTATTTCTGTCTGTGATTAAACTAAACAGCTGCGATATGTACTATATGGGACCAAGCTCCGTGTGTTTCGAAGGAAAGCGATCAAGTTTACATTGAGTAAATGGCATTGGAGAGGATGGAGAGGTCTAACGGCCAGATAGGCAGTGGCGTTTCAGTGTTTTCAATGAATGCATGAAATTGAACAGTGCAAATAAATGTCAAAACCAGATTAATTGACACTACTAGTGTCATGTAGAATGACACCATTTAAGGATGATGTTTTTACTATAAGTACATTTGATTATATGTAATTCAAAATGCATAATATTGGCAAGATATGAACTCGATAATCATTGCTCTTCACTTTCACATCATAGCAGCTGTGATTGTTCATTCTCATCATTGTCACTGAAAATATGCTTATTGTTGTCACTATCACTGGCAGAACCATCATCATTTGTTGCCCTATTCACAATGATGTAATCTATGACACACGACGCGATTCCGTGTTTCCCGCCCCCCTCCAATATTCAGCTTCTGTTTCCTCCACTATCTTACTTCTTTTTTCTCTTCTTCTTCAGTGACAGAGTTTCAGAAGGGGAATAAATCTTCTTTCCTCGTTTTTTCGTTGCCATCAACACCACTTTTCTGCAAGAAATTCACTGTCTCTTTCTTGGTAGAATATTTGGTTGGGCACTTTTTAGATAAGACTCAATGTCCAAAATTATAACTAAATAAGGTGGGATATGTGGAATAATAACACATATAGAACAGTTTCGCTGCATTCATAGATCCTTCTTGCCCCCAACACGTATCGTAAGAAATGAGCTGATTGCCAGCATTTTAACTTTCGGCAACTTCAAAAACCTCGTCTACTGCGAAAACCTCTTCTCGATTATGTGACCACCTCACGAAGAAAAAATGTGTTCTTCTTGTTGCTCAAATTATTTTGTTTGTTCAAGAAATCTGAGTTCGAGGTTTGATGGGGTGAGTTATCTGGATATGTTTTTTTCCAGAGTTTTTCATTATCCTAAAAGTTGAATGTCGGTAACTCTAAGCTCGATGGACACTGGACTCATTTAAGTATCATTTCACCCATTTCAACCACTGTCCGATATGACTTAAGGATGGAAGACATGAATTAATATATTCTGCTGCCGACTTTGTTGCCTGCTTGAGTGAGAAATTTATGGAATTTTGCCTGACCCCATTTCATACTTAACTGTTACGTTCCAATTCAACTGAATAGCCTCACTATGGACCACAAGTTTCATTTACGAAGGTCTTTCATGTAACTTCAGCCATAATAAGCTACAGCACCTTGCTATTTGTAATAAACAAGTGCTTATAAGCGAGAGCACCGCCACTGATGGTCGTGTAAGGACCAACGTGATAATCTCTGTTTATGCAAGCATAAACATCACCAGAATAACCACCGCAACAGATTTTCCCCGCATGCCGTAAACACAGAAGACTTGGTCCCGTACAGTATTACTCAACAGAGCGTTGAGGCGTATTGACCTTCAGGTGACCAGCGCTGTGATCGTTCTTTATCGGGTTTTATATGGTCTATTAGAAGAGTGAAATATTATTAAGTTGACGTACAGTAAGTTAAGAAACACAAATATAGCGATTGGAAGATAGTGTGTCTATATAACATATTTTCTCGCGTCTGCCAATGTATGTCATTGCTGTCCAGAAGACATGATTATATCTGAACAGACTATACATTGCAGCGGGAATTAATGACGCGTCGTTAATCGGTCGTCTCGTCGCTACTTTATAAAGGTGGAATACAACGACCCCACGTTCTCTTTCGCTATTGCTAAGCAAAATGCTACTTCTCGTCGATTTCTGCCTCAGCTGCTCCGCATGGATCTTGCACTCTGGGTATGCGTAGAATTAAGCGCAGAAAAACCAGAGGTTTCTTTGAAATGCGATTTATTCAAACAAAATTGAATCAAAGGTTTGCCGATACGTCGTCATTGCTACGGCCGTAAAGTAGATTCACAACTATTGCAATGTAATACAATGCTGGTCAGGTTGACGGCCAACTGCCACTGGATCAACCTCCTTCCGTGAGTGTTCCGACGCAAGTGTCCTACTTCTTTTCCCTCGAGGTCTCCGATCATACAAATTTTAGCGCGAAACATCGCGTCGTCAGGCCAACTGAGAGGCCTTTCGCCTTTTTTGTCGAACAAGTGTGTAGTCAATTTCCGAGAAAACCGGTCTCGAGAAGTGAGCCAAAGAACCTGGCCTCTGACCCTCCTTACCTGCTCGCACACTTTTGTCCCATTCTGACACTTTTAACACCAACTAAGCTACCACTAGCTGTACCTTTTTAACATTCATTGATTTCCAAATTATATAATTTCAATATTTTGTGCTTTTACAGTTTCGGTTTCAACATACGCAGTGCGATAAGCACTGCATGTGCGATAAGCTGAGGTAAACATCTCTGTGTTGCGAATTCTTTCCCATACGCCTTCCGGCTTTGCCATGTAGTACATGAGAGTTCACTTCAGCGACTTGAAGACAAAGACAGAGGTAGTGTCCTACCTTTTTGTTACATTTTTCCCTAAATTCAACGAATCACTGCATTAGTAGCAATGAGTAATAACTTGCAGTGAGCAATATTAACTTTGGGAATTTCGGTCATATTTTGAAGGAGTGAAAGTATGATGCCAAATCAGTGATTAGAAATCATACCCGAGGAAACGAGAAGCTTACCAACACAATCAACCATTTTTTATCCACATCAATACATATTTCCGTGCAATACATATTTCCTGACCTATAAATTTTCTAGTTTATTTATGTTCTTTCCCTTCTGTTTTCTGAAATTTTAACATAGAAAAGGGTGTCTTCATATGATTAAAGCTATGAAAGGACAAAAAGGAAATAAACTTATGTACGAAGTTATCAAAAAAGACACGCATCCGTGAGACCTCGCGTTCAATAGCCTTGATCGTTTATTTTGACATCAGCTATTTCATGGCTTACTGTAGTCGATAGACCTACATCCTACTTATCCCTACGCAGCTCCAACAACGGGACAGGTTTTCGAGCCTGGAACTGTTAGGGATTAATTTGAATCTCTGGGATTGTTTACGCTCTGTAGCCTCCAAGTACATTCGGATATTGTTTCGTCTCTTCCACTAACTCTTCTACGACTGTTCTACTTAACAGTCTTTTTATGGAAATAATGTATGTGCACTTTAAGGAAACTGCTCACATAAAGTACGAGTATTTATTTTCCAACTTCAACAACATATCACCATGAATATTCTCTTAGGATCTGTTAGCGTTCTTTAATTAACACCTTTGTTTGTTCTCGCATAACTTACATACTACCAACATAGTGAATGGGTTTCATTAGTGTGCTGTTTACAAGGGTGGAGCTTGTATATGACAGAGGGTGTTTTGTAAACACGTGGTTTTATTTATTAGGCTTTACTTCACTCGCTTTTGCGGAAGGTTTCCATAATCACAGCAGGTCATCATGTTTAAGTCCCGTAATACTCTTGTACTCTCTAATAATCATTTAAGGGTTAAGTACATTGAATTAATATCCGGGAAGCAGTTTAACAGTTTAACGAATGATAAGCCAGGGTATACCACACAACTGACTGGAATTCTAACATTTAACACATGTTAATGGTCGATATTGTGGTCATATAATGGTTATATTTTGTTAATAATGAGAGTAAACGTATATATAAGATGCCCAACTTGGTGTCAAATGCGCATCCATATTATTAAAGTATTTGTTTCCGCTGGCAAATATTCGCCTTGGATTCAGTTCAAAAAATGTCAGCTGCAAACACCCTTCAAAAGCTGCGAAAAGCCTAAAAATTGTGTATCCATTTCAGCAAACTAGATATTTTACGATTATATATTTAATCATCATCATATCATCATCATCATCATCATCAACGATTGGGCCCTGTGACCCGTTCCGTTCTCTGCCAGAGCCTACTGATCCTTCCAGCGTAGAGCTGGGCGTCTCACATCTCTTTTTCCCTTCCGCATATAATCTAAAACTCTTCTTGGAAGTCGTTCCGCGTCCATTCTTAAAATATTTTTCCATTCATTTTTGTTCTTTATTATTTTACCGTTTAAATTGACAATCCAAAGCTTTTCCCTTATTTCTTTCGTTTCTTACGTGGTCTATTCTTTTATAACCTGCCACGCTTCTCAAAAATCTCATCTCTGCCGATTCTAGCTGTTTGCGTTGGTTCTTTGCCACTGTCCATATTTCGGAACCGTATGTTAACGTTGTGACTATCATTATCTTATAAAATTTCATATATTTAATTAAGATTAAATAAGGTAATAACATAAACATACACAGATATCCATGATTTTCTTCTATATTTAAGTAATTCAATTCTATTGATTAAAATTGTCCCAGGTGTAAAAGGATTTTTACATTCTACTATGGATTTTATTTTGTTTTTAAGATAATTATAAAGAATTCAGCATTTCAGCTCTCATTTTAAAAACATTTAAGTGTATTTATGTCGTAAAAGAAGGATTAGCCCTTTGTATTTTAGTATTTTAGGATATTATTAATATCAGCTGTAGAAATATTTAATTAAACTGACGTAATCATGAAAGTTCAGAAATATCTATATATGTCTCTGAAATAATTATTAATGAATATTTCTGGAAATAAGTTAATCAATCGTTTCAAATAGTGAAAAATACCAAGGACAGCTTTGGAGAAAAATAAATTTAAAACCACAATTGGTATTATAGTACTGTCTTCATGAATGTTTCAAAGATTATATTGCTTACATCACAAATCAAAGGCTCCAAACGAAAGAATGAGGTATACAGACAGCAACAGGTAAAATGTTTCTCTTTCGATCGTCTTTCAGGATAAGGGGAAAACCCCGGGAAAAACCTTATCCAGGTAACTTGCCCTAACCGAGATTCGAACTCTGGACCCCTTGAACGTGAGGCAGAAACGCTACCATCTATGCTACCCAGGCGGGCTGAGTTGAGGTTCTTTTGCAACTACAAGAAAATTCCCAATAAGGTGGTCTTTGTAATTTTTTATCTTAATTAATGTGAAATAGATAGAGGAATAAGCAATTGTAATAACAGTTTGTTTAAGAGTGAACCAAAATCATGTAACTGCAACGTATAAGATATTTTGTAGTAAACCATAATAAGTATAAAAATCTTACTGCACGTAAAGCTTAGCTCCTGTTAAAGGAAAACTTGTATATCGAAACCGTTTGAGTATCAACCAGTTCTAAGACATCCTTTGTTAACAGTTTCAGTTTTGAAATACTTTTACTTTTGTAAGGTGGAACACATTTATTTTTCCCGTGGTCATGTAAAGGGTGATCACTAAGTGATAGTCAAAACTTTTAATAGCAGGTCGCTGTCTCTGAACTTCAGCTCTCTTTGCATAAACAGACGAATAACGTCTTCACCTTTGAGAACAGTGCTATTATTGGAAAATAAAAAAACAAATAAGGAATATGTCAAAATGTTGCACTCTAAAAATGCTTCTGACGTAAATTGGGTGGTTTAAACGAATCTATACATTTTGGCAATGAGATTTTCTCTACTTATCACTTCAGGCAATGAAAGGATCTAGGAAGGGGCATTAATTTCTTGAACCTTTATTAGAAGAAAGAAGGAAACTAATGGCAAGAATTTGTTCATATTTTATTTACCAGAACGGTTAAACATTTCTGAGTTAATGTAGCTAGCTTCACCTTACTGTTAAATTGCCATGTGAAATAATTGTTCTTTGCTGAACAAGATTATGTTAACAGAAAATCTTTGGAGCGAAGCGCGTTATTTAAATACACTCCTGGAAATGGAAATAAGAACACATTGACGCCGGTGTGTCAGACCCACCATACTTGCTCCAGACACTGCTAGAGGGCTGTACAAGCAATGATCACACGCACGGCACAGCGGACACACCAGGAACCGCGGTGTTGGCCGTCGAATGGCGCTAGCTGCGCAGCGTTTGGGCACCACCGCCGTCAGTGTCAGCCAGTTTGCCGTGGCATACGGAGCTCCATCGCAGTCTTTAACGCTGGTAGCATGCCGTGACAGCGTGGACGGGAACCGTATGTGCATTTGACGGACTTTGAGCGAGGGCGTATAGTGGGCATGCGGGAGGCCGGGTGGACGTACCGCCGAATTGCTCAACACGTGGGGCGTGAGGTCTCCACAGTACATCGATGTTGTTGCCAGTGGTCGGCGGAAGGTGCACGTGCCCGTCTACCTGGGACCGGACCGCAGCGACGCACGGATGCACGCCAAGACCGTCGGATCCTACGCAGTGCCGTAGTGGACCGCACCGCCACTTCCCATTAAATTAGGGACACTGTTGCTCCTGGGGTATCGGCGAGGACCATTCGCAACCGTCTCCATGAAGCTGGGCTACGGTCCCGCGCTCCGTTAGGCCGTCTTCCGCTCACGCCCCAACATCGTGCAGCCCGCCTCCAGTGGTTTCGCGACAGGCGTGAATGGAGGGACGAATGGAGACGTGTCGTCTTCAGCGATGAGAGTCGCTTCTGCCTTGGTGCCAATGATGGTCGTATGCCTGTTTGGCGCCGTGCAGGTGAGCGCCACAATCAGGACTGAATACGACCGAGGCACACAGGGCCAACACCCGGCATCATGGTGTGGGGAGCGATCTCCTACACTGGCCGTACACCTCTGGTGATCGTCGAGGGGACACTGAATAGTGCACGGTACATCCAAACCGTCATCGAACCCATCGTTCTACCATTCCTAGACCGGCAAGGGAACTAGCTGTTCCAACAGGACAATGCACGTCCGCATGTATCCCGTGTCACCGTACGTGCTCTAGAAGGTGTAAGTCAACTACCCTGGCCAGCAAGATCTCCAGATCTGTTCCGCATTTAGCATGTTTGGGACTGGATGAAACGTCGTCTTACGCGGTCTGCACGTCCAGCACGAACGCCGGTCCAACTGAGGCGCCAGCTGGAAATGGCATGACAAGACGTTCCATAGGACTACATCCAGCATCTCTACGATCGTCTCCATGGGAGAATAGCAGCCTGCATTGCTGCGAAAGGTGGATATACACGGTACTAGTGCTGACATTGTGCATGCTCTGTTGCCTGTGTCTATGTGCCTGTGGTTCTGTCAGTGTGATCATGTGATGTATCTGACCCCAGGAATGTGTCAATAAAGTTTCCCCTTCCTGGGACAATGAATTCACGGTGTTCTTATTTCAATTTCCAGGAGTGTAGTAGCATCCAATAATAATAATATGCAATTTCTGCAGGAGCGTTCTGTACCCTTCGCTCACTTAATGTATTTGTCTGCCTGGTGAAATAAGCATTGCTGTTTACACATTTGTGAACATAAAGGGTCAAAGTCCTTCACTCACGGATATGGTACAAGTTAAAGGCTGTTCCGTAATCTGAGTAGAATCCGTACAGCTTAAATAATAGGTACATAAGGAAGTATAGTAATCAATTTAAAATATTTGCAAGTATTTGTGATTGTTATCAACGTGAAAATGGTTTGATGTGTTACATTCACTGGATATTCTCTACCGATTCTTCAGCAAACTACTTAGGTTACTTTTCTCTCTACTCTGTAATGGGAATACAGATTTTTATAAACGGGTTTTCAATTTATTTCCTTGTAACTTCAATGGTAGTAAGGAATACAGACTTTTATAAACGGTTTTTCAATTTACTTCCCTGTAGCTTCAATGGGAGTAGGGAATACAGTGGACTTACGTGAAGCGAATTCCTTTGAATAATTGTAGCTATGTGATGGATTTGAGATTCCGTTCTCTTTTTATGCCTCGGAGAAGAACAATAGAGCAGCGACTTATTATTTTAGGGGGGGATTACAAATTCAAAGTAGGTAATAACAAGGAATATATCGTAAATTGTTACCGAGTAGGACAGCTAATGCAGTTTCGTCTGTGACGTTTGGGAGCCCCGGGTTCGATTCCCATGACTGGTCTCCTGACCCATGGATTTTTACGGGGGGTTTTCCGGGTCACCAAGCGAATGCTGGGTAGGTTCATTGCATCTCCCAAATTTCCTGTCCGTCCATTCCATCTCCATTATCATTTCACATATTTTTTTTTTTTTAATTTACGTCCTCCAATATTAAGCCATATGGTACAGTGAATGAAGTGGGTGAAATGATGCAATGATGCTCAAATCCAGTTGTGCGGTGACTGGCATACCGCGAGGTTGTCTTTCCGCTGTGTACGGTAGTAAACGCCAGGCAGAGCGGGCTTTGTTTGTGCTGTCGTGTATACAGTTCAGCGCTCCGCGCGTAGTTTTGTTGAATTGGGTATATTTATACCTGTTCGGTTTTGAGTATAAAAAGTAATCATGGCGATGTACAAACGTGTGAATACACTAAAAATCCAATTTGAAGCAACGGCAAGTAAACCTACTGCATTAGAAATCCACCAGTGTCTTGTAAACTTCATGGGATTACAAGTGGATCAAGTTGACACGCTCCAGCTGCACACAAGAGAACGTGCTATATATGTGAAGGTGATTTCGGCGGTATTATACGATAATCTCCTAGCCCGTTATCAAGATGAACAAACCTTTACCTACGCCTCTGGAGAAACGGCAAAGTTACGCATTACACCGGGTGATCAGCAAACAGTGAATGTTAGAGTGTTCAATTTACCTTCGGAGGTTCCCCTCGCTGTGTTGTCGCAGCAGCTGAGCCAATACGGTACAGTGTATGACATACGCAGAGAGCAATGGAGCTCCCAGTATCTTCTTCCGACTAACAACGGAGTGATTGCTGTGAAGATGGGACTAAAACGTCACATACCTGCTAGCTTGGTTATCGATACCTATTTGATTGGAATCAGTTACATCGGTCAACCGCAAGCTTGTCATCTCTGTCATGCCACTACCCACCTGAAAGCTGAGTGCCCCCTTCGTGCCACGCGGTTACCCATCAACCCACGGAACCGTCCAGTTACCTTCAGTGTCGCAGCAGGTGCTAACTCATATGCTGCTGCTGTCGGTAGAGAGTACGCAGCAGGTTCGACGAGTACGTCCACAGAAGACCAGCCGCCGGAGCAACCTACACAACAGGCAGACAATGGTCCGGTAGTAGTGGAGCTGACGAGAGAGCCGGCGGAGTCCGAAAAGTCTGCAGTGGCCAACGATATCACGCCTATGGTTGAGACACAGGATGCCCCTGAAAGATCTGCTGTTACTGCTCCAGCTGAGGGTTCTCGGGATGGTGTTATGGAGGTTGTAAGTGATGAAGAAGAAGAGGTATCTGATACTGAGATAGCTCAGTTAAGGCAAAAGGTTGGCATTACATTGTCGGGTCGCGACCCTCGATTAAGAAGTCAGCACAGGAGGATGGAAGTGCAAGGAATTCCACCACGACAGCAACCTCCGGATGTGCTACACCTGAAAGGTGGTCCCCCGGTTCCCATCCAAGGGAAAGAGATAGACTCAGGCAAGCGGCCGGCAGTGGATGACGGTGATGAATATGAAGAAGAACTACGTTCAGCTAAACTTACCAAAGAGGATTCGCGCCCAGGCATTGTTCAAGGAGGCTCAACTGATATTAAAGTGGTTCCTGGTTCTTCGAAATCCTGGCATCACTAAGGATGTGCTCCTAGCCCATTGAATGCCGATAGATGCGCAAATCTGGGCTTCGCTTAATGTTAATGGTCTGCGACAGGTGGTCAAACAGCAACTTTTAAGGGACTTCTTGATAAATCATGACATAGATATCTGCTTTTTGCAGGAGGTGAATATTGATAATATGGACTTCTTATATGGCTACGAGTACGAGACGAATCTTGGGCCGGAAGGTACCGGTACGGCTATTGTGTATCGTCAAAGTTTACAACTACATAATTTCGTGCTCCATCCCTCTGGTAGAGCCATCTCAGCAGTGTATGAGGGCATTACCTTGGTGAACATTTACGCCCCTGCGGGCAGTAATAAACGAAAGCAGCGAGAAATTTTTTTTAGACAAGACATCTTGACCCATATTCCATCAAGTGCACCGTTCGTCCTGGTTGGCGATTTTAATTGTACTTTAGCTGCTAAAGATCAACGGGGTGCCGTCAATGGGTGTAGTACTCTGCAACAGCTAGTAGAACAAATGCACCTGACAGATACCTGGGAACTTAAGCACGGCTCAGCAGTACAATTTACATTCGTGAGAGGACCATAAGCTTCACGACTGGACCGCATGTATGTTACGGCTGAACTCTTATCCCGCCTTCAGCGCACAGAAATAATGCCGGTGGCATTTAGTGATCATAACGCTCTAATACATGCACTTGAGGGCAGGGCGGCGAGCTGCAATAGAGGCAGAGGTTACTGGAAACTTAACTGCTCCTTGCTTACGGATGAGGAAGTGATGACTGATTTCCAGGACTGCTGGTCACGATTGCGGGAATCCTTTGCGCGTGCACCAAACAAAGTCGACTGGTGGATGTGTAAAGCCAAACCTACATTACGAAACTTCTTTCGGGCTGCTGCCGTTCGTCGAGCGCTGGCTAGAAGAGAAACCATGGAATATTACTTCCAAATCCTCCACGAGCTGCACGTACGCCAACAGCAGGGAGACAATGTTCTGCAACTAGTGCGGGAGATCAAAGAACACATAAAAGCTCGTAAAACACAACAACTTCAGGGATATTTGGCCAGAGTACACTCGGAGGAAGTGCTGCATGGGGAGCAGGCGAGTTTTTTTCATTTGGCAAAGGAACGTAATCATGGTCGCCGGAAGCTAATCACTCAACTTGAAATAGATGGACGGGAGGTTTCCACTACAGCCGAAATTATTCGTGAAGTGAACCATTTCTATGCACAACGATTCACCGACCCCGCAGATCTCGCACACAAAGTAGAGGCATATATGTCAAAATTCCTACCAGAGCTACCGGAAGAATTGTGGCAGGACACGCTGTCGCTGTCCAAATCAGAGTTACGTGAAATAATCCAAAAATCCAAATTGCGTGCCTCCCCAGGACCTGATGGCTTGCCATATGAATTTTACAAGCAATGTTGGTGTCACAACCAGAATAAACTGTTACAAGTCTTTCAGGAAATGTGGAATACAGAGCATTTACCACGCACGTTTGCAGATGGGATAGTGGTACAACTTCCGAAGGTGGCTAGACCCAAGTCCTTACAGGATTATCGACCGATCACGCTGTTAAACTGTGATTACAAACTGTTCGCTAAAATAATTGTTGGTCGTATGCAAAAGATACTACCATATAGCATTAGCGAGTTCCAGGCCGCAGTAAAGAAGGGAGCGACCCTGCAAAATACGTTAGCTGCCTTGAGAGGATGTATACTGCATTGCGCACAGGAACATCAGTCTGCAGCGATTATTAATTTGGACCTCCAAAGGGCCTTTGACAGCGTTGTTCATGACGGTTTGTGGAGACGTATGATGGAATTAAAAGTGCCTGATAAATTCTGCAACCTGATTCGAGCCATGTATGCTGGTGCCTCGTCAAAAGTTCTCTGCAATGGCTATTTAACGTCTGCTATACCGATTAAACGCTCAGTCAGACAAGGATGTCCCATGTCCATGATGCTATTCTCCCTGTATGTTGACCCACTACTCCGACAGCTGCAATCTACACTTGATGGACTTGAGATATATGGGCAGCGAATGGTTGTGAGGGCCTACGCAGATGATATTACGGTAATAGTTACCACCCCCCAAGACAGTCCTCGCTTAAGAGATTGTTTACAAGAGTACGAGGGATCGACAGGGATGACATTTAATATGCAGAAGTCCGAGATTTTAGCCATTGGACCAGATCCGCCGGACACATCCATCTTAGGAATACCTATGGTACGGCGTACGAAGATTTTGGGAGTTTACTTTAGTGATAGCGAGACGGACATGGGGGAATATAACTGGACGACCCGGATTAATGTACTGCGTGGGATGATGTACAAGCAGAAACTCCGGATGTTGAATTTGGTACAACGTATACGATATTGTAACAGTTTCGCGCTCAGCAGGATTTGGTACCTTGCACACGTGCTACCACCAACAAAGCGGGATTCCCAGAGGATAGAACAGATATTGGGCTATTTCATCTGGACAGGGAGGCTCTACCGTGTTGCGCGGGCTCAACTACGTCTCCCGAAGGGGCAAGGTCGTTGGGGATTAATAGAGGTGGCTCTCCAGTCGCAAGCGTTGATGATCAAAATGCTTCTGCTTGCCGTAAATAATCACAGTGATCCCGTGGACACCATGATACAACGCACGCACATGGATTTTTGGCGCCAAGGACAACGAGGCAAGGTACCCGAGATTTTACGGGACACGTATTACGCGTTGGAGCGGTTACCCCCGGAGCACTCAATAGATGGTGATAAGTGCACAGTAAAGAACATTTATGCTTATCTTCGTCAAGCAGTTAGAATCACCCCACAGGTACAGATAAAATATCCGCAGCTGCCCTGGCAGCGCATATGGAAATGTTTTGGCTGTCAGCAACTGAACACCACATGGTTAGCGGTGACGTATGAAATTGTCAATGAACTTCTTCCAACGGCAGACAAACTGTACCGCCACAGAATGGCTAACTGCCCGAGATGCCCTATTTGCTCGGAAGCAGATTCACTTCCGCATCGGGTGATGGTATGTTCCGGAAAAGCTGATATATGGAACTGGGTGCTAGACAAATGTAATAGCTGGATACCTGCCGGATGGAATGCTTCACATGAAGATATCTTACATTTGAATCTTCCTATGGTGAACCCTTCATTACAACGTGCACTGCTCTGGCTGATAACGGGTACATTTACCTGGATAAACACACTGGACACGCCGGGTGATTGTTCAATATCACGGCTCAGACGATTTTTACGCGAAGAGAGATGGACAATGATCCAGCTCAAGAAAATAGCACCCTTCAAACCGTGGATACTGCACATTTAAGAGATATAGGCAATATAATATCAATTTCTGACATCATTCCCCTACATGTAAAACAGTGAGGTACAATAAAATAAAGATAAAAATCGGTCCCCTCCCTTCCTCCCTCTCCTTGTCCCTCCCTTCCTCCCTCTTTCTCTTCAAAAATAAAAGCAAGTAGCTTAAGTTAACAAAAAAAAAAAAAATAGAAAAAAAATACCACGGCTGAGGAAAAAAAAAAAAAAAAAAAACACGAGCTAAACAGCAAAAACAAGAGTTCAATTTTCACCTTGTTGCATAGTATTTCATTTAGAATATAAAGTTACGTTAATAGCTATTTAAGCTAATATAAGATCTGAAGCATTCCTGGCGACGAATGTATTTAAGATACCCTCAGGAAACAAGCCAGGTGAAAAGACCATTAGAAATCGTCTTTGTAGATTTTTATGTAAAAAAAAAATAAAAAAAAAATAAAAAATGACTGGTACAATTCTATGAAAAATAAATGATTAAATGTATGGCACATTGCTGTCACATATGTGGCTTAGTGTTTATTTGGGATTAAAAAAAAAATGAATCCAGGGTGCGTAGAGCATAGAATTGCGTGACATTTGTGTTTCAGGATAAGGGAAACCCCTGGAAGAAACCACACATTATCTCTCATCTGGGCCCGCCTCGGTAGCGTGGTGGTAGAGAATCTGCCTCACGTTCAAGAGGTCCCGAGTTCGAATCTCGGTCAGGGTGAGTTACCTGGATACGGTTTTTTCCGGGGTTTTCCCTTATCCTGAAAGATGAATGTCGGGTAACTCTAAGCTCTATGGACCCTGGGCACATTTGAGCATCATTTCACCCATTCCATTTATCGTCCGATACGACTTAACGTTGGAGGACGTAAAATTACAACAACAACAAAAAAAAGTCTATCATCTGGTGGTCTCTTTCAGGGTAGAAGTACCGGCGGATGCCTCGGCGCTGCATGGCAGATGATATACACCAGGTAAACACTTCCTCCTTCGGTAGGACGGTTTACGGTCTTCGGACCGTCCCAGTGGGCCGTTTCCGGACCACTTCGGTTGGGATGCCGGTTGTGCTGGCCTGCCGGAGGAGTTAGCAACTGGTAAATAGTAGGGACCATGCCCTCTGTACTGTCGTGACTTCTTGAGACGGCCGCCCTCTGTTTCCTCTTGCCTCATCCTTCCTTCCGGAGATGCCCTACTTGGGGCATTAGATATAATAGATCAAGGCTGGTCCCAGTGCCGCAGTAATAGTAATTCTAATCTGAAATTGCTAAATTCCAAAAAAATGTTTTAGATATAAATTGTATGCTTTAACGTCAATTTGCTTTTGTGAGTTAAATTTATGTAATAAGTTTTCAAACTGAAAACTTAAATATTTACATTTAATTTCTAATGGCAATCTCTTATGGTAATTTAATGAAAATATTAGAGGTATTTTTTAGAAAAAAATCTAAAAGCGTTTCACGTAAGAGGCACTTTGAGATGGAGAATTGTTTTAATACATTTTGTTGCCTCCCTGTAGTTAGATACTGAGTTTGGTATTCAAACGTTTTATGAATTATATTATTTTTCATTTTACTCATTATTTTTATAATACCGTATTTTATATTATTTCACTTACGAATTATATTTTTCTCATTCGCACGCACATGCGCACGCTTGCATACTTACACACCGCAGGTAGAAAATTCCATGTGATGTAACATCAACTAGATTATGCTCGTGCAGCTACTGCGTCTCCCGGGGGAAAAATCTGGGAAACACAAGTTGCCTGCTGAAAGAATACCAGAAGACAAACAAGAAAATAGTGTATAGGTCAGGAAATGTTTTACTTCCGATACAGTAGATTCTTCTCTTGGCATCTCGACGAGTAAGAAATTAACATCTGGGGTAGGTGCCACTTGGAACGGTCCTTATCTCTCGGCTGTATTGATTTTCTTCAGACTGGCAACGTTTTTTAGGTGTTTGGCCCACAACACGCCCCCTGTCTCTAAGAGCTGTCAAACCTCAGTCTCAAGAGGTCGTGTTTCTCTTATATGCAATGATGCCTTTATAAATGTTTTCAAATTCTGAAACGTCGTTATACCAATTTTTCACGAAGAGGTCAGCGGTTTACGTCCTAGCTCAAAGGTTTCTTTGCAAATTTTAGAAATATTTTACGGACAGAGAGTGATAAAGAGAGAAAGAGAGAGAGAGAGAGAGTGAGAGAGAGAGAGAGAGAGTCTGAACAGCGTATTCGAATTTGATAAATCTGTGAAATTTCAAACATGGCATCTAAGTTCGACGTACTTTTAAAGAATTAGCATAAAGATTTTAAAGAAAATCTCCCTAACAAAACTACCTTTGATTTTTTTTTTAAAAATTGTCATTTTTAGATTTCTCAAACATGGCTCTTACGATTTTAACTAGAGTATAACATGTTTATGATACTCATATGGGAATTGAATCGCATACATAAATTTTCTGGAACTATTGTATGAACTTCTCTTTTTTCCAAGTGAGCTTTGTTTAATTAGTAACTCTTAAACGATAGAAAATATTACAAAAAATGCATATCCCTTAAAAGTATTATAGTTTTTGTGGAGTTAGATATTTTGCAGTATTCCTTGTTTGGGATTTAAATTAAACCATTTAGGTTTACCTATATCTAAACGGAAATTGTTATTGGTAATATTTTGAATTATATATAAATAAATTCTCTATGAAATTATTAAAATAATGGGCCATTAAAAATCAGTGGCCACACTACCTTGCTTTGGCGCTATCAAAAGTAAATCATGTAAGCTGATAACAGTGAAACATATGAGCATCTAATGTTTGTTAGCTGTGAGTTTAAAGGCAATAACTTTACTTAATAAGACCTTTTCAGTCCGCCTCGGTAGCGTGGTGGTAGCATGTCTGCCTCAGGTTCAAGAGGTTCCGAGTTCACATCTCGGTCATGCTGAGTTACCTGGATAAGGTTTTCCCGGGGTTTTCCCTTATCCTGAAAGACGAATGTCTAGAAACTCTAAGCTCAATGGTCCCTGGACTCATTTGAGCATCATTTCACCCATTCCATTAATCATCCGATATGACTTTAAAAGTTAAAGGATGTAAATTAAAAAAAAATCGGTAAGTTTAATTGTAGGCTGTTATCCATAGTGCCACAAATAAGTTTAGTAAATACGAACAAAGATACTTCATTAAAATTCAGGTTGCAAGAGGTATCAATGCTGGACAATGCCATACAGAATTATTGCAAGCTTATAGTTGACAGACTTTACCATATTGTACCGTGCTTAGGTGGACGAATGCATTTCGTAGGGAAAGAAAAGTCGTCCATCAAAAACGTGGAGCTAGCAGACCGCAATGAACAAGTGATGATGAAAGTGTGCACTACTGGAAGGACATCGTTGTTGGACTTTTATTGAACCAGCAAGGGAAAATGAAAATACCACTTAGAGTGGTTCACTTTAGAATCAGACAGGCAATTATAGCAGCAGTAGTACAGTCTGTTCGAATATTAGGACAAGACTCTATGGATGGCATCCGTCGGCTGCCTGATGTGTGTAGACGAGTTCTTCATGTTGGAGGAGATTACTTCCACGCATTGCAATAATGTGACTGCCACAAAAATGTCTTATTTATTGTTAATTCAAATATTGCCACTAATTACTGACTGACCTGAGTATAAGCACGAAACTATAGTTCATATCGGGAAGTTAATTTTAAACCGTTTTTATCCACCTTCAATATATGTAGGTGGGCTTAAAGTCTGATACTTAATTAAGCATTGGATTATGAGGATAATTTTGAAAATAGCAAAGGGTAAGAAAAATAAGACTAAGAACAATTATACACGTCAGGCCACATGTGCATTTCAACACCTGAGAACCCATAGGTTATGTTTTTGATATTTTGTTTTTAAATTCAGTCGGAATACACTTAAAGGCGACATATACTGGGACAGAAAAAGAAGGTAGAGAAGAAAGGAGGGGAGATGAAAGAGAGAGAATTAGGTAGGGGAGAGGAGAGGAGTGGAGAGGACAGGAAAGGTGCAGAGGAGTTAAGAGTAAGCAGAGAGTGGCCCCCTTTTGTCTCCAACGCGATGCTTGGTCCCGTGACAGCACGCAGGAAGGGGACTTCAGCGCAAAGGAGAAGTTCTGCCGCAACAGACCAACCGCCGTCATCTCTTACTATAACTTTATAACAGATAAAAGAAATGTAGGCAGGAAATGGCATTTGCAAAATTTATAACATTTGTGAAAACTACCCCAGTTTTGATGTGGAGAAACCACGGAAAGACCAATCACTGTCCCGACGGTCTAATTGCGGACCTCCCAGATGTGTGCCTCACTTTGCTGCGGAACCTCCTCGCTCAATAGACATACAGGAGAAGGAGAGAGAGAGGTAGGTGGGAGAGAGAGTGTCTGGAAAATTTCCGTGATGCAAACGTGAACCGTTTTGTCCAGTTGTACATTGCAAGTTCAAGTTAGTCTTTAAAGTGCACTAACAGCTGGAAACTTCGGTCCTAAGTGCTGCTCTTAGATAAACTTCGGTTTGTGCTAAAGGCTGCGAAATCGATTCCGATCCAAAATAATAAATCAGGGAACCCGACGGAGAAAACGGCATTATATCGTCAGCATTGGCAAAATACTGAGAGTTTCTGGTTCGTTAAGTAAAAAAGATAAAGATTTGGTTAACACCAATATAGAAAAAACTATCTATATACCCGATGTGTTCCACTCACATGACTTTCTCTTACCGACACACTATTTTTATATCTACTTCGTTTAATCAAGACATACGTTTGGACAATATATGTTGATTCCATACATTATAAGTACCAGAGGAATAAATAAGTGCAATAGGATTAGGTAATAGCAAAAGATTCCAAGACCTGGACAGTGCAATTCCTTTGAAATTCCACTCGCTTTGTATGTTCAGCACAAAGTAGAATGACTGTTTGAGAAATCTATAAGTGTTTGAATATTCAAAACAACAATAAGGAATATCCCCGAAAACACTTACAGAAAATTGTGTTTTTACATTTTTTAAATTAAGACTACGTCTATTTCTTACGCTTTTCCACCTACACAAAAGTAATTTAGAATGAAACTTCAAGACTGTTCCACAAAATTCAATACGTCACAAAAATATCATTGTCACAAAAATGGTAATTTAACTAAAATATTAATGGCTCTTTCAAAAAAAATTACAATTTTCGAAAACAATTCCATCTAAAAGATATCTTGGGAGAGATTTTCCTTTAAATCGTTCATACACATCATCGAATATTTAGAAATTAAAATACCAAGTTCAGCATTCAATAAACTTTTAATTTTTGGATTACACCTTTTCAGGGTATCAGCACGCACGTACACACATATTTCAGTGCTTTTTACTAAATTTAATTTTACATCAGGCTGCCTCAAAAATATTTTCGTTGAAACATCGTATGTTAGGGTAGAATGCAATACGATTTTTGCTAAGCATGGTAGAGATGCCAAAACAATGTCTAAGGGGGCTGAATTTGACTAATTCAATTATGTACTTCGCCATCTTGGTGAAGTATATTATGCGTGTTCGATGTCTGCCTACATTAATTTGTTTTCAGGTCTGGTATATTGGAATTATAACTGTACAGTGCTATATGGTTCCACACAGATAATATTTCTTGGGTCATTCAAAGGTCTGCGGGTCATATGTTGGAAAGAATTAAACTATATCAATTTATTTTAGTAGTATACTGGTATTAAAGGTGCGAATATATTTTTGTTGCTGTAATTTTACATTCTCTAACGTTAGTGATGTCGGACGATGAATGGAATGGGTGAAATGATGCTCAAATGAACCCAGGTTCAATAGAGCTTAGAGTTACCTGGAATTCCTCTTTCAGGATAAGGGAAACCCCCGGAAAAAGATTATATAGGTAACTCATCCTGACCGAGATTTGAACTCGAGATCTGTTGAACGTGAAGCAGACACGCTACCATCTCGTTACCTAAGCGAGCATTATATTTTATGAACAAGAAACTGTAATCCTCTTAAAAGTATTTTAATTTGGCTGATTTGCTATTTGTGCATTGTGATAGAGGTATGCAGTTTATCTTTAAGACTTACTTTCAATATCAATTTCAATGCATTTCAGCATCGTTTCAATACACATTTTCTACCAGCTCCACTTTACTACTTTTTTTTAAATATCTTTAATGGCGAACATTTCATAAGATTTACTGCCACTGATTTTTACAACATAAATGCTCATTCTTGAGGCCGCCTTGGCTGAGTGGTTAGACCGCTTGGCTCTCACCAAGGCGGCCCGGGTTCGATCCCAGGCGATCGCAAAGTGAAATTTGTGGTGGACCCGCTAGTGTGGGGTTTACCCCGGTCCTCCAGGTTCCCCCGCCAGTATTCCACCCTTGTTCCATGATCATTTTTTCTTTCATCCCACCTTAATACTATCATCGACTTCGTTCATTCTCACACCAGACATAGGCTGATCACCCATCCTGGTTCTCTAACAGATCCAAAGCTTCAATTCCTCAGGCCCGACCATAAGGAATACAAGAACAAGAATCCCCTAACAAAACTGTAAGTGGAACTACTAGGGATAAGGTAAAGAACAATATATGCACATTTGTTTATTGATTTGGGTGCTTATTTCTTCTTCTCTTTATATAAGCTGCTGGCACATTTCTTCAAGAGTATTTTCCCGTCCCATCTTTTCCTTGGTCTTCCCGGGCTTTCCCCCATTATCTCTACATCCCTGGACATCCTTACAGTTCTATAAGATGCCATTAGTTGAATATTTCTTCTTTTTATTTCTTTGTACACTCCACAACGTTCTTTGTTGTGAGTTTCTCCACAATTATCTTCGTTCCTGTTTGCATGAAGTTTCTTTACCCATATATTTTTCTTAGTGTGTTCATTTCTCTTGCTGACCTAGGTTATCAATATTTCACTGTTTATAGTGACCGTATGTAGAATACTTAGTACGCGATAACACTTAATTCTTTATTTACGTATGAACCGACAGATAGCTCCGCTCGTTGCTTCTGGTCTGCCTTCGCCCAAGACAGAAGCAGATGACCGTCTTAATGGCCTGCCAGCCACGATCTTTGTTCCCACACAGCTGCGTGTGTATCTGACTTTCACTTCTTGAAGCCCTTTATTCACTCTAAAGCTCCTTTGTGACTATTTTGTCCATTGTGATTATTAGTCTCGGCCAAGTCATTATTAAGGGTCCGGAGAATACCTTTTCAAACGAAGTCAAGTATCACTCAGTTAGAATCCCTGCTTCAAACACTGTTTCTCCCATGTGTTTTGTTACACTACTCAACCACCTGCCCCTGCACGTGTTGTAACAATTATTACAATATTACGATTCTTTATTTATTGCAATCCTTCGGTATCAGGCGTTAGCCATATGTGTGTGGAGATTTCGCGAGCTGAGAGATACAGATATGATGAATCATTAAGTCCCATAACAATAATTTTATATCCCTTGAAAAATCTTGGAGATAACTGAACATTACTGAATACATTATCTTCAGTCTGGCAACGGAGTAGGATTACAGAGTCAAATATTTTTGTTGTGGTTTGTGGTCAAGCGTGACTATGACGGGTGAAAGTCTAAATTAGGTCACCAATTGAAAGCCCTTTTTACACGTGCCTGTGTGTTTATCAGCTACCTACTACTGTCAGTAGTGTGGGGTGGTGTGCTTTTGTTTTAACCTATTCAGTCGTATTTACGAGACCATAACTAAAAGCTGCTTAAAAGCTAGGATAACCAATTCTACTACTAAGAAGTTGGCATTAACACTGATATAGGAATGACATACCTTAACAAACAGAAATAGTGTTAGGATACAGACATCTGATATGAAATTCATTAGAGTAATGACTTATATTAATTAAGACAAAAAATGCAGTCAAGATACCAGGAAAGGATTAAAAGTACAAGAAATAAATGACATTATTGCTAACATTAGAAATCAAAGAGAAAAACATATTCAAAGGATGGAAAATAACAGAATACATAAATTAGGCATAAACTTGAAGCAGTTATTTTAAGTTGCATTTCATCTAAAGTTACTAAAAGTTATTAAAAAGTAGAGGAAGAAGGGAACGAATTTAGAAAGGACAATTGAAAGTAAAAGTAGTGATTGGAGATTTAAAAGGAAAGGGAAATTAATATTAGTAATGTTTTAATAATGATATTGTTGTAAACTTTTAAAGAAATATCGTTTTAATGCTAAATTACTTAAAATTATTCAAAGAAAACAAATCTAAGATATTGCGAAACACAGTAATGAAGATCGTGCAGTTAGAATATGATGTGGACCAATAAAAATGTGTTGAATTGCCGTAATAATGACAAAACTATTAACTTTGGACTGGTCAGATTTGTCGTTCTGTGAAAAGACGTCAAAAGGTTGGACGCAAAATATTATTCGATCCGTAAACTTCCAAGTAGAGGCTGTCTAGAATACAACATAATTGTAAGAAGGAATACCGCGCTTCGGAAAGTGTAAACTGCTTTGGTGTTATAGCGAGGTTATGTAAATTATTCAATAAATTAAAATTTGAATTTCAAAAGGAAAAATAAAACAAAACTATTATTTCACTTCTTTAGCAAACTACTCATCGCTTCCTATCCGTGACCACGCCCAAGATAGGATCATCGTGCAAAGACGAGAGCAGCCTTGGTAACTACAAGAACCCATCGCAATCAGGAACGTTGGATCCAGCCCCCAGGACAGGACGCTGCAGCATCCAACCCACTGGACACAGACATCGTCATTATCTTCATCCCAATAGCGAATCCTGTCGCAAACTATAAAACAAAAGGTACAAGAAATCAGGGAAAACCTGGAACGGATTGGGAACTCCAAAGTGAAGTCTTTTAGATGCATCGTGTAAAATTAAATCAAAGCCACATATTTGCTGAACCAGAAATATATCAATGGTCAATAACTGCAACATCAACATTATGTGTATTTACAACAGATGCTCCATTGGACTCGTTGCTATAACTCTTTTTTAATTTACGTCCTCCAACGTTAAGTTATATCGAACGATGAATAAAATGGGTGAAATGATGCTCAAATAAGTCCGGGGTCCATCGAGCTTACATCTAAGCTGACATTCGTCTATAAGGATAAGAGGAAACACCGGGATAAAACCTTATCCAGGTAACTCGCCATAACGAAGATTCAACTCAGGACCTCTTGGGTTTGGAATTCTTTTATTGGAAAGCTTATCCGAGGTCTTGGGCCCCATGCATGTTCCAGTCAACTTCGTCATAGGCAAGAAGTATTTGATTTCTAAAGAGTTCCATAGTTCTGAATGCCTTAGACGCATCCAAAACACTGACAGGACCTGCTGTTGAGCAAAGTGTTGCGGCAGGTAGTTCTACTATTGCTGTTTTTTTTTTTTTTTTTTTTTCATTTAACTGCAATGGTCATATCGGCGGCCGTTCTCCTCTGGAACACATCAAAGATGTTAATTCGCATTCGTTGAGTTTTAATCATTTGATCACGCACACATTCGCACTCTCATTCATGCTTCCAGACTCTGGGGAAGATGGGGAATTATCTTGGTCGGAGAAAAATCCGCACCCGAACCTGGGACCCTAGCATGGCAGGAAGGTGCTCTACCGAATGAGGTACAGGGCCAGTCGTTCTACTGTTTAGATTTCTGACCTTCCTTCTAAACGCACTCCAATGCTGTCAGGTTGCCAAGAGCATGCTCATACCTTTATTCCGGCAGAACTGCCGAAAACTAGTTCTTTAACATAATTTTGTGGCTAAACCAATAGTTTTATCGGCATGTGGTAAAGGCACAAGTAACATCTTTTGTAATTCTATCTCGTTATCCTAAATTCAAAAGTAAACGATAAAGTTGTGAAAATTAATAGTTCTTTCACACTGGCCGTGTGTAGGCTAAAGTATGGGAAGATAGAGTCAGACTGAAAAATTCAATGCCATAACCGGGATTTGAACCACGGATCTTCTGGTTGCCGTCCGTATTAATTGACCTAATAGGGGTTAACTATAAAGCCTGGGCCTTAGATTACTTACATGTTGTAAGTCGCCATTAAGGTAGTTGTCTCATGTGTCTATGAGAACTCCTAAGTGGTTTACCAGGAAAAACACGAGTCAGTTGGAGAATTTAATGTCATGTCGGCATGTTGGCAATAGTAGCTGAAGGGTTAGAGTGGCTGGACGGCAACCAGAAGATCCGTGGTTCAAATCACGGCTATGGCATTGAATTTTTTCAGTCTGGCTCTATCTTTCAATAAAGGTGTGGTCATATGATCGCGATCAAAATTTTGATTAAGTTTCCTTTTTATTTATACAACCATGTACGTCAGAGGAAAATGGTACAAGAACTTGTGTTTCAGTTTAACGCCAGGAGGTATGCGCCTTGTATATTATTCTGACGAAGTAAGGCTCACACAGAATGTTCCAGGCCATTGGCCAAAGTTCATACACCTTGAGTCTAATCTTGCAGATGTGTAACATGGACACTTTGCCGTGTAACACATTTCCGGCTTCCTTTGTAAACATATCGGACTAATGGGCAGACGGAGAAGAGGAAAATAAATAGTAGCGGTGGACAGAAGAGCCACAAAAGGACGGTATCACAGGAAGCCCATTTTCCTGCTGCCTTGTGAATAGAACAAAGTGGTTTGCTCCCTCCCGTCTTAATGTATAGAACGAGCGTTGGGAAAGCAAAACATACCCTTGTCAAAACTACCTCTTCCATCTATACCCTCACCATTAACCCTTCAGATAAGTGGAAAATGCTCATTCTCTTACTACAGAATTGCTGCATATACATTAAAGTTTATAAATGTAAGACACAGCAGAATTACTGAGAGTTAATGCTACACAGAACGCGTCCAACTTTCTCTACTCATTAGCGTAACTCAGAAAACAATAGTCACTTTAGATAAGTACACAACATTAAAGAGGAAGATTGTAAAGCAATTAGCATGTCCCTAATAGCACTTGCGGTGTTTCTCTTGAGAATGATATTTACTGTGAAGCATTTGTTTGATAAATTAAACATTGTGGCCCGATGATGACGGACAGTCCGATTCTTCAAGGGCGGTTCTACAAGGGACGACAGTTGTGATGTACTACTACCGTGAGAGATTAGAGACGTATTATGCTGCACACTCCCAATTAAACTGTCCAGAAAAAGAGGCAACGTCGTGCTTATTACGCTACTACTCCGCGAAGTTACAGAGAAAATTTGAACTACGTCGCGTTAGCGAGGCGAAAGTTACTATTTAATTAATGTAGCTGCTAAGTATGAGCTGCAAGTTATAAATGTCATTTAAAATAAAAACCAGGACAAATGATCACCAGTTCCTCACCGAATTAAGTGAATGCGCAAAAGGTTCAACAGCTGGGAGTCATTTATTAATTTCGATCTCGTTTCATTTATCCCAAATTCTTCTTTGTTCTTTACTGATACACTTGCCAAACATGAATTTCAATCATTGTGTATAACACTTGTGGCAAATACAATAATTTAAGAGAAAACGTAGGTTTATTATAAACAAATTTCCACATTCCTTCCAAATAAGTTCCAAAATGAAGTATACTCTTTACACAATGCCTCCACAAAAAGTTATGGTCAAATTATTATTAATCGAACGGGCTTTAGAGTTTACAGAGCTACGAGGGCTGTTGAAGAAAGAATGAACACAATATTTTTGACAACATATCTTTACTCATCCTTGTAATTTTGATGGTCCTTCTCAAAATAGTCTCCCCTGAATGCGATGCACTTCTGCCAGCGTTTCTGCCAGTCTTCAAAGACATGCTGGAAACCATTTTTGAGAGATCCTCCAAAACCGCCTCCGCAGCCTTCACTAGTGCTTCTGATGGTGGAAAATGCCTCCCACCAAGGCGTTTCTTCAAGTTAGGGAATAGAAAAAGGTCAAATGGGACTAAATCCGGAGGGTGAGGAATGCACTTCACGTTGATTTTTGCAAGATATTCAGCAACAGCATTGGCAATATGTGGCCGCGCATTATCGTGATGCAGCATCCAGCCTGCTTCATGGAAATGTGGTCTTTTGCGCCTGATATGCACTTGCAATGTTTTCAGGACATCCCTGTAGTATTGTTCAGTTATTGATGTGTGTGCAGATAAACCATTCCATGAATATCAAAGAATGAGATGACCATAACTTTACCAGCAGAAGCAACCACTTTTGCCTTTTTGGGGGTTGGTGATGAAGGAGATTTCCACACTGAGCTTTGCTGTTTGCTCTCAGGATCAAAATGATGTAGCCAAGTTTCATCAACTGTGATTACTTTTGAAAAATACTCCGGATCTTACTCTAACATCAACTTTAACTGCATGTTACCTCTATTACAGCGGTAGGCGATACTGAGCATGTCAGAACTTGCCTGGTTCTCACAGGCGGGAACCAGGAATAGGTACCAACAATAAAACTACTACGGCGTGTTTGTTTCACATTAAGCTTACAGAATACGATAAGATTGAATTTTAGTGCGAAAAATTATGACCATAAAAATTATGATCATTCTTTATTGAACAGCCCTCTTACAAATGCATACTGCCACGCCCCCTTTTCCAATTACAATGCATTTGCTTATTATATTTTTACATGCTTGCGCATTCCAGATACAGAAAATATGTTCTTTTTGTATTAGAAATCTCTGATGATACCTGTTAACCTTGTTTCAATTTAAGCATGTCTTGCTTTGCTGTTTTAATAAGTTACATGAATTACATAAATAAAATAAGATTTAGCTGGATTTGGACGTCTTTGGAAACCTCGGGACTCGTTTTCTGAAACCGATACTTCTCTCAAAAATCATTATATGGGAAATACTTTTTCCCATAATTCTGTATCATTTTATAATGAAAGACTTTAGGAAGTCTGTTTATTTTTGTGTGTAAATTTATCCCTCTTCTTGCGATGGATACAAAGAGAGCCGTCGAATAAATATAAAAGCAATGTTAAAGTACAGCGGCTAAAGTCCCATACAATGGAACAGCTCTTTGGACAAAATACACGTTTTATCTACATATTATGATCCCAAAAGTTCCTACAACCTTGACCAGCAGCCACCAAGGAGCAAATTTTGCTACCTTCTTTGCCTTTCCGCCGCGGTTGCACCAACAATTTTACTACTTTCTTCCACCGCTGTTTTATTCGCCAACCTATAACCCCCCATCCTTTCTATAACGTGGTTAAATCCCATTAAAGGCAGGAACACCTCCAAGAACAGCTTTGGATTACCCTCACACTGCCAACTTATCGTTAAGTTCAGCGTCTCCCAAAGATGCGGTAACAATTTAATAAAAGTAGACGAACCAGAAAACTATTCTTTGAATGGAAAAGTTTAGAGCATCTCAAAAATAGCTGGTAAATTGATCTACAATATTATACACATTTATGTATAATAGTTTTAAATGTCATGTCATTATATGAAATGACTAATGATATTACATGAGGAAGAAAATGCTTATACCTTTTTTATGAATAGCCTATGAATATCCTTTCCAAGTATTGAATTTTCTAAATCCATTAACCATTGGATTGTGTTACGGTACGAAGGGGATTCGGCTCTGCGACCAGTCTTGATCTACTGCACCTATGCCCTAAGTGGGGCATCCCCGAGAGAAAGGATGAAGCGAAAGGAGACAGAGCAGTCGTCACAATGAGCCACTACAGTGCAGAGGGAAGGGTCCATACACTTTAAAGTTGGTCACTCCTAGGTAGCTCGCCCACCTGCGGTCCAGACACGGCCCACCAGACCAGGATCTAGGACAAAGACCTCCGGCCGAAGAAGGAAGAGTTTATGAGGAGCATATCATTCTGTCATGAGCTGCCGAGATACCCTCCGACACTTCTTCCCTGAAAGAGAACACTACGTGAAGATAATATGAAGTGATAATGAAGACGAAATGGGGGGACAGGAAATTCAAGTGATGTCATTAACCTACCCAGTATTCCCCTGGGGACCTGGCAAAAACCCACTAAATAACCTATGGATCAGGTAGGTCGGCCACAGAAATCGAACCCGGGCGCCAGACGAAACCGCCTAAGACAAACCGCTTAGTAATCCAGTAACCAAAGAAAAACCTTTCTGAAAAAGTAGAGGTTATTAAAATAGGCAATGTATGTGAAACCACTATCTTTCATTAAATTTTTGTATACTATTTCTAGTCCTCTTCCATATATTTCCTATCATTACTTAGAATTTCTAGTACATCAGCATAGATACCTCTGAAACGTTACATTCATGTAAGGATAATAATGGAAAATACCAAGCACAGCATGCTAGTTATTAAAACATTTGAATGTCCTAATAGTGTTCTGTATACCTCTTTGTAGCCATACCAAATAAAGCCTGTCCGCGAAACTTTTATCACAATTAACAAGGCGCATAAAAGAAGTTTTAATTGGGGTAATTAGTACGAATGCAAATTTGAGTAGTTAAGAGATAGTAGCACGCTAAACTTTTTCCCCTTAGTTATAAGGATAGCTTTGTCCTTTCTTTCTCACATTTTCATTTGTAGTTCATAATCCTATATCCCATTATCTCTTGAGTTTCAGCTAAAAGGAGTAAATTCTAAATACACTATTCATTTTCATATGCTTTTTCTTAAAGGTGTACTTAATAGACGTTTATTAAGAAATCAGAGCTTTAGAAGGATTTTCAGGAGTTGTCATAACCTCTCAGCGATTTTTCAAATTGCTTTCAATAAGTCTTGAATTTAATGTAATATAAGCTCCTGCGGCAAACCCGCATACCAGTATCAAATTGATTGGGTTCTAATTGGTGTTGTGAGTTCTCTTATCCTCAGGTGAATGGTTGTAGGAAATGGATTTTGATGGCTGTTGTTTAATCAGTCGTATTAATAACACTATGTTTGTTGCAGAATTATTTGGTTTAATTCCTACTAAGTTCGCTTATCGACTTGGATCGGTGACCACCTGTTAGTAAAATTCCTGACAAAAATTCAATTTTACTTGAAACCCTGGATTACTTGCTTAAAGTTACTTCCGCGCGGTTTCTATTTCTTGTTTATACGGCGGCTACTTTACTGTAATAAAACTTCTAATGCTACCGCTGGTTGCGCTATTCTTAACTTCCCTACATTTCAGACTTATAAATCTTCGCTTCTCTTCTTAACGCGCATGAACACGTCCTTCCTGTCGTAGTATCACCTTTTAAGTAACTTTTTCTTACTTCACGATTCAGTTCGAACCTTATTCTCACCCCCTCTCTAACTTTATCACATGACCAAGCTAGCTCACTCTTCTCAAATCTTACATTATTATTGGTTTCTCATTTATTTGCAATTTTCGCATTGGTTTGCAAAACTCGTCTAACTCATTGACGTTCAGCCCACCCTGAGTTGGGGAACGCCTACCCTGAGTTGTTTGTAACGATGTACATCGTTATCAAATCAGCGAAGTAAATCTATTTAGCGTTCATGCTCAACTGCATTTTGAAAGCCCCTTTGTCCCAAAACATTCCTGGCTGGACGTATACTACAGTTCTCAGACATTGAAATTTTCCTAGCACAAAGAGGGTGACGGACCTCCCTTCCTGTCTCTCCGAAATGTACAGACTTTTACAAGAATATTTTCTCTTTCTTGCCTGGATGCTAGTATATATGTTATATTAAATTATATTCTTCCCTTCTTATTCTTTAAGTCAACCGCTATTTTAATCATTACTCTATCCATCCTAATTTCATATTATTATAACAAGATTTTTATGTTAGTTTAGCAAGGCCGTTTTATTCATTTATCTTCTTTTTTAATTATCTTATTTCGATTAATTCGCCACTTCCTAATCGCTGCCTGATACTGCGGCTACACTTCGTACGTGCTTTTTTTTTTTTCATAGTACCATTACATTGTTATATTAATACCTCTAGATGGTAGTGCTCTAGGACAGAAACAGGCAGGAACGAGACCAATCTTTGGAAATAGGTATGGAATGATGGCTCTGAATAAATTACTGCCTTCTAGTTCCGATCTCGTGTTCATAAGAGTTCTTTGGTTATAAAACCGTATTTTGTTTTTTATGATGCTACAAATCGCCATGTCAGCACGGCATATATATCTGGATTTCGTCCTTGCAGGAGCCCCTTTATATGCCAGTTAATCTTCTAACATGGGATATCGTATTTAAGCATGCTTGAAAACCATCGATCCGAGTTGGGTTTCTAGCCCAATTAGCCCCTGATAAAGCTTTATTCTGCTGTTACCGGTCCCCTTCGCCAAAATAAACTCCACCGGCCAAAATAAACGTTGAATTATTTGTTCCCGAACTCTGCGATCCAAATCAATTTCGGTTTGAATTAAACGTAACGTAGAAACGCGGATTGCGTTCACTGCGGAATGTGTGCACAAGTCGATTTCAATTTCCCTTAGAAACGTAGCATTAGGGAACTGCACCTACACGACCCACAGCTGCAGTGTATTTGTATGTGTCTCGTAAAAATGTTGCAACATCGAAGACGATTCGAAAGTTAAAAACTACTTACAAAGAAATAAAACCCACGTTTACTCGAGCAAGTTGCTGGCGTAGAAGAACTTTCTTTCGTGCTTACTACAACTTTATAAGGATAATATTGATTCAAGTTTACGAGCAGCAAATGGGAACTCCAATTTTCTCTGAAATTCGTGAGGAAGCAAAAGTGAGCATTCAGCGTTTTCCTGGAAGAAGCGATTATGACGTCATAAGTAGGCTTCTAATTATTATGCAACGTATTGGTGATCTGTAAAGAGGTGAAGCAATACGTCACAATTATCACTGTAGTAGACATCTTCTGTTACCGGTCACAACATGCAGGTCTGCTTGGCGCAGATGTAAGGGTAAGAAAATTATATTTTACAAAATTTTACAATGATACAGTTGCCAAGATCAAAATTGGAGAAAGCACTTTCGCAGATTATGTATATTTTTAAATACTACAATTATAGTTTATGAATTACCTGTTTTTCTATTCCAATGGAACTGCCAGTGGCTCATCCCTATCGGTGTCAATGTCACTTCCGTTAAGAGACAATTCGCCATTGTCACTGTCTTTATTGTATGAGTCTTGCAAATTTATGATTACAGGTTCCAAAATCTCGTCACATGCTATTTCTTTCTTAAAATCGTATTTTTGTAGGTTGTTTTTTTTTTTTTTTTTTTTTTTTTTTGCATGCCTTACGCAGTTTTCCCAGTCCTGTTGTATTGCCTTGTCAATTTCTTCATGAATCGGTCATTCAACTTCCGCCAGTTTAACAGTATTATTTCTGTTTACAACCCCCCTTTATATTTGAGCTCACACCAACTCAATTGTATTATATTGGCAATGGTAAGGTGGGAGGCGTATTACCTCGTGTCCCATTTCAATTGCAGGTTGATCCAGCTGATACTGTTTTTCCGTGTTCTTAAACGAAAGTACTCTTTGCAGTAACTCATTTTTAGTTTCTGTTTCCGAAAATTCAACCCCCCTTTTGGTAAACATTCAACAATGTCGTTTTCTTCTGCTGGCCGAATTTGGTATTTTATTTGCAATAGCCGAAAGATACGGTGCATTATCCATTATAATAATGCTTCCCTCTTCTAAATATTAATTTAAGAATCTGTTAAGAAACCATTATTTAAATGTATCAGCTTTCATCCCTTCGTGATAGTCTGAGGTACTTTTGGAGAGAAAAACACGATCTTTCTGGCAGGAAACCTATCTAAGCAGATCCAGCATAACAAATGATGGACCGACTGCCTTTTCCAACAGGTACCTTTAAGCCACCCTTTTTGAGGAGTCCTGCCAGATTGACTTTTGAGTGTGGTTTTTATTTACCCATGTCCCGTCTTAGTAAAAGATAGGTCTCGCATCACCAGAATGTCTAAATTCATACATTTTGCGTAAGAATTTTTATATTGCTGCAACAATGTCACTCCTCTCCATTAAAAATTGATGCTCGTCATTTGTCTTTCTGTACCTGAAACCTAATCCCCACAAAATTCTGAAAGTCGATGATTTTGACCCAGTGTATGAAATTTTGGTTCTAACAGCGCAAGTTATTTTCTGTATAGTTGGAAATTCACCTTGGTCTTAAAACTCAAGCATATTTCTATGTACAACGTCCTTGTCAAACTCACTTAAATTTGTAACCCTCTTCGGAGGACCAACATGTTTCCTGGGCGACACAAACACCTGGGCAACACTGGGATCAAATTTTCTTGCTCTCCACAAATGCGTGACACACTTGTTTTACCTACTCCACACACTTCAGCAGTAAGCCGTTAAGCTTTTATGAAATCGAGCTGATTTCTATATTCCTCATTGCCCATTTTTTTAAGAACGTGTACACCCAGCCTTATTCGCAATCCCTGACTTTTTGACTCGTCACTAAATTCACCGCAAGAAGCCATTGCACCATTTAACTCTTACTCTACTGTTGTGTAAAGAACAACTGAATGATATTGATCTGAACTCTCCACAGTAAATAAATACTTCTTATCCAGCATTCATTCATAAACATAAGCACACAGCATTCCACAGGCTAACAGGAAATGAAGTGTTTGCTCTTTCTCGAATTTAGAACACCTTGACTTACTCACAGTAATTCTTTCATTACCTCATTTAAGTAGTTTAAATTTCAGTTCTGAGTAATTAAAAGATATGTAGATACATACACACCAACCACTTTGAACTCTCTAGAGTAAATAGAGATTACGAACCATTCATAAACAAAGATATAATGTGACCAGACACATTCTGCCAGGGCAGCAGGAAATTTATTGTTTCCTCTCGCACGAATTGGTTTATTCAAAGTAATTCTTTTATCACGTCACGTCAAACATTTACGTTTCAGTTCTGAGTAATTACAGATATACGTACACGCATACATGACAACCAATAATGATATTGTTGCAGTGCTTAAGTCGCGATATATTGTTATAATACAGGTAATAGTGGTTTATTTATTTGTATTCCATAAAACTATTTGAGCAAGAATATGGGGGTTTATGGTAATATTAGATACATTACTCTCTATCTTCCACATGGATCAGTTTTAGCAAAATCTGAATTTTGTCTTAGCGCAAATAGTATATCATACAGATTGATTAGGTTGGCGCTCCTCACACACCACTTAGCGGGAATGCAATACGACAACACCGCAGGACTCCGATTGGTTGCTCACCTAGAAGCGCTCAAGAACAGACACCTTCCCATTTGAAACACATAATAGCTAACATAAAAGCAATGTATAACATCAAAAATATCACAGAAATTAGAAACAGGGAGAAAAGTTTGGAGGTTCTTACGCCAACAGACCACGGCAAAACAGCCCGGAAATAATTAACTGAAATATTGACTCCGGCCGTGAAAGCTTACGTTCTCTCAGATGAACCTGTTCTAAACGCTAATAACACCAACTCTTACATATGGAATAGTTATTATTTATTACATATGGGAGAAACTAAAAGGTACTGACATGGAGGAAATAGAATCTGTGAAATGCAAAGCAAATAGAATGGTGTATGCAATCGCGTAGGAAATATATTCCCTGGAATATATAGGAAACAAAATGCTACTATCAAATACAGAAGCTTGCAGAGAAGCAATACCACCAATGAAGTAGAAGGAAAAGGAAATAAACACTGAATTCTTCGGAACCAGGATTGAAAGACGCCATGAAAAATTAACAATGGATGAAGAGCAACCAACCACAGAGGCACAAAATCTACTGTGTATAACCAAGAAATTTCCCCAACTGAAGGACCAATGTGCATGCAAATATTGTGAAAAAGGTGCAAACTCTACCACTACAACAAGTGCAAAAAAAAAAAAAAAAAAAAAAAAAAAAACATGCAGTCTAAATGAACTCATAAAAGAAAGCAGACAGACTAGATTTCTCGTCTACACTATATGAAAAAAGAGGAGCCGATCTCATAGTACTCTTGGGAAAGGACTTCTTTCGGAGCTAAAGTACCAAAACCAAATTCTCTACGTTCACTGTAGCGTAGCCTGGAAGCAATGAGGAAGGGGGGACAGGCGATAGCAGTGGAGGGAAGAGACTGCTGCATTTCCCCTTAATTTCCTAGTATTGCTCCTTACACAGCTCAAAGGAGGTAGAGTTTTCTTAATACCGCCACACCTTTGAATGCTAGAGCAAAGTTTAATTAAGGCATGCAGATGCCATGTAGCACGAAAGGAGATGATGCATTTTAGAGAGTTCGCAATTTAAAACCCATGTCCCAGAAAGTAATTATATGCTGTTTGCTCGTGACGGTTTACTCACTTCCATGACCAAAGGAAACATCTATGCAACAGCTAAAAGAACCCACATCTCTACTTGCGAATGTTTGCACTTCTTTACCTATCTGTTTGTTCTTCTCTCCTTCACTCCCACTGTCTCATTGTTTCTGCATCTATCACCCTCTATCTGCCTATTGATTCCTGCTCTCTTCTGCCCCACTCCTTGTTCAACGTACTGAAACAAAGACGTCTTCCTTTAAACTGCTTTATTTTCACCAAAACGTTATCTCAATGCTGATGTACAATCAATCTTGGTTCACGCCTCCACAATGTTTCTTTATGTCACTTTAGCATGTAATCTTTCTGCTGCTATTAATCTTTCTGTCATAGACACAGGTCCACCACTTACGCGGAGCTATAAGCCGATTCTGAACACCATTTCGATATTTCCATAAAAACTGCCTCTCTGGCCGTTCTACTGCCGTTCGATACTGCGGATCCGCACTTGTCGATCTGGGAACTAATCCCTGCATCGTTCTTCGGCTTGCTGACTCATCTCCTACAGAAGAGGAGTCGTACTCAGCTAGAATTACCACAGAGCTCTCACTACTACTCTTGTAAAACTGGTGGAGCGAAAACTTGCCAAGTGCCAGAGGCGCAAAGCACTTTGGTATCGTAAATACCGTTACACCTATTGTAGGGCCACTTGTCAATTTACAGGCCTCAGTATCCAACAATGTCTCGAGATCTGCAATGAATGAGTATACTATTGAGGGGATCTATTGTTTTGTATCTGTTTTGTGGTTTGATTGAATGAATCTTATTTATTGCTTTAGCTGTTATTAAACTCAATATCGTGGAGTGCTAAACCACGTGGCTCTCAATCGAAGCGAGACAACCCTACTTTGTCCGAGTAATACTGAAGTTGCGCAGTTCCAGCTGGCAAGCTGTCGTGGCGTTAACATTACTACTTTTCCTGGCGACGCATGGTTTTATATACCTGCCAGGCGAGGTAGATCTCTCTGGAACTGGAAACCTGTCTGAAATACAGTCTGAGAGGTATTTTGCGTAGTAATAAACCAGTTCTGCTTCATCCTCGTGACGTCAACTTTTTAGATGACCTACCGTTTACCCTTGAAGCCGCACCTTTCCCGTTCCGTCAACCAATAAATCACAAGGGAAGCGATTCCTCTACTCCAGCTCCTCCTTTGAGGCAGATCCGCGATGGTGGTTCAGGTGCCCGACTCAACTCTTCCCCTCTACAACAGTTTGGCGTTCGCCAATGTGACAGTACCTAGTATGTGATGTTTCATAAAACAGTAAGTTAGATTATATGTAGAGGAGGGATGTGTGCAGAGGAGATATTCTAATCCTCTTATTAAACATCTAGGAAGAAGGAGGGAGCGAAGTGTGCAGAAGACAGCCATATTTGGGACGATCATCTCAGAAACAGACAGGGTATTTAATGTTTTCAGATGTGACATCCCAACATCTGTAGGGCCATCCACACCTTTTTCTCCCCAAGGCAAGGTCTCGCAGGAGGTTCTTCACGGTTTGTTACGTTGCACATTCGTCTAATTATTAGAATCCTAAAACATTACAAGAAAAATAAACATTACAAATATCAACCTAGACTTTAATTACGATTTGTGAAAATCGCGAAGAAACCTATAGTAGGATGGTGAAAGGAAATAGAACTCAAAACCTCCAAAATGTAAATTGACGAGTAATCACATTACCACTTCTTTCAGTTGAAAACTGAAAGGTTACTTTTTCAGAGGTGTTAATAACGATATTCTGGCATGACCTTCTTTGCTGTACCTAGTTATATTCATACTATTCCAGAAATTATATTATTCATAGAAAAGCATATTTTTTCCTGCATTTCCGGTTAATTACCATAAATATTCTCCAGAAACGATTTCAGTGTATCTACTACAACCAGACCACAGAGATATAGTCTAATAATGAGAATGTAATCGAATTTGCTTACCTACAAGTTGTATGGGGCAATTTGACACAAAAGAGCATTTCAAGGCATATTGCTAAAACAGACACTTCAAAAGAAGTGAAAGTATTTCAGCTGGGCTTAATTCAACAAATAAGATAAAATTAGAAACAATAACAATTATGGAAATTAATTGTTCTTTCACACTGGCCGTGTGTACGCTAAAGTATGGAAAGATAGAGTCAGACTGAAAAATTCAATGCCATAGCCGGAATCTGAACCACGGATCTTCTGGTTACCGTCCAGCCGCTCTAAACCTTGAACTACTATGGCCAACGTGCCAACATGAGATTAAATTCTCCAACTGACTCATGTTTTTCCCGGTAAACCACTTAGGAGTTCTCATAAATACATGAGACAACCTTAATGGCAATTAAATCCTGTAAGTACTTTAAGGCCCGGGCTTTTATAGTTAACCACTATTAGGTCAATTAATGGAAACTGGCCATCTGTAGACTAAAGTATGGAAGTAAAGTGGAGACGGAGAATTTAATGACCTGTTGGCACGTTGGCCATAGTCGCTCAAGGATTAGAGCGGCTGGACGGCAACCAGAAGATCCGTGGTTCAAATCCTGGCTATGGCCTTGAATTTTACAGTCTGACTCTATCTTTCCATAATAACAACAATGTTTTTCCCACATTAAACTTCTGTATATTACAATGGATTCACAGATTACAATGTTTCTGTATGTGCAAGCATAACTCAAAGCAAAATGGCGGTATATGTTGGGTGTGAAGATTTCGAGATACAGGAAACGTTTTCTCAATAATGACGAAGGAATTTGAAAAAATATATACACACAGCATGCTTTCATGCCAAATAAAATTTAAATCTTGCATATTCTGGGAGTTGCCGATATACTGAGTACTGATTCGAAATAAATTTTGTATAAATGTAAACCTTAATAGATAGACAAAAGAGAGGCATTTAAGTGTTGCATCAGTCATTGTAGAGATATTAATTTAGTAGTAGCCATTCATCTGTTTCTAGCAATGTAATGGAGAGAATATGAACTTCAATTTCCTCTATCCCCCTCGTATCTACAACGAAATGTGTAGTGACATTATTTATACAATTATCGTCTTTTTTGTCAAATTTACGTGCTCCAACATTAAGTCATATCGGACGGTGAATGAAATTGGTGAAATTATGCTCAAATGAGTCCGGGGTCATGGAGCTTAGAGTTACCCGACATTAGTCTTGCAGGATAAGGGAAAACTTGGAAAAAACCTTATCCAGGTAACTCACCCTGACCGAGATTCGAACTCGCGACCTCTTGAACGTGCGGCACACATGCTACCACCTACGCTACCAAGGCGGGCAATTAACGTCGGTGAGGAACTTAACGCCCATGACATTTGGGATTAACCTCATTCCGTCGAGGGATTACTGTACCAATTTTGAAGAAGACACACCCAAAGCGAGGAGCTCGCTAGTTCGGAGAGTAGGATAGTAATAGGAAGAGAAATGCAATGAGAGGACCTACAGCTTTTGCCGTGGACTCCGAACCCCATAGGATCTTTGGGATAATTTACATATATTAGAGAAGAAGGGCAAATTAAAATCGCCACCCCAGTGTAGCAATCGATTTGCGGACCGTCACCACGAGGGCCGCAAAAGAGTTACCTCAGCCTCCATTCCTGCAAAAGTTTGATAGAAGTTTGTCACAAAACAACCAACATGAAAACAGTATAATGGTGAAAGCCATATAGATGTAATAAATTTGATTTTTTCACCTGAAATGGCATTTAAAGATTTTTTTAGTGAAATACAGTCCTTCTGCTACCTGTATAGGAAGGTGGTGGAGAAATAAAAAAGGGAGAAGAAGAAACTGTTACCAGTACATTCATGAAATCTACGCAGGGGACTAAAAGCAACATTAGAAGCTCACATTAGAAACCGTATCACACAAAATGTACTTGCACTACTTTTCGTAAATTAGCCAATAATTGGATCTTGGATAAGTCATTTATTTTCACACTGTGAGCGTAATCAGGGCATTATGAAGTGCAAGCTTTGGGAGTTGGAATTCTCAGCACGGTCGAGTCTATTAACAGACAACACGCCCTCTATCGTGCGCACTGGATAATGGTGACATGGTGACCGCATAGAGGGGATTTCCCCTAGAACCGGGCTTAGAGCTATTAATTAATCTGACCTATTTCTGTAGTTCCCATTGCTACAGTTTCTGTATATACATGTATGCCTTGGTATTTCGACTGTGAGCAATTCGCACTTTTTAGTTTTTTCAGCACTTATCAATGGTGAGGAGAGGATGCAGGTATTACGTTCTACTAAAGAGATTAGTATTAAAATATCACCGAGGTACATTGTTAAGATCTCCTGACTTAGACGTAAGTACAGAAAGCGATAGTACAGAAGTGACCTCCATACCATCGAAACGTCGATAGTCGGTAATACAAAATATGTCTGATACTTCGAGATTAAACCTTCTAACTGAATGTTTAGCTTTTAAATTCCTGAAGGTTGTTGCGTCTTAAACTTATGCTAAATAAGGAGTCGAGACATCATGTCACTTCCTCGTAAATATCCCTAAAGTTTGCTGGACTACAACTATTGGCACATCTCGATTAGCGTTTTTCATTCAGTTTCTGAAGTAGGTCCGGGAGCTTGCAATGGCCGAAAACTCAAATTTAGTTACTTTGACACGATTGATTATTGGTTATTACATCATCAGTTTCTTTTGCCATAATGGAGTTCAGTTTAGACAAAGTCATACCGCAGCAAACTTTTAGATTCTCTTCTACTATTTTTCTGACACTGGGATCCATGATATGATCTACAAGTGCACTTAACCAGCTTTAACTAACGTCTTAACTATGTTTCCAGCAAGTGAATGAAAGAAATATTTTATAACATTTGTGCATAAGTAAGAACAATAGGGGAAGGAATATAGGAGTGAAACGCTAACGGATCTGTGAATGAAGCTGCTTTAGCTGGTACATTAAATCATTTTTCTCCAGCAGCCTGATTTGGTGACTCACTCTTGGCCATTACATTTAAGTACTGCTAAAATCTAAGTTCATCAGAAACAAACCAGAACTTATGACGTGATTTAACACAGAGAATGGAAATTTTCTTTCTTTCTATTCACCTGATAAGTTGTGCTTTAAAAGTTACATACATGTTACTACTATGTCTTTAAAATATGAGTGAATAGTACACGTATTTTGATGTAGACAGCGCCATTAAGAGTAACATATGCATAAAAAAGTTTTCACGTGGTGGTTTAGTCACGCAAAATAACAAATTTAAAAAATCATGTTACATTCATGCACTAACGCCAGGTTTTACCTACAGATGTTAAGACGTAAGATGGCTGTTAGTCTATTAGAAATACTTATAACCAAAATTTCACTACACCAACATGTGTTAGCTCAACACAGTGTTAAACCTCTTGTTAAACTAACAAATCACATTTCAGTTCTTAAAAGTTTGCTTCAAGATCAATAACTTTGCGAGTTTATAATTCACTGAATTCTCTGGATAATACACTGCCCACCTTCTGTCTTGAAACTTTCAAGTATCTCGTCACTTCTGCCCTTCGTAACTCATTTTAAATTTACGGAATATTAGCCAAGTTTTTGCCCGCATCGATATCGTGGTGGTAGAGTGTCTGCATCACGTTCAGGAGGTCCCGAGTTCGAATCTCGGTCAGGGTGAGCTACCTGGGTAAGGTTTTTCCAGGGTTTTCCCTTATCCTGAAAGACGAATGTCGCGTAACTCTAAGCTCTATGGACGCTGGGTTCATTTGAGCATCATTTCACCCATTCCATTCATCGTCCGATACGACTTAACGTTGGAGGACGTAAAAATTAAAAAACAAAGTTGCTTCGTACTTCTGGTTGTGACATTTGCATGCTCATTTCCAATCTTTTCCCACGTCACATCTTTCTCCTTCATATTTACTGCATCCGTCCTCTGATCTTCCACAATATCTTTTTATATTTAGTTACTAATTCAACTAACAGTTCTTTATCGATTGAAGAAAAATTTGTCCCACGGTTTCTCTTCTTATTTCGTTCACCCATCATTTTTTCAGCTCTGTGTAAACGAAAACAAAAAGAAAAGCATATCGCAGTACGTTCAGAAAATAATATGATTCATCTGTAATATTTATAGGTCACTCAGCGTTAACAGTGTTTGTTAATATTTTCAGAAAACTAGTTTGTGAAACGCAAGAATTTTAACAGTTTTGTTGACGCTGTGACAATTGTTACGTTACATATGTTAATGTTGATTTAGCATTCGTTGGTGAAATCGGGCATAAAAGAAGTTTGTAGAACCTGTCTGTCAGAATTTGATGTCGCGATATGTAAAAACGATGGGCAACGACAAGTTTGGTTAGTTGCGATTAAATGCAGAACAAGTTTTCGCCGCTTACATCGTCAGTTCTTGCTGCCCATACTCTCCTGCAGTTCCTTCTTCTCACCTGTTTCTCCCAGCGGTATATGCGCAAAAGATCCAACTGCGGGCCTTGTTGCTGGGTGTCCCCAGCGTTACCTAAACCACCTTTATCTTCTCCCTAATCTCGAATTGTATCACATAAGATGTTTCACTTCTGCTTCAGGTGTATCCAGTAAGAGTAAGAATATTTAAGCCAGAGCTTGAAATCTACACACATCACGTCGAAGTTCTGTCAGTAAAACAAAATGAGCAGAGAATTAAGACATCAATTTTCCACTAATTTGATATTCTATTTATCTTTCATTTATCTAATGCTTTGCTGAAACTAGTATATATACTTTAGTCACGGTATAGAAGTCAAGGTTAAGGATGGTCCTGTATGTATGCTATTTTTAAATTTGTTCTAAAAAGCAAGGTTGTTAAGCTTTGCTGATCGAGGATTTATAATTTTAAACTCAGGATGTCATCATTCTGAAACAATATTTCAGATTTTGTCATTGAGATATTCGCTCTACAGCTCTTGTTGCAGAAAGGTTAAATCTCTACCAGTGTCCCGTTAATTATTTATTAAATAGGTGTCAAATTGTATTATGTCTGTGCAGTCAAATTATCCTTTAATTGGACGCGATGGGTGTGTTATAAGTTTATTAAACATGAACACACACACACACACACACACACACACACACACACACACACACACACACACACACACAGAGTGTGAAGTAGGAAATATATGGAGTAATAATTCTGTTCACGATTAAATAAAGACAAAACATATTGATTAAGTGGTAAATCGTACTCAGCTGTTTACACCAACAGCAGCAGCTAGGCTGACCCTGTTTATGCGGAAAATATCTGTGCACAGGGTTAGAGGAAGAACACTGTAAATGGGTGCTTGTTTACTGGGCTCTTCAACATAAACAAGAAGCAAGTGCTAATCATTTAAAGTTTAATAGTTCGCAACAATGTGACTGAATTCTGAAGTAATTCTCGTAGATAAGTATATTTCAGTCGGTGTTTCTTACGATGGTCGTTTGATAAGTCTTGGTTAATTTCCTTGAAGGGATGAAAAAGTTTTGTTGCAACTTTGTGGGTGGTAAGCTTGATTACACAAAAGATTGTACAGAAAATTTTGTTCATATACTGTTCATTGTTGAGAGCCATCTGAACTCGTCAGTGTGATAGCTGCGATTGGGGAGGGTTAACAGAAAAATAAGGTTAACATAGAACTAAACACAGAGACATCATCATCTGGAGTTAATATGATGATTGATAACTGTTTTTCTCAGAAAAGAGACGGGCAATTGTGATAAAACCCTAATTAAATCAAAAGCATCAATATGCGCTGTCATCTATTATAGCAGATCTGTCATTTATTTTGTCACGGGAAATTTTGGATTATATTAGTGAAATGTGAAGCATAAAAATATGCTGTGTCAATTTTATGCTGTATGTCAGGTGGGTAGATGATAGGAGCCTGTATATCTATTCCTTTTATTGATGGTGTATGCCCTGCAGAGTCAGGTTTTCACTGCATTTTGTCAGTGGCCCAAACAATTGAAAATTTGAAGGAGCCAAACCGGGAATGTAGGGTGGATGGCGTAACACAAATCAACCCTGTTCGGTGATATGGGCAGAACTCGTCAAACCTGTGTGGGGACGAGCGCTATAATGCTGAATGGAAACCTCCCCTGGGTTAACATGGCGCTACTTTAGTTTATCTGATGTTGTGATGTAACTTTCTGAATTAATGGCACCTCCTTTTAACATCAGATCAAAGAGAATTACGCTTTCATAATCCCAAAACCTGTGACCATGACTTTTCCGGCTGAAGGAACTACTTTGAATTTTTTCTTCTGTGGAGAATGAACATGACACCACTTCACTGATTGTGGTTTTGTTTTGGGCTCAAAGTGATCCACCCCGTTTTATCACCTGACCCAACCAGAGACAAGAAGGCCCCTCTCTAAGCTTCAAAGCATTGCATTAAATTGGAAACAATACATTTTCTTTGGGTTTCTTTGTGTTTGAAATTAAGACATCGAGTAACTCATCTTGTATACATTTCTGTGTATCCAAACTCATTGATAATCGCATCCACACTTCTGGGCATACCGGCAGCTTCACTGCCAATTGCCGAGTTGCAATGCGTCGATCCTCTCGAATGACATTTGTCCTCTGCAAAGTCAGGCGTGGGAGGCCTTCCCGCCCGTGGCATATCTTGCAGCCTTGCAGAACCTCCCTCTGATGGTTTCACCCTCTCTGCTCAGCTACCAACGTTACCCCTATGGGCTTCAGATTTCCCGTAGACTTTGCACAAACGTTTATGAGTAGTTCCCACTGTCTCTTTCTCTGCCACTAGAAATTCAATCACAGCACTCTATTTAAGATGGATGTTACTTACAGACACAATTTTAAAACATGCCTACACAGAAGCTTTTTGTTAGATAAAACTGAAACTTTGCATACACACACCGTAAACTTCAAGTATGTCGCACCTGAATTTGTACATTTCTCAAAAATCTTTGTCATTGCAAAATAAATTATTTATTAGGCAATCCCCGTTGCACTGATGATCGATAGCATGGTTGGTGATATTAAAAGATTTACAGCTCAAAGCACAAATTAAGTTATATGTAAATGTTAACAAATAAAGAGAAAGTAAGCTAACAACGTTTAAAATGTAAAGTTAAACCTTCAGGTTCATTTCTTCAGCAATAAATGTAACAACTTGAAGAATTTAATATACGTAATGCACATCCATGCAGTAAAACAAATAAATTAGGTTAATAGGGATAATTCCATAAATTCATCTAACATCATCATATTCATAAATTAATATATGTATATTAATCATCGGAGTATATTACATGTCACCCTGAGATTTATATTTATTCACTTTCCTTTTTGTTGACGTATGGTAAGCATCAACATTACTTATACGAACAATTTTTTTATAGTATTCTTATACTTATGTTTGTTGCCTTACTAATCAGCTGTTTCTTTTGATGGAGCTATTTTTATTTTTCACGGAGTTTTTGGTGAAAAAGATCCAGTTTGGTGTAGTTGTTTTACATCACCAGATTCAGGTTCAGAGATATCAAGAATTGGTAAAGGAAGAACATATTATACACCAGCTCACCAATTTGCGAACTTACCACATCAAACATGGACCTAGACTGATTGCACAGAAACTGGGCAAAATACACATTACTCTACATTCTCACTCTCCTAACGAGGATCCTCTTATGTTTGCTAATGGTTGTTGCCCAATGTAGGGGGGAGGCTCTGGTCAAGAGACCGTCATGCTATGCTACCAAACTTCACATCCCATAGCCTGAGAACTTACACAGTGAATGTGAAAAGTTATTGTTTAATATATTCCCTGCAATCCTGTAAAATAAATTAAAAATAATAGTTAAATACAGAAAAGAATTAATATAAAGAAATATATTAAATAAAGCTGAGCAGTACTGAGGACATTTAAGCAAACTGCTCTTACGAGTTTTGATTTATTGGCTGACGAAAAATTCATCAATGCCTGATCCAAAATGTTATACAAGTAAAATATTAAAACGTTACAATGAGCTTATTGCCAGCAGCCTCCTTTTTTTTTCTTTTTTTTTTTTTCCTTTGTAAATTTACATCCTTCAACATTAAGTCATACCGGACGGTGAATGAAATAGGTGAAATGATGCTCAAATGTGTCCAGGGTACATGGAGCTTAGAGCTACCTGACATTCGTCTGTAAGGATAAGGAAAAACCCCGGAAAAACCTTATCCAGGTAACTCAACGAGATTCGAACTCCGGACCTCTTGAACGTGAGGCAGACACGCTACCATATACGCTACCGAGGCGGGCTAGCCCTTTGTGTAACATAAGATATTATTTTTCAATTGAAATCTAATTTATGATACTCACATAACTTTCTTTACCCACCATCCTTTAATTATATACTCCTCTCACGAATGTCCTACATTTTCTGAGCTTTTTTTTTACATCTATTTCATGTAAATTGATATTATTTTTGCAGAAATGGTATCATTACACAAGGGTTTGTAGACATAAGTTAGAGACTGAAGGTAGATTGGATAGTCAAATGTTCATCAATTTTCACTTTATAGTTGACCTTGAAATTATACTCTTTGTATGGCCACGAGAAATAAACAAAGGTGCTTCAGCACTTAAAGTATACTCGTTTTCGAAGAAATCGAAATAAAGACAGCAAATATCTAATAAATGATTAGCCTTACAAACTCTGTTTATATTTGAAATATTTGAAATAGCTTCTAATCACTTTTGACTTGTTTGTCATACAAAATATTATTAACTTTATTCAGAACGAAGACATCTTCACAAAAATGTATTAGTCTTATAAATATTTCAAATGTATCCTACATAAGTCAAAATATTTATATACACTTTTTAGTTACAACAAAAACAATAAGGAAATGTTTTTCCATTAAGCCATATGGGTTGGTAGGAGTTTTAGACGATTCATTTTTAATTAATGCTGTGCATAGACGCATGCAGACTAAAAATCGCACCTTAGCATTTTTTTTTGTGTGTGTGTTCAAAGAGCTTCAAAGCATATTTTCGATTAGCTCTCGATATCATAGTTTTGATTAATAATATCACCAAGCAGGAAGAACTACCTACATTTTATGTGCAAACTATTTCAGAATAGGTAGCAACTTTGAAATCAATTAATAGGAAATCATTCATAGAACAAATACCGGAAGCCAATTGTCAGATAACCAGAATCTCCTAGCAGGTTCGTTCTCTCTGTCGATACAACTTATGGAACTGCTGTTAGGTAGCGAGAATCAGTGAGCTGGGTAATGCTTTTCTGGTTCAAACAGGTGTTGTTCTCCGAGTGAGATTGTGACTACAGTTTATAACGTTCTACGAGTGCTGCTACAGCCTAGGGGATTGAAGAAGTGTTTGATCGAACCTAGCAAATGAACCGTTTGAAAAACGCAGCTTTCCCGTGGTATTTTATTAAACTGCTATGTCAGAAGAAGGTAAAGTGAATACTAAGTGAATCGACAATAAAAACTGGAGCTAAATAGCGATACAGAGAGCTTAAGAAGTGACAGCTAAAACAGGATAAAGTGATATTTACCTGTTTCATAGTGAAATATATTTTTCTACCTGAATATTCTGAGACAAGACCATGAAAGCGGGATCGGGTTGAACCGTATTCTCAGTGCCGGGGTCATGGTTATATGAAAATTAAGCACCTACCATGTTCGAGTCTATATTACCTACTCCTTAGCGTAGAAAAAGGAAAATATCAAACATTTGAGCACAGAAATAAGAATCCAAAGTATTCAAGATATTCTCTGGATACAAGCCAGATAAAAAGACGATTAGAAACCGACATTTAGGGAGCGTACATTGCTCCTATCATCAAGATATGAACGAATAAGAAATGTCAATAAACACTAATTTGAGATAACAAAAAATCAACGCCCGCCTCGATAGCGTAGATGGTAGCATGCCTGCCTCACGTTCAAGAGGTCCCGAGTTCGAATCTCGGTCAGAATGAGTTATCTGGATAAGGTACTATTTCCGGGGTTTTCCCTTATCCTAAAAGACGATGGTCGGGTAACTCTAGGCTCCATGGACCCTGTGCCCATTTGAGCATGATTTCACTTATTCTATTCATCGTCCGATATGACTTAAAAGTTAAAGAACGTAAATTAAAAAAATTAACAAAAAAACATTACCAATACTCATATCCGCGAACAAAAGACTGCAGTAAATTAAATACCAGTTAAATTAAATTGTTAAACCCAATGTCTTGCACGCATGTGATTTTCTCAACTTTTGTATTAACTCTTCTTCTTCTTTTTACGTTAGGCGTATCGCCTGTTCCATGATTCAATCAAACTTTCTTTTCATCCTTTCATCCGGATCGCTATCTCTCAATACATTTATCATTCGTTCATTAAACATTCCGGATACATATGCACTACACTCCTCCTTTCTTCTTTACACAGGCTGGACCTTACACAACTTCATAAATTCATTTCTCACTCTGCCATACATTGTCTTTCCAGCTATTCTCCTTTTCATCTTTAGTCAGTTATTCTTAAAAATGATATTTCTCTATCTGGGTCAGCCCGCCTCGGTAGCGTGGTGGTAGCATGTCTGCCTCACGTTCAAGAGGTCCCGAGTTTGAATCTTGGATAAGTTTTTACCGGGGTTTCCCTTATTCTGAAAGACGAATGTCGGGTAACTATAAGCTCTATGGACCCTGGGCTCATTTGAGCATGATTTCACCCATTCCATTCATCGTCCGATATGACAACGTTGGAGGACGTAAATTACAAACAAAAAGAAATCTATCTAGGTCATGATATTCGAGCAAAACAATTCCATACATTATCTTACTGTTAATTTATTGTGTGTCCAAGGAGAATGTGAGAATACAGTAGGTTTAAGGATAGTCAAATACTTTATTGCCAAAACTGGCACCTATTACGGCTTTTCAATTATCAAAATGTCATCAGAATGAAAAGGACTACTGAGAGCTTTCTCAGAATTTTCAAGAGATACACTTTATGTATCGTGAAAATATTTACAAATGACATTTTAATCAAATTTGTTTGTCTTTTTTTATAAAAATAGACCTTCTTAAAATTTTGCACGTAAGGGGTTGTTTGCAATGTGGGAATCTTCCTTATAAAGTTGATCTTAACTACCAAATTTGATATTTAAACTTTTGTTTGTTGAGCTATGCAGTTTTCAGGCTCGCTCACCCACATCCACCAACCCAGACCCACCCACCTACCCACCTACCCACCCACACACACACTCATACACATGCACACATGATTTTAGAAACATTTTCTTTGAATTCGGGGGACCTCAAAACGTATATTTTCTTCTCTGTTTACTACGTAAGTGGTCGAGAAAGTAAGAGAAAAACAATAGTTTTTCGAGCCTTTCATCTTCAATATTGCAAATATAAAGCAGCCGTCAACAACCTTAATCTTAGAGAAAATAAGGTTCTCTTCTGTTGAAACTTTCATCCAATTACCGTAACATTCAAATATCTTGCCTTCTTTTGAGAGAGCGTCTGAACTCCACAGCGGCTATACGGTCTCGTTTATTTTTCTGTCAATAACAAAAGAAACAGCATTAACCTTGCAACGTTGGAAGATCAAAAGAAACCAGATGGAAACAAAAAAGATTTTGAAGTCTTATCTTTCTAATAGCTTTTTCTGCAAGTATTCTTAATGTACAACGAACATAAAACAGTCCTGATAAGCGGAACGGCCACCTCGACTTAACCTGCATACTGATAACTTCCTGAATTTCTGGGCTCCTCATTTGCACAGAGAATACGTGCCTCTCTCTCTTGCTCTAGATATATGACAGTGGCGGCTCATGCATACGTTATATCCTAGGGATAACAAATGAATGACACCAAAGAGATAGTAAGATTTTTCTTTTATCTATTGCAGGGTGTTATTAGATATAAAATTTTAACACTCACTATTACTCTCGCTCGTTGCAATTTCCATATACGCCTAATTACATTATTTTATTGCCTATGCGTTATATTTATGTGTTAACTTTTTTTCTACTGATTTCAAATCAAGCAAGTAAGGTTCTGTTACGCTCAAAATGTGCGAATATGAAAACATTTTCATCAGAGTGCGGCAAACCCGCATACCAGTGTTAAATTGATTGGGTTCTAATTGGTCTATGAGTTCTCTTATCCTCAGGTGAATGGTTGCAGCAAATGGATTTTGGTGGTTGTTGGCTACTCAGTCGTATTAATAACACTTTTTTGTGGCAGAATTATTTGGTTTAATTCCTACTAAGTTTGCTTATCGACTTGGATCGGTGACCACCTGTTAGTAAACTTCCTAACATAAATTCAATTTTACTTGAAACCCTGGTTTACTTGTTTAAATTTAATTCCGCGCGGTTTATATTTCTTCTTTATACGGCGACTACTTTGCTCTAATGCACTTCTAATGCTGCTTCCACTTACGCTGGTTGCGCTATTCTTAACTTCCCTACATTTCAGACTTACAAATCTTCGCTTTCCATTCTTAACGCGCATGAACACGTCCTTCCTGTCATAGTATCCCTTTTAAGTAAGTTTTTCTTACTTCACGATTCAGTTCGAACCTTATTCTGATCCCCTCTTTAACTTTATCACATGACCAAACTAGCTCACCCTTCTCAATTGCTACATTATTATTGGTTTCTCAATTATTTTGAATTTTCGAATTGGTTTGCAAAACTCATCTAACTCATTGACGTTCAGCTCACCCTGATTTGGGGAACGCCTACCCTGAGTTGTTTGTGACGATTTACATCAAATCAGCGAAGTAAATCTCTTTAGCGTTCATGCTCAGCTGCATTTTGAAAGCCCTTTGTCCCAAAACATTCCTGGCTGAAAGTATACAACAGATCTCAAACATTGAACTTTTAGTAGTACAAGGAAGGTAACGGTCCTTCCTTCCTGTCTCTCCGACGTGTACAGATTTTTACAAGAATATTTTTTCTTTTTTGCCCGGTTGCTAGTATATATGTTAATTAAATTATATTATTCCCTTCTTATTCTTTACGTCAACCGCTATTTTAATCATCAATCTATTCATTCTAACTTCATATTATTATAACAAGATTTTTATATTAGTTTAGCAAGGCATTTTTGTTCACTTATATTCTTTTTTAATTATCTGATTTCGATTAATTCACCGCCTCCTAAACGCTGCCTGATACTGCGGTTACAAGAAGCAAAACCACGGAGATGCAAATATGGATCTGGAGTAGAATTTACATGCCCCGCAATTGTAAAAGATTTCAACGCAAACATGGGACTTGTGGAAAAAGCCCACATGAAAAAATTAGCTTACGAGATTGACAGAAAAAGCAAGAAATGGTGGCAAAAAATAGAAATTTTTTGGCATTTTCTTGTTTGGCATTTCCAGCACAACGAGTTGCTGGATCAAGCACCACTTACACTGAAGCAGTTTAGACTCTCAGTAATTGCTGTTCTAATTAGATCTAAAGCATCAACTCCTAACCGGAGGAGGGCAGCAATCCCAACCAACAGACTCAAGCCATATGTTACGCCTGAATAAATCTTGATAATGCATCTCAGATGCCGGAAAAAGGACCATCTCGTAGAAGAACCCTATTGTACAAGATCCATATGCAAAATATTCAATGTAGAACTTTGTTTAACAAACACCAACAACTGTTTTCCAGTTTCATCAGAAGTTGTAACGATGGACTTTGTTGTTAAAACCCACTGATTTCAATATAAAAACACAACAAATAAACAACAATTAAATAATTAATTTTGTGTTTATTAAATAATTACAAATTTCTAAATGATAAAGATGGTTTTTTGACGATGCGCAAACCTTTATTCCCATTTCCACTTCTTGGGCCCGCAAGTGGTACGTATATATTTTGTAGTAGGTTTTCACAGACACTAACACTTGGAACTCGCATTAGAGAGATCCTGAATTCAGTCATTGGTGACCGATTAAACTATGCGAGGTATTTTTTTTTTCAGTTTTTCTTGGTCGCTAGGTGAGTAAAGGGCTGGTTACTTTCTCCTTTCCAAGGTTTCCCATTCCTCCAATTCATTTCATCATCGTTTCAACCCAGTTTTATTTTCAAGTCACAAGTGTCGGCAATTGGGTGAGTGTGGCGTTGTAGCGTGGAGCAATTGGCGCTCTGTAAATGTTTTCTGGTTAAGGAAGGACGGCTGTTGAAGTGACAGCTTTGTAAAAACATCTGCCGCGAGATAAATATCCAGCTTATGTTTGGGACCACTCTCTGTCTGGCATCCCTTACTTGATTCTGACACACCCGCTGTGGATGATGATGATTATTATTATGACTTAGGGCACCCAACATCGCGGTCATCAGCGCCCTGCGAGAACTAATAGTAATAAAAACTAGATAAAAACAGACATAGTACATAAAACAAACAAGAGGCTCAAAACAAGAAGCTTAGAAACATAAAATGGTTAAAACGTATAAAACGTAATGACTAAAGTCTATAACGGAGGGTTAAAAATAACCTAAAAACTTTGGCCAAAGCTTTCTGGTCGTCCGCCAGTACCTCTGCCAAGCTGGCCGGCAGCTGCAGAGATCGGTGAAAGCGAGCCAGGTTAAAACAGTCCAAGTACATGCCGGACGGAGAGAGCATCTCCGCAAAGCGGGCAAATTGGAGCTGGGTCCCTTTTTAAAAGATAACTATGACTAAAAAAGCAGTGGCCAATACTTAATCGAGCAAGCATCGCTTCCTCTCGGCGAGATGTACGAGAGGAAGTTGCCCAGGGAATCGGAAGCGCCTTCACCCTTCCTTCACGCAGACCAGTCAGCGTGCCAGCACGACAGCACTGCACTCAGCACGACAGCACTGCACTCAGCAAGACGGACCTGAAGTCTTCCGAAATACAAATAGAAACCTTAATCCTGGACTCTCTGGTTGCCGCCTTAGCTGCCGAATCCGCCAATTCGTTTCCCGCCAGGCCCATGTGTCCAGGAACCCATGCAAACACAATGCTAACGCTCGAGACGTGAAGAGCGTGAAGGGCATCCTGAATTTGTTGCACTATAGGTTGAGAACTGTACATCTGACGGAGACTCTGAAGGGCACTAAGGGAATCGCTTAGGAATAAGTGATCGTACAAATGTCGGTAACGTACAAATAAAATTGCTAAATATATTGCATAGAGCTCATCATTAAAAATGGAGGTGCTGCTACAAAGACCGAATGTAAAGGGTTCGGTGCCGTAGACAACACCTTCTGAGCTCTTTGAGCCGTCAGTATATAAAAACCACGGTCACTAAAACGGGATAAAAATTCTAAAATACAAACACGGATACTGCAGTGCGCCATTGTGGACTTCGTGAATTCCGTCATTCCCAGGTCTACGGGCGGCGTTTCATGCAACAAAGGAGCATACACTCTTTCACCTCTAGAAAACAGCCTAGGCATTTCGAGTGCATGCCTCCTAAGTAGCTCCCGAAAGCGAAAACCTGGCGGCTTAGGGCTAAGACGGGTGTTCCGATAATACAGGCCAAAGAAGGTGTCGGCGAAGGGTGCAAAAGACAGATGCAAAGGCATACTATGTAACCCACAGCCATAGTTTCCCAGCAGAACATCCCGCCGATATTGCAGAGGGGGTTCTGCCGCTTCGGCGTCGAGGCTTACGACTGGGCTAGTTGGAAATGCCCCAATTGCTAAACGAAGGCCAGTGTTATGAACCGTGTCAAACTTCTTGAGCACAAGTGGTCGAGCTGACGCATAAACGATACACCCATAGTCCAGCTTCGATCGGATCAGTGTACGATATTGTGACTTTGTGGGTTCGTGGAATAAAAAGTCCAATTACACCACTCAACAATGTTCTTTATTTCCACCGACTTACAGTTTAACACTTGCCAATTACACAAAATTACTTGCTGCACACAATTACAATTTACCCGTTCGTCCGTTACAACTTCACTTGTACTCGCGATTACATAAACTCCGATACTCATACACAGTTCGTACAGTCTTCCGTTGCACAATCCTTTCGTTCATTAACACGTCACTGACTAACTCTTACACCAAGAACTGCGACTGTCTTCTCGCTCACACTCACTAACCAACTGATTGACCAACTCCGACTGACTAAACCAAAACCAACTCAACTCAGCACAACAACTGACACACACTGTCTGTCTGTCCCTCTTTATATAGGAATATCCCGACTTCTGGTGTTTACAAGATTGTTCTAGTAACAGAAAGATCGAGAACCAGGTGGAAGGAAAACAGACGCACAATTATGTTTCTTTCCGACCACTGGCTGTCACCACTATAAGACAAACGAGGGAGAGGTGTGGCTAACGCGGTCCTCCCCTACCTTCCGTTCGCAGCTGGTACAGGGTGCTCCAGCGGTCCCGTTACAATATAAACGAAGCAGCACTGCGCGATCCGCTCCCCACGATTTCCCACTAAGTACCCGCAAGAGATTAAGAGACCGCTCAGATCGTGCTCTATATGTGATGACCAACTAAGCTTTCTATCAAAAATCATTCCGAGGAACCTCGTTTCATCGCCAAATAGTAACACATGGCGGCCAAGTCGGTGAGTGCGGCGCCAGAAATTAACGTAAACCGTTTTCTCCCCTCTGCGGAATTCTCCTCACTCTCTCCCTCTCGAGAATATAGCCTGGCTATATCCTGTGTATGGATTCCCCTAATTTACCTTTACCTCCACCTGAGATATCTCCCCTTTCTCCTATAATGCCTTCACTGTGGGCTTGATACGTAACTATTCGTTTTCGATGTGTCTTGTATTTCTGACAGTAGCATATGTTACTTGCAGATATAGTACAGAAGACAATGCCACAGTTTCCAAATGGCAGGGAATAGGGCATGTAGTTGCTTTGAATCCCAGAATGTACTACAGAAGCTTGTTGTACTTGGCGTATACCTCGCGGCGTAAGCTCAGCTTTTGTGTTATGTACAATCAACACAAGCAGGGTTCTACACTGCAGTTTGTAGTAGTATCTTCATCTTACTCCTCTCCAAGCTACCATTGTTTTCCAACGATGTGTGAAATGAATGACGAAGAAGATAACGCACCTTGTTGAGGCTTGCATTAAAATCCTAGCTACAAAATAATATGTTTAAGGTCAAGGTCGTAAGAAGAGAAGGTGCTTAAGGCCCCCCTTAGACATATAAAATAATAATGTCGAAGCAGTGTGGTCTAATTATAGTTATCCGTAACTTACACATCAGGAGCGTTAATACATAATGTACATGTAAATGAAGAAGTAAATGAAATTATACCAGGTCAGTCACCTGAACCTATTTAATTTTGATTGTATGCAACATGCTAAGCGACATATGTGACATGCCTTTCTTCATGTCTTCTAATGGATGATTTACAGAACAGTTTATGGAGAAGGGATAGATAACTCAGTGCATAAGTGTTGTATGGGACAGAAAGCAATAACTATGTGGGTCAATTCTAAAAACATCACACCCAGACATATAGAGCTGCAATAGTAATTTTATATGGGTTTACATACTCTTATTCATTATCGTACATTCACACACACACACCTTTAAACACTCCCCTGTAGGAGCAACCGATCACATGCATTAGTTGACAATAACATTGGAACACAAAATGGCAGATCTGCAGAGTGGGACCAATTAAATTTAAATCTCCAGCCAACACGTGTTTTCATTGTACAGTCATGTCAAAATACTGAGAATCAGGTAGATAGTTTTCACTTCTGTCACAAATTACGGAAGCCTTTGGTCCATACAGTCATTATAATGGCAAATGCAGTTTTCATATTTGTGTTAAAACTATCAAAACGAGCCCAAACACTATATGAGCTGTAAAAACTGTGTAAAGATCCCAGGTGGAGCCTAAGGTTTGCGGATACTTATTCATATATGAATCTCTGCTCGCAAGTTGCAGTTGGCTCAATGGTATCCTACAGGCTGCTTCACTACTCTGCCACTACAATTTGGGTTCAAATCCTTCGTGTTCTGTTCAAAAAATTTATTACCCTTTCTTTTACCTTTAGGGTCTTAGAATTTGATAATATGATACAAATAACATTTTTGTAACATTATAGATGTATATAAAATAAAATAATCACGAAGGAGCTATACATATATAGTTTGTAGTGGGTATTTTATTATGGTCTGTATTGTGCTTGACCAATTCAACCAACTTTGGAACATTTCACAAATTAAAATAAAACCTAAGACTTACGCACGAAACAAAAACTATTAGGTACATTAATGTTCTCGACATGCTTCTAAAAAGATGAAAGCCAACATGATTTACAACACCAGATACGGTAAAGATAAATAAGTCTCAGAAATTCAGACATGATCCCTAATTGAAAATAGTTTCCCCTTGAAGGGCAAGGTCTTCTCCTAACTGCCGGTAGAGTGGGTCTGGCGAGCTACTCCCTGTAGATCCCTATTTATCGGATTGTAATTGTTGTGTCTGACTCACAAGAGAACCAATAGTAACAATAAATTAATTAGTAATTAAAATACAGACAATAAAGACTAGGAGAAAGAAAAAACAAAATGTGACGTCGTTTCGAACCTAGCCTTTGTATCATCATATTCCATCAGCTAACCCTCTCGAACAGTTATACCACATATTTCATCTCGCTCTTTCGGAAAGCATTGGTTACCGCCTTGTTTGTATTATATGCGTGAAAAGACGTCGTTTATTTAAGCTTTTCACAACTCTTTGGTTCTCATTCAGGGTGTAAATATTAATGTTTTATGTATATAGTACCGAGTAGAAAGTCTGAGCTGCAAAACCGGCTTTTGTGCTAAAAGGGTCAATGTTTTCACATTAGACTAGAAACTGCTGGTTGCATAGATAAGAATAAATAGGGGCAGCTGACTCAGCTGGTATAAAAGGGATGGGTTGAGGTAGCGTGTCTGCCTCACGTCCAAGAGGTCCCGAGTTCGAATCTCGGTCAGGGTGAGTTACCTGGATAAGGCTTTTCCGGGGTTTTCCCTTATCCTGATAGACGAATGTCGGGTAACTCTAAGCTCCATGGACCCTGGAGCATCATTTCACCTAATTCATTCATCGTCCGATATGACTTAACGTTGGAGGACGTAAATTACCAAAAAAAAAATCTCGATAGTCTATTCTCGATACCGATACACGATATTTTAACGATGCCCGATTCTTCGATACCCGATACCGGCATTTCTGCTTCTAGTTTCAATACAAAATAGAATTTTAGGAGAACTGTGTACTGCTGAAAAAAAATAAGTGCACTTATTTAATTAGATAAAGCTTAAAACCTTTTATTTTTAAATGTTACGTTACACATTTAAAGGCAAGACAGTTCACTTTTCTAATTGGTTATGTAAAAAGGTGTAGCTGGTGACAGGGAAGTAAACTAAGCATTAAGAACAATTAAAAACATTAGTAACAACTTTACTAATACTCTATCTGTATTTACAATTCTTTGGGAATACAACTCTGTTTCATTTTCAACCTGTCAACTGATCACTGGCATTGACACTGACTGACTGACCTTGCCCACTCCCAGAATTTGAAGAATAGCTCACTATCTTACGGCCGTCTACCGGAGACAACACAAACTTATTGATGACATCTACTGACGGGTTACCAAAATTCATCATGCAATCTTTATTTTTGAAAATAAATACTTTCTCACAAACCATTAAATCTATAAGCTCGTTCAATTGTTTCAATAATTTAACTTCTAGGTTTGTTTCATGTTCAGATGACAAAAGTGATCAGCCAGTGTCGAGTTATCTGTCTGGCTATATTTAATATTTCTGAAATGTTCCCTCGCTCTGGTTTCTAAATTACGTTTGGTCCCACCAATGTAAATCTTATCTCATTCTAAACAGTTAACTTGATAAATACCACATTTTTGTTACCTGAAATGTTGTATGTTTTATAAAAATATAGTACATTTTTATGCAGTATTTATTTTGAGATGTCAGTGCTATAACAACTTCCATCCGACGGGGTGAAAAAGCTCGAACATCGCTGGCCATCAATGGAGACCATGTCGAGGAATAAGATATGTTCAAGGAAAAAATTATTCTTGCCTTTTTAACAGACTGATCAAACGACTGTGATATGTCTCTGGTTAGAATATCCCCCGTTGTTACTGACCTATTTACTTAAAATTTCTAGTATTTGAAGACCTGAAATTAAAAAAGAATGTACCATTTTAGAAATTAATTGTTCCTTCACACTAGCCGTGTGTAGGACGCACTATGCAAGGGTAGAGCCAGACTGAAAACTTCAATTAGAACGGCTGGACGGAAACCAGAAGATCCGTGGTTCAAATCCCGGCTATGGCATTGAATTTTTCAGTCTGGCTCTACCCTGTTATAGTGCGTCCTACACACGGCTAGTGTGAAAGAACAATTAATTTCCATTAATTATACCTAATAGTGGTCCGAACTATAAAGCCCGGGCCTTAAAAGTACTTACAGCATAGCCGCGCCGTGGCTCAGTGGTTAGACCGCTTGGCTCTCAACTAGGCGGCCCGGGTTCGATCCCAGGCGACCGCAAAGTGCTACTTGTAGTGGACAACACGCCGCTGGGGCGGGTTTCTCCGGGATGTCCGGTTTCCCCCGCCATCTCACTCCACCGGTGCTCCATCTTTATCTCTTGTATCATCAGTGTCATCGCCTGCGGTGCCGTATGTAGTAAACGCGGGCGTTTAAGACTACACATTTAATTTTACTTACAGCATAGTAAGTCGCCATTAAGGTAGTTGTCTTATGTGTTTATGAGAACTCCTAGTGGTTTACGGGTAGAAACACGAGTCAGTTGGAGAATTTAATGTCATTTAGCTCAAATGGTTTCAGTCTAATATACCATTTTGATTACTACCCAAACTGATCATTTAACTCTTTCATATGTAATCGCGTACTCTGCTACAAGCATGCAAACCTTCTCACTTCTTATTGAAGATCCGTGCTCTCTGGAACCAGGCGAATCCACGAGGGTTGTGTCGGCTAAGTGGCTTGAATCTGTTGTCCGTGCATCGGTGTTCCGTGCCGTGATTTGCCCCGGCGAGCTATGGCTGGATCAACTCGGGTGACCGAGGGCATTAAGGCAGGATTTCTGATCGAAATGTCTCCAGTTCATATTCCATCAGGAGTGTCCTTACCTAGTTATTTTTGCAGGTCTTCCTTAATCCTTATAACTGGTAAACGCAAGAAATATACTAAGTCAAGGACATTTCCTTCGCAAACCTCTTTCCCATTCATCACTTTATTTTGCCCACCACTTATTTATTTAAGTACAAGATACATACCATTGACGTTCACCTCGCTTAGCCATGATTATTTTCAGGATGATAAATGAAACGCTGTTGCAATTAAAACAGCACCCAGGTCACGTAAATTTAAAACCACCTCTTTTGCGGTAACTTCATTCTATACTTTCCCCCGGTGATATACAGTAAAGACGAACTTTAAACACTATTAAAACAACGTGGCAGGAAATTATCATAGGTGACTGGAATACTGTTTTAATTAAAGCGTTGTTTCAATATTTGTGCTGTATGAAATTTGTGAATACGTTTCAAATATCTACATATACATTATTCTCAGTGGAAGCAACTATGTACACAAATAAATGAAAAACGATGCGTATACAGTAGACTCAAAACAATGTCTGGGTTACATTTTTATGCTTTGTCCCCAAGGTATTTGAGCTTTATTGTGACAAAAATGCTTACAGAATATTCAGGAAGTTAGCACTGAGATTACTGTCCGTGTAATTTGTAGAAGAACTAGAGTAACAACTTTTTACTGGAAAGAAGCAAATAGTTTTCCTCTATGAAATAACTGCCAAAATCACCGTTTTCAGTCATTCTTTACTTAAGTATAACCCTGATACTGTAACTGAGTGTTAGTAGTAAGATATTTTATTTTACGTCATCAGTATAACGCTACATTAAATATATAATATAAAGTTTTAGATGCAGATTAAAAAAGACATTTGTATATATTATAATTAATAAGAAAATAAGAGAACTAAATAATAATAATATGAATATGAATAGTAAATAACAGTCAAAATAAGAAAGAAGAAGTAAAAGTATAATAAATAAATGAGTGTTGATTTTAAAGCTGTGTTTCCCTAACGGACCTATTTTGAACTTAAACACCGAACCGTTGACCGCGTCTCTCCAACTCACTTCACGTCTGCCTGGCAACGAGAACGGACCAATGCAGCGTTCCATCTCCTAAACTTCTTCATAAATCTACAATTTATGAATGTATTTGTTTCATAACAAGTGAATTAGTATTGTATATGTGATCGGCATCTTTTGAACATTTAATATCGTCTTAATGCAATAAATGATGGTTACCTCTCATTGCTCTGCCAAGCAACGATAGAGGGAATTTATTTCCCGCATCAACCCTGTGGAAGTTCAAGGCCATTCCTCGAAACTACACAGCAGATATTTATCCTCTTCATTGTATCCTTTTATTTTTATATGTGTGTGTGTGTGTGTTTTTTTTTTTTTTTTTTTTTTTTTTTAAGTCATGGATTGGAACACTTATATTTTACAAATAAAGCTTACTAATCCAATGTTGTATTGCAAAAGTATGTATTTTAGCAATCATAATTTTGGATACACTTTACCTAAGTATTTAATAATCTTATACATTTGTAGGTAAAGATTGTTTTAACATTTTCTGTGTGTGACACTTTGATGTCGTCTCCATTTGAGTCTACAACACATTTGCTGCCATTGCTTTAGTGATAAACCATGAGATGTTTTCCTCAGGGTATGCATAGACAACACAAGTTGGCTGATAGGTTTAATGAAGGCTAATAAAGAGGTATTTATAGTGACTTGCTGACTACTTGAAGATATAGAATTAAATTTTTCTGAATATTATAACGACAAAATATAACAATTTAGTATAATATATTGCAATATCTGATATATCATCAACTTTGCGGTTTAAAATAATTGTTTTAAGGGGATAAAGTGTTAATCTGTTATAAGTCACTGGAAATATTAAAAAGTTCTTTTACATGCGTGTTTACTTTAATCAAATTTATACGTATATTCTGCGTTAGTACGCTAATGTAAGTTATTTGTGTTATTTCTTTCAAACATTTTCAGCTGAAGGGTTCTAATAGTTGGATTATAGCATCATTATGAATAAGCAAATTTGGTATTGCTCGCCTGGTAGCGTAGATGGTAGCATGTCTGCCTTACGTTCAAGTGCTCCCGAGTTCAAATCTCGGTCACGGCGAGTCACCTGGATAAGGCTTTTCCGGGGTTTTCCCTTATCCTAAAAGATGAATGTCGGGTAACTCTAAACTCCATGGACCCTTGGCGCATTTGAACAATCATTTCACCCATTCCGTTCATCGTCTCATATGACTTAAAAGGTTAAAGGACGTAAATTACACAAAAAATGGTACAGAAGGTCCTGCTAAAGTAAAATTAAGGGGATGCGAAATGACACTGGTAAAGGAAATTTTGGTAGAAAACTCCAGGTCCACTTTAAGAGTACTTTATAGACATTTGCTAGTTCATAGAAATGTTCACAGCAAGTTGTACCATATACAGTTGACTGGCACGAGGCTGCCCTACTAAACTCGACTACATTCAGCACATGCCTCTCGGTACAATCTGGGCTTTCTCTGTAATGCACGTCACAAATGGCGTTTCTTTGCTACAGATCGTATCTGCAATTTACGCCACCCTCATTTTCCAGTGTAATCTCACAACGTACGACGCGAATGATGTAAAGATGATGATGGGTTGTGTACTCGATAGATAACGCGAGTTTATGACGCCAGCGGTCGATAGCCAGCCATGTCGACGTTTGCTTTTAACTCCTAGACTATCTAATGCCATCTAGATATTCGTTATTCCGTGCGATGTTGAAATTTATTTGTTTTCCAAACAAAGCTGTACAGAAAATGGAACGATACGTTTGATAGTTACATGTTTACCAATACACACAAAAAGAACTAGAATATTGGAATGTTTTAGTTCATAGGTACCATAGGACTACCCGCCAAAAACTGATTAATTCTCTTGGTAAATTGCCCTAACCTCGATTCCAAATTGTAACCTACTGAGCGTGAAGAATATTTGCCGCCCTCACACAATAGTTATGGTCATATTTATCCTACATATTAGGTTGTATCTTAAGTGAAGTCGGTTTTTTTATTTTTGTGTCTTGGAATATTTATTGGGTTTCTTTGGTTTGCCAATGCTACTTACAGGATGCCATGGCTAGTGTTGCGTACATTGCGAGCATGTATCAGTCTTCAGTTATTAATAAATAATCACAAAATGGAGATAAGAACAGTTTGAACTTAAGAGTCCTTCTAAAACCCTGCTGGAAACAAGACTATCAAGGCGCTACCGTCTTCCGGAGTTTCAATATCCATTTGAGTTTTACTTCCTGAATATTTCGGTGCATTATCTTCCTGATTACATCATCCAGAGCCCTGACGTGAACGTCGCCCTCTCTCATTTCTTGCAGGTCACATGGCCAGATTTCACCACGATCTACACCGACGGTTCTAAATCTGCTGATGGAGTAGGTTATGCGCACGTCTCTCCTTCTACTAATGCCTTGGCTCGACACCGAATACCTATGGAGGCTTCCAACTAAACTGCGGAGGTTCTGGCCATTCGTGACGCTTTTCAATATGGGATTTCTCGGGGCTTTCCCAAACTGCTGATCTTAACCGATGCGCAGAGTGTGCTGCAAAGACTCTCATCTCCTCTCTGGATGAGAGATATGCACTGTTATCTATACGAGATCCTGACATTGGCGAACAACGCTACCATAGCCAGACAGCAAATTCACTTCCTTTGGATAGGAGGGCATGTCGGAATTCGATACAATGAATTCGCCGATCGCCTGGCAAAAGAGGGACTCACCCAAGGCACCTTTCAAGGTATCCAGCTGCCCTACACGGATTTCTTTCCGGTCCTTCAGCGTGGCGCTTATTGCCGCTGGAATGATGTCTGGATTCGTTCGCAGTCCATCAAAGGCAAACACTACGCCGCCGACGCATCTATCCACGACCCCTTGGTTCTCCAGCTTCTGGACTGCACGTCGATATCTCACTTCCATCATTAGAATACGACTTGGGCATGGATGTTACCCTGTGCATCTACACTGACTACGTCTCATCGATTCCCCTGTATGTCCTGATGACCCAGGCGAAACCGCTGACCTCAATCATCTCCTGTTCAGTTGCTCTCGCTACCGAGCCCACCGTTCTTTCTTCCTCCGCCGCCTACTTCAGCAGTCTGTTCCTTTTCCCGCTAGCGTCAACACCATATTACAGTTATGCCACAAACCTGTATACCAAGCTCTTCAGCAATTTCTTCAAGAAAGTGATCTACAGATCTAGTCTCCCCTCATCCTCTTAATTTTCCTTTCATTATTTTTCTTATTTTTCCCTTCGATAGTCATTTGGGATTTTACCGAAGACAAAAAAAAAAAAAAAAAAAAAAAAAAAAAACGCAGCTCGAAGAATATGTTAAGTGGAAGTAAAAGGTGTCGTTAATGAGTTTGTAGTATACTCTGTGCATTGTAATGCTTCTAAATTAATAAACTTTTGGTTAAACATGTTATAGCCCCTGTGTTTTGGCTGAAATACCAAAGGAACCTCAAACTTTCATTTACCCCATCTGAGCTAGATTCTCTATGTCCGTTCGTGGCTAACCTGTTAGTAATCCTGTATACAAACGCATCTATGGCCAGAGAGGTGACAATTAACAAGGTATTATTTGCATCACCCGTAGGCTAAATTTACAATAAGCAAATAAATCTAGTTTATTGAACATATAGTCATAGTAGCATAATATTAAAATTAAAATGATTTTTGTAATTTATGTTTTCTATGGAGGATTAGGCAAATAATCGTATTATTTCATTTACTTGTAAATTGATTACCATTATTATCTGCAGGTTTTGTTTTGTTCTTTAATAGCATGAATACTAGAGTGAATTTCGTAACAGATACAAAAACAACACAGTATTTATTAAACTTTGTGTATTTAGTGTAAAATTGTTAAATATAAACATTCAATGCATATATAGTCCGGCCGTTGTATCTCCGGCTCTGACGTTTTGCGACTGCAAGAGAAGAGGGGGAAGGTTAGTAGTACCAACATACAGTAATGAGCAATTGAAAACGTATCCTCAAAAGTATGTTTATAATGAAAATATAGGACTATGTTAGCTTTAAACAATGAAATACAACTTATAATTTCATTATCATCATGCAAGATATTTATTACAACACCACTCTATTCGAACATTTCATTCACACCTTTCACACACACTAACTGCATCTGTTGGTAGTACTGGGAGTATCTACATTCGATGTTGTAGTCAGGAAGTTAAAACTGTCTGCTAGCGCCAATCAGCATTATCGCTGCTAGGCGTGGCTTGCGAATCCAACACCGTGATGCCAGCTTAAATTTGTATGAGCCACATGGCTTTAGCTGCTTGCACTGGTGAACATTCTTTGCTATATTTTGCGTACGTGAATCCCAATTTTTAGTGTTCGTAAGTCCTATTATTATCGCTATTATAATAATATGGATACTGATTCATGAAATATACAAATACTTGAAAAGTTTAAAATACGCATTGTTCCTCTGCTTGAAATTCCCGCTAAAGAACTGGCAACAGCCTGCTTCCCCCTCTCGAGAAATGTCAGAGCCGGAGATAGAGCGGCCGAACTGTAATATTACTAGTGTAATGGAACATGCTGTTAAATCTTAATAAAAATTATAAAAAACAGCTTTGTCAACAGATGAGAAGGATCGGAGAGTCTTAAAAATGAAAGATAAGCGGAAACAAAAATAAAATCAAGCACCTAAGTGTATTGGAAGCTACCTATAGAATCAGTTGATTTATATTTTGGTTTATGTAGCGTGATGACGAAGAGAATCAAATCTGGCGTGCAAAAAATATGTTTTATGCCAGAGGCAGCTCAGTTGTAAATAAATAATACATATAAAAAGAATATAAAACAAGGTAAGAATTTACATAAACCTAAGTACACACAACGTGTACTGCTTCAAGAAATCGAAATCAAATGCATAGCCACATACGCTAGTCAAGTAGTAAAGAATGTAAAACATCGCTACCCTTTAGTTCAAATGCAAGCACTCTATTCCTGTTACATTCCGGTAGCATTCCGGATTCAGCAATACCAAAGCGAAGTTTGGTCAAGTTTCATTGCCCGATTGATTAACTGGTTGAAGAGGAAGTTTTGTAACACAAAACTATGGAGTCAACGGTTCAGGTCACAGATTCTCTATCTCACTATCTCTCCTCTTTTATTGAAGCTGCCAAGTGCCCGGGTCACGTGAGCACCATCGGTGAGCTGGAATTTGTTTCGCAGATTGTTTTACAGGCCAGTGGATATATCTGACATAATGGAAACCGTGGCTCTGGTAAGGTTTTGAACCCGCGACCTCGGTATCAGTAGACCAGCGACTAATCAAATGACCCACCGACCGACCTCTCTTTCTCGGATTGTACTGTTAAACAAACACGCACACACACATACACGCATCCTAATGTTCTGGGGACCAGAAAACACGTATTTATAGTTACATTTAGGAATAGAATTTTTGAAAGGCATAAAATATAGATACTGTCTCGTAAGAAATGTGTTTTTTTTTTTTTTAAGAAAAACAATTATTTGAAATGTGCACCCGGGTTCCCGAGCCAACAGTCTCCCTCGTGTGGGCTCCTCTTCGTGGTTGAGGGAGACGGTCAACAGGCCCACCCACGTGTAGGCCGTGCGTGGAGTTCCGTGGAGAAGGTTTTTAGATTCTTGTCTAGTTTAGAGCTTAGGATTTAGTGAACGAAATTTTTATAGGTTTTGATTGATGATTTTTATGTACGTGTATTTTTAATAGGTTTTGTTACACTTGTATAGTTTTTAGAAAGTTTTATATCTGGCTTTTGCCATGACTAGCTTTTTAAAGGGCGCTGATGACCGCCGTAGTTGAGCACTCTTATATATGTATATCATCATCATCATCATCATCATCATCATCATCATCATCCGTCTCATAATTTCATGAACTCGTTCCAGTTGTTGAGAATAAAGATCCACATCAATCGCCCACCCATTTGGTACAAACTCCCAGTGAATTACACCTTCAAAATTTTACCAGACACACATTATTTTGACCTTCTTTACGATCACTTTGGCAGTTTGGCGGGGATCAAACCACTGTTTCGAGGCAAAAGGGTTTCGGTAGTATACTAATTTTTTCATCAAAAGTAGCAATTCTCCTGATAAATCTATCATTTATGGGATTACGGATAAGCTGACAACAGATTTCCATTCTACGTTCAGCATGTTGAGGTGTCAGTTCATCAAATACAAATCTACAGCTTCTATAGGATTCCCCAAGTGTCTTGAAGGGGCAATGTACTGTATCTTTTGATGCTTCATGTTCTTCTCGAAGCCTGCGGGTACTCTTTTGCGGATTTTTTCGCAAAACTTGGCGTGTATCCTCAATATTCCTTACTGTACGTCTTCCAGAACGTGGTACATCTGTTTTGTTTTCATCTCCTTTGTTGAAACGTTGGAAACATCGTTGTGTCACACGCTCACTAACGACTTCTCCTTCCACTTTACATATTGTTCGAGCTGTGGCAGTGACTTTTATTTTGTTTCCAGTAGAGTTTTAGAATAACTCTAAGTTCAAACCTTGCTATCTCCATTTTGTGATTATTTATTAACAACTGAAGACATACGTGCTCACAATGTACGCAACACTAACCATAGCATCTGTATATGTTTTCCAAATTAAAGAAACCCAATAAATTTTCCAGAAAACTGAACTCAAAAAACCGACTTTACTTATGAGAACACCTAATAGCTTTTCTAGGAATTTGTGTTCTGCATTCGGTAGATCATGAGTTCAAATCACGTAGTCAACTATCCGCTGAATTTCCTGTTTCAACATTTTACTTCATCTTTTATCCTAGTTTGCTGTTTTCAGGGTTCCGTATAAATTGTGGTAGATGGTAGTTCCTCGTCATCCAAATCCGGAGGTGTTCTCCGGTTTTAATAGCCGCCACCGAGAAGTTTTATTCTATAGCTATTAAGGACACTGACTAGTTATTTGGAACAAAAAAATCGATTTTTAGTTTTCATGCTTAAAAAGACTAGAAACCCTGAGCTTTCAAAATATATATGGCGTGTTGCAGGTTTCAAATTATAAAAGTGTTTTAATTTGATGCACTAGCCTGGTGAGTCACTACTGCCATGTATTTATTTATTTTTAATTGCACTTTACTTTACCTTAAGTTGTATTTTTCATACTTTAGGGACATTTTTCTCTGCAACCAATTATGATACATGGATTAAATATTTACTAGTCATTTCTCAGTGAAAGAACTACTGGTTCCTCAAATTTCTAATCGTAATTTATTAACAACTTATACACCTGTAAAATTTGGTATGAATTATATGTTCACATTTTGTGGGGGCAGCAGATAGTTTCAAATGTGCGAAGCAAATGTTGGTGGAAATTGTCATGTAATGCAAGTATTATTAGGCATTGTGTATATTAGAGACTTTATTAATGTAATTAATAATATGTATTATATAATATATTATATATACTATATATTATATATCTTAATAATATATGCTATTTATATATAATCTCAGTGGTGCATTTTGCGCATCATATAAGATTTTAATTTTTCTAAAATGTACTTATATTCTCACTTAATGTTTCACCTCTTTGGCACTGATGCTTTCCAGTTCATTTAGCAACACGCTGTATAAAGATGTGTAAGAAGTTCCGTTGCAAGAGATGAGATAATGTGCCTTGGCTGGTCAGGAATATTAAGTGTACAAGAGCAAAACCTCACCCTGAAGCTACTGATTTACTGCGCCAGGAGTCCTGCTGCAGTGTACGTGCAGTCAAGCACTGAATGCCCCTATTGCTATGCAGCACGCATTACTAAATTGGCTCTCAAAGCATGTTTCGCGAGTCCAGGAGGAATAGACATGTTATGGAGAACAAGCTTTGATCTTAAGGTAAAATACATTGGAAACAGATAATATTTTACCTACTGTAATTTATTATTTTATTGGGTGGAATATAGGTCAAGGTGCAAAAATGTGAATTATATACAGAATAAAAGATAAAGTGATAGATAACAGAGAGGCTCTTGTAACTGGGACATTAGACTGTCCTTCTAAGAACCGAAAGATGACTAGATATCGTAGATCTGGGTGGAAACGTGCGTAAGCATGGATGGGATCCCTTGCGCTTCGAATTAGAATAAATCTAAAGCCGCTCTAAACTAACCAGAAGCTTCTGACACACCCCTAGGGATCTTAGGTGCCCTGGCCAATGTTAGAAGAGCAGCGTCTAATCAAACGCCCATCCGAAACATTCGTAACGGGGCCACCGGGTCCTTCAACCAACCACAAAACAAATTATGAAAGAAATTAAGGACAGGCAAGTAGAATAGAAGAACAAGCCTAGCTTTCTCCTATCGACAAGAGAAAAAAAGCAGAAAATAAAACAAGATCAGAACGGGCGGTCTCCAGGAATTGAACCCGGAAACTCCCGAATCATCATCATCAACAACCTTCAAGATAGACAGTTAGGTCTGTTTCGGCTCAGAAGGGATCTTCCCAGCGTCTCCGTGGTCTTCCAACATCTGTAATACCAATTGGTTTATACTGCAAGACCTGTTTGGTGAGTCTTTCTTCTGGTATTTGAGAGAGATGATCTTGCCATTTCAGTTTGTACTCCCTGAGTTTGTCATTTAAAGTTAATATTTTTAGTTGTTCTCTTATTGTTTCACTTTTAATGTGATCTTTAAGACTGCAGTCAGCTACGTACCTCAAAAATTTCATTTCAGCCGTTTCAATTATTCTTTTATCAGTTCTGCTCAAGGTCCACGTCTCAGCTTCATAAGATATAACAGGCACCGCCATAGTTTTATAAAACTTCAATATGGTATCTCTTCTTGTTTTGTTTTTCAATGTTCGTTTTATAGTGCCACATATGTTTCGAAATTTATAGATATTTTGTTTTAAATCTCTGTCTTATTCATACGAAATATCACATCCTAAGTAATTAAAATATTTAACTCGTTCTAGTATTTTGTTTTTGAGGAGCATTTTGGACCGTGTTGGGTATTTACCAATAACAGCCATCACTCCCGAGTGCGAGTCATATACTCACCACAGATATCTCATTCATACAAAACATGTTTACATACATACTGCTGGCAATCCAAAGTTTAGTTAAACAGTAAACAGATTGCTGTGAGCTATTATTTCAAAATGGGAAAGCTCGGGATATGACCTAGATGTTATAAATGGAGCGCGCATGCACGCGCATACACACATACAAAGTCCATATGATTACAGTATACGAACTACAAATACCTATTGTTCTCACATATTAGTGTTTTGGAAAATATTACCGTGTCGGCATATGGAAAATAAAATCTAGCTTGAAAAAGTAGACTCACACCGAAAAATGCAATGTCTTAACTGGTACTTGATCCACGGATATTACGCTATCTGTGCAGTAATTCTACTACCTTTTAATTCTGTCGCAAAGTTATTTCCCTAACCTTCTAAAGAAGTTAATTGTAAGATCCATAGTGATGAATTACGTGATGAAAAATGCATGTCACCGCTTATGTAACAGGAGAGAAAGGTCGATAATAAAAATTACCGGGTTCATATTACCAGCTGTCTGTAAAGTAATAACACTCTATGCGATGTAGTGAGTAGGTCAACACAAGCAATTTGATCGATGGTATCTGCATGGAAGGGCAGATTAATTATGGGACTAAACGATGAGTAGTGCCTTAGGTCACATGCCACTGAATAATACAAGAAATCAGTCATTTGTTAGTTTAACCTGGAAGCCAGTGGGTTTGTAATAAATGGCGCAGAATTTAGTGAAGTGCTGTACACTCCATACTGAAATGTATGCGGACAACTTGTGAACATTGTCGAAGCTTCCTGAACATATCCATTTCAGGACTCTACACCACTCTAATGTGTTCGCTTCGGTACCTTAGATGGCAGTATGTCTGCCTCACGTTCAAGAGATCCGAAGTTCGAATCTCGGGTATGATGAGCTACCTGGATAAGGTTTTTCCGGGGTTTCCCCTTATCCTGAAAGACGAACGTCGGGTAACTCTAACCTCTATGGACCCTGGACTGATTTGAGCATCATTTCATCCATTTCATTCATCGTCGGATTATGACTTAATGTTGGAGGATGTAAAATTATATTAAGTTTAAAACATAACTCACTAAGCTGTGGTCATTTTCATTTTTCTTTTTTTAAACTACTGTCATCTGAACATTCAAATGGCAGCTTTTAAGTTAAAACCTTAGAAACCTTTAACGTTAGTTAAAACCCTAAAAATGTTTTTCTCACAATGAAGTTTTCTATTCTTGTGCTTGTTCAAAATGTTACTTACGGTGCAAATTTCATATTTTAACCTTGGATCCTTAACATCATACTAAATAAAAGCTATCAATTGTTTTAAGCAGTTAAAATTGATTTTATTTTAAATTTAGGTCTTCCAACATTAATTCATATTGGACGATGAATTAAATACGTGAAATAATGTTCAAATGGGCTCAGGGTCCATAGAATATATATATTTTTATTTTTATGTTTTCATTTTTACGTCCTCCAACGTTAAGTCATACTACACGGTGAATGAAATGGGTGAAATTATGCTCAAATATGTCCAGGGCCCATGGAGCTTAGAGCTACCAGATATTCTTCTTTAAGGATAAGGGAAAACCCCGTAAAAGCCTTATCCAGGTAACTCACCCTGACTGATATTCCAACTCGGGACCTCTTGAAAGTGAGGCAGACACGCTACCATTTACGCTACCGAGGCGGACGTAGAATTTAGAGTTATCCAACATTAGTCATTTAAGATAAGGGAAAATCTCGGAGAATACCTTATTCAGTTAACTCATACTGACCGAAATTCGAACTCTGGATCTCTTGAACGTGAGGCAGACATGCTACCTTCTACGCTACCGAGGCTGCCAAAGGTCAATTTTGTATACAAGTATTAACACAATAATTGTTAAATAAAAAAATAATTTTTTAACTTTTGTACAATGTATCTATAGTAAGAAGATTCTACTCTCGGTATTCGATACCAAGGCTTTACAGAAAATACACGTGTCGAGACTTTTTGGTCGAAAAAGCACTTTGATAAATACCGGCGTGTATCTGCGAGTAGTTGAGGGCACAGTACATGAGTTGTATTTGTACACATTAGTGTGCCTGTCCGTCTAAGAACAGCTGAGAGGATTCCCTAAGTTATACAAAAGAGAGGAGGGCGGATTTGTTTCCACTTTCCGTCCTATGACGGATTCATAACACCAAATTTTTTAACGTCTGCTGCTGACTCACCTGTTAAAGAATGTTAAAGATATGATACCTGCTTTCCAGTTTTATTTCAGGTCACAACTGCTATTTCGAATCACAGATGCTATACTCAACACCTATGAAGAACAATCAGTCTGCTTAGACCTTTTCTTGGACACAGAGAAGGCTTTTGATAAAGTCTGGCAAGATGATCTTTTATATAAAATTAAGAATTACACTTCAGACACTTACCACAAAATAATCAAATCCTACCTCTCTAATCGCACCTATTCTATGAGATGTGAATATGCACAGTCAGAATCACATATAATTAAATCTGGTGTCCCTCAGGGAAGTGTACTTGGACCGTTGCTTTACTTCATACATATTTCTGACTTTCCTGCACATGAAAAACTCACTATTGCGCACTATTCTGAGGATATCGCAATCCTGAGCAGAGGCGGCTGTGAATCAGCAGCCAGAAAGCTTAACGCTTTCTATAAAGACATAGAAGTCTGGTGCAAACAAGTCTGGTCCAAAAGAAAGGTAACGGACTATCCTGTTATATTAAACAACACAATAATGGTCACCTCTCAAACTATCAGATACCTTGTCCTAATTTTAGACAACGGATGCAGCTGAACGACCACATCAGTAATTTAGTACAGAAAATAAGACATCGTATTCACCTTCTGAAGGCAATCATCGCAAGAAAGTCATCTCTAGCTCTGCAGTACAAGCTGTTTCTATACACTTCTCTTATTCGACCTTTATGGCGTATGCTTCTGCAGTATGAGGATCTGCTTCATCAAAACACATGAAAAGAATTCAAACCCTACAAAACAGATAACACCTCTCTCCATAGTTACTTAGGTGTTCCGGAGGTATCTGTAGTCCTCCGAGAGAGCTATAAAAGACTCCAAAACTCACTTGTACAGCATACTAATCCTTGTTACGACAAATACCAACAAATCCTACACCAAATCGAGACAATAGAAGATAAAAGAACACGCCACATCGACTTACTACCATCATAACCTTAAAGACTATTGGGATTACCGGTGGGTAACACTCCATATACATGTTATTAATATGTTGTAAGTAATTCGGCAAAAACTATATTGTATGAGCTATGAACAGAACATTTTTCATCAATAAATTATAAATGAACTATAGCTTTATAATGCTTTGTTACGAGTGAGTGAAGAGGAAATTGAATTTATGCACAAACTGAAGAGAAGTAGAGCGGCAAGGTTACTTCATTAACTCATAAGAGGGGAAGTTCAGCATCACTGAGTACACGTCAGAAACGAAAAGTCAATTAAAAGTCAACTTGGTATTTAAGTTTTCCAATTATGAGATAAGAAGGTTTTAAGAAAACTTTCATTCCAAAGCACCTTTTGTACGCGGATCATTTTTGGACAAATAGTATTCTCTCTCTCTTTCTCTCTCATTCTCTTTTCCAATGCTTATACTGCCCTCAAGTGGGAAGTAATTTTCTTCCCTCGTCATGCAATTAGAACGGAATATCAAAGATATCACAATCGACCAGCTCTGAAACATTTGACTATCGCCCGAGTCTACTTTATTCCCTTTATTCCAAATCAGATCAGGGCATACAAATGAACAATCCAAATGATTTGGATGAGTACAGCCTGACTGACCACTAGGGGTTATCATATGAAATGAGACACGCACCTTTTGTGGCGACTTACTATGCTGTATGTAGTTAAGTCCCAGGCTTCATAGTTAAACAGTGGGAGATCCGTGGTTCAAATCCCGGCTATGGTATTGCATTTTTTCAGTCTGGATTTATTCATCTAAACCTTAGTCTACACACGACTAGTGTGATAAAAATATTATTTCCATCAATTTACCTAAAATACAAACAATGTTACTAACCATTTGTAACGATAATATGGAAATGTGTAACCGTCATATCTACCCATCCTATTCAATCTCTTCTAAAGAAGGAGAAACAAGATTTGCTATCACCACAAATGTGAAGTCTTATACATTTTTATAAGTATATTATGTTAATTTTATAATCAAACTGAAAATAAAAATATTGCACTGCTTTTGTGTATACGAGTATACGAGTGAATGCAAGGGGGGGACCCAAAAGAAATCGGACTCCGAGAGCGCTGCCACTCGTAGACGTACTGCAGCGTTCTCACGCCAGATGATGTTAGTTGAGACCTTCATGAAACAGCTGTGCAGATGGCGTCAGTGTAGAGCTGAACGTGCAAGTGTGGTATTGTGTTTCTCTGACTGTTGGCGGGTTACCTCTGCGAAGTCATTATGGCAACTTTAAAAGAACAAAGAATGTGTGTGAAATTTTGTTTCCTGCTTAAAAAACTGCAACAGAGACGCACCAAATGCTTCAGGAAGCTTTCCAGGAGGACGCTATGAGCCGCACATAGATTTTTGAGTGTTTTGGGCGCTTTAAACATGGTGAGATGTGTGTTGAAGACCAAGTTCGTTCTGGACGCCCTTCAACATCGAGAAATGAGGAAAACATTGAAAAGGTCCGCCAAAAGATCAACGAGAATCGTCGCCAAACGATCGACCAAATTTCAGCAGCGACAGGAATCAGTTGGAGATCGTGCCAGCGGATTTTGAGGGAGGATTTGCACATGAGACGTGTTGCTACTAAATTTGTTCCGCGCCTTCTCACACAGGAACACAAAACCATCCTAATGAATGTGTCAGCACTTGAAAACAGAGATTGCACGTGATACAAACTTCTTGAACGAAGTCATTACAGGAGATGAGAGTTGGTGTCACGGGTATGACCCAGAAACCAAACAAGCGTCAAGCCAGTGGAGGATTCCCAACTCTCTGAGACCAAAAAGGCAAGGCAAGTGAGTTCAAATGTGAAGACGATGATCATTGTCCTTTTAATGTTCGTGGAATTGTGTATCGGGAATTCGTACCCCCTGGCAGACTGTTAACCAGCACTTTTACTTGGATGTTTTAAGGCGTCTGCGAGAGGATGTGAGGAGGAAACGCCCGGAACTTTGGCGATTATGTGACTGGTTTCTTCATCACGATAACGCTCCAGCACACACAGCCTTACGAGTGACCCACTATTTGGCATCTCAGAGGTGGTCTGTCGTTCCCCACGCTCCGTGTTCGCCGTACCCAGCCCCGTGCGACCTTTTCCTACTTCCACGAATGAAAAAAACGCTAAAAGGGGAGCGTTCTGACGATGTGGAGGCCGTAAAAATAGCTTTGCAAAGGGCACTGGACAATATCAAACTTGAAGAGTTCCAAACATGCTTCCAACAGTGGAAAAAGAGACTTGACAAGTGCATCGCATGTAATGGAGAGTATTTTGAATGTGACTGAAGTAATTTAGTAAGAAGGTTCATCATTAAAGCTTTTATGATAACAATCCGGTTTCTTTTGGGTCCCCTCTCGTACACTGCATATTTGTGTAGATAGTTTTGTATCAATAAGACCTCTGTCAGTCAATGAACTTAAAAATAAAACATTAAGAAATACCTTACCTTAAAAAGATTGTAAGCAGACAAAGACAAAAAGTTTAAAAGTATAATGTAATCCGAAATTGGATTCTTTTAGCTATATGTGGATTAAAGATACAATTTTTAAATTAGAAGTTCATTAAATCTTTTGTTTTTCCTAAACAGAAACTAACTAAAATTGATGCTCTTGTAAGCTCTCCGTAACTGATGAAATATAAAATAGATGGCATGCCCTATTAATTACTGCACACGTATACTTTCACGTTTAATTAGCGAACTGATATAATAAAAGATAAATTATTTGTTTCAACTGCATTCATTAAGGTGAAGATAGAAAAATGAAGCTTCTTACACTTCTCGAAATACCAAATACGTACCTAGAGAAGTATCTCAGTCCTACATAAATCTTATTAGTTACTGTAGCGGCGCCAGGGAACTCGAGGTAATTTCCACATCAATAATTTGCATAGGACCAAAACGTGTCTGGGGAAGCGAAACGTTCATTACCGGGACGTCTTTGTGTAATGCAATCACAAGTGTGTATTGAACTATATCATGCCACCACAGAGTAGTGTGCCTGAGAAGTTGTGTTCGAAGTCTAGAGACGTGTTAACCAACAGGATGTCTGACACTGAAATGAGTTGCAATTTCCTGTGAACGCTTCAGGTAAACTACAGTTCACATCAAGGAAATATAGCAGGCGATTTAAGTTTATATCCTATTGAGTTCAAGGGAAAGCAGTTCATTTATTATTATTGGTAGAAATTTCGTTATATGATTACCCATCAGCTACCGGTAAGGTGTGAAGCTATTTGGGAGGTACTTGGTTCGATTTCTGGTGACCAAGCAATTGGCCATAGGTTTTCTCGACGGCTGGAGTGCTTCCATATCTACCAAGACCTTCGTATCTCCCATTTCCTTCATTATAAACTTTCGTTTATGATTTAGGCAACGATGTTCGGCTAGACCAGCGGTCACCAAGTGGATCGATTTTGTGCTAGAGCAAACGACGTAGCACTGTGCACTGCCACGAGTGCCGTGAGACTTCAGTTTGAGACAAGATGTGGAATTGGACAGCAGTGTTGTCACGTCTCTTGCGGTTTGTTTTCCTAAACATAATGTCGGTTGGAGAATGTAATGTGACACGTAGGACATCTACTCCTACATTTATGCCTTCATGGGAAGACTGTTTCTTTTTTATAGAATGTGGGGGAATGGCAAAATGTTTGGTTTGTGGTAAGGTTTCGCATGCAATAAGAAAATTCAATTTGCAAAGACATTACTGAACTCACGCGAGTGAATAGGACAGTTACCAAGGAGATGACCATGCATTATTAGTAGACAGACTGAAGGAAAAGCTGCTGGAAAATAGTAACGACCATAACATCAGTGAGTCGGCTCTTCGGCTCAGTTTCAAAATCTCCTTCCAGATAGCAAGAAAACTAAAATCCTTTACAGATGGTGAATTTATAATGGAGTGTATCACCATAGCAGCAGAGCAACTGTGTCCACAACAAGTCCAGGAATTCGAGGTCATAGGTTTCTCACCTTCGACCGTGGCCCGTCGTGTACAAGATTTAGGAGACGATGTTCAATTGCAACTTCTGGACTTATGTAAATCATTTAACGCATTATTCCTTGGCTATTGATGAGAGTGGTGATATATCTGATACAGCCCCACTTGCAATATTTATAAGGGGTGTGTATTCAGAGCTTCAGATTAAACAAGAACTGTTAGATCATGTTGCAATGAAGGATACTACAAAAGGATCAGATCTTTTGTGTGTTGAAGAGGTCATTGAAAATTTTGGTCTTCCTTGGGATAAATTGGTATCTCTGTCTACTAACGGTGCTCCTTGTAGGTTGGGAGTCGAGTTGGTATGGTTGGTCTTTTGAAAGAAAGAATAAAGAGTCTAAGCATAAATAATGAGGTTATGCCTATATATTGTATAGTACATCAACAGAGTCTCTGCGGCGAAAGCATTAAAATGAGCAATGTGATGAATATTGTGACCCAAAAAGCTAATGCAATTAGGTCGAAAGGGCTCATTCGTTTTCAGTTTCAGAGCTTCCTAGAAGAGTGCAATAGCGGGTATGGTACTTTACCATACTATTGTGAAGTTCGATGGCTAAGTCATGGAAAGTTACTAGATCAATTCTTCGAACTGCGCAGTGAAATATCGTGTTTTATGGAGCAAAAAGGAACACCTGTACAGGAGTTAAATGACGAGAAATGGGTTTCCGACTTGGCGTTTTTGGCAGATGTGACAGAACATATCAATATACTGAATAAATCGCTGCAAGGAAAGCATCAACAATCACGGATTTGTGTGATAGTATCAGATCATTCAACATGAAGCTGTCTTCATGGGAAAGGCAGTTAACCTCAAAGAACTTGGTACATTTCCCAAAGCTCTCAACAGTTCAGCAGTTTTTTCAGGTCATGGGCTTGCAATAATATGTTGAAATATTAAGAGAGTTGAACCAAGAATTTCAGAAAAGGTTTCAAGACGTGGTGCAGTTACAGCCAATTTTCCAAATATTTGCTGAGCCTTACTCTACAGATGTTGATAATGTTCCATCTGAATTGCAACATGAACTTATCAATTTGCAATGCAATCGTCAAATGAGCAATAAATTCCAAAATAGAATTAGTTTGAGTGATTTCTATTCATATTTTCCAAGAAATACATTTCCTCAACTACATAGAAATGCCGCTCGTGTTCTGTGTATGTTCGGATCCACATATATATGCGAATAACTTTTTTCGCTAATGAAATTAAATAAAAACAGCTGCAGAAGTCAACTGTCGGATCAGAACTTAAAATGTCAACTTAGACTAGCTGCTGCACAAACATTGATAGCTAATTTAGAAAAACTAGTGTGTCAAAAGAGACAACAATAATCTAGAAAACTAGGTTCCACTTCTGAGTAATATGTTGTGCTTGTTGCTTTTCTTCGAGCTGTTATTTAATACTGTTGTATTGTAAGTAGATTGTCGATTACTTTCATCTTGTTTAAACTATCAATTAATTGTCCATTTGATTTTTTTAATTAAAATAAAAGTACATGGTTAAATGTTGATGAAAGGAACTATTAAAACAATTTATATAACAATCATATCCTTCATATTGTGACTTTGTGGGTTCGTGAAATTAAAATTCCAATTGCACAACTCAACAATGTTCATTATTTCCACTGAATTACAGTCGGAACACTTGCCGATTACACAGAATTACGTAATGCACACAATTAAAATTCACCAGTTCGTCTGTCACAGATCCACTGCACTCACAGGTCCGATGCACGTTCACATTCTTCTTGTCCGTTAACTCACTCGGCGTTCCTCACGCTGCTCGCCAACAACTGACTTCTCCTCCAGCCCTACGCGGTGCTTGTATAGGACCAACTGGCCAATCTGGAAGGTTCCGGATTAGTCGAAACACCCCGCACGTTCGAGAACCCAGGGGGAGGGGAAAGAGACGGCACAGTGGCTCGTGATCCCTCTCCTAATCACCCCTTCAGTTAGTGACAGGAGACAAACGGGTAGGCGCGGCCAGAACGCCCCACGCCCGACTCCACCGCCGGCCAGCCCCACAGGGAGCTCCGACGTTCGGGTGACAATATTACAATTCAATTATTATTGTTGTACAGTCAGTGTACATTTAAATTGCAAGATTGGCATTCCGCCACTGCTCTGAAGGCTACGGAGTGCACGGTAGACTATTCCGGCGTGCAACGGGTAAACTTGCATGACCTACTGTGCATATTGTGCATTGAGAGCCCGCCTCGGTAGCGTAGCATGTCTACCTCACGTTCTATAGGTCCCGAGTTCGAATATCCGTCAGGCTGAGTTACCTGGATAAGGTTTCTTCCGGGATTTTCCCTTATCCTGAAATATGAAAGTCGGGTAACTGTAAGCTCCATGGACCCTGGACACATTTGAGCATCATTTCACCCAATTCATTGTGTGTGTGTGTGTGTGTGTGTGTGTGTGTGTGTGTGTGTGTGTGTTTTCTTTACCTTGATTTTTCCGTTTGTTTTTGTATTGTTCCGTTTGATTACTGTTTTTTCCTGTATTTTTACATATATACGCTATATACACAAACACCTATCTCCAAGACGGGACTCGAACCCACGACCCTCTACGCGGCGGTGCTAGAGACATACGCACTAACGACCACGGCTACGAGGGCCCGCTGTCTGATAGGGCCCATGAGTATGCAGGTCCCAACCGACTCGGAAAAGAAACGTTCATAACCAGCGCCCACTCTCTTCCAAACAACCTCGTCTGTTCCTTCAACCCTAAAAGAGATGGCAATGAAAGGAATAACAGATACTGCAAGTGAGAGACATAAAAGGCAAGGTAGAAGAGAACTAGCTCATCATTCACCCTACTGACATAGGTAAACCATGAAAAACCATGGGTTAGTATGAAGGGTCGCCGGGGAGGGAACCCTGGGAGCCGCACACGTTATCGCGGTGCCACCTGGCTTGGTAAAACGCTGGCTATCTGAACAGGTGATTGGAATTTATGTTGGTGCCCTTCGTAACAAACTGTAAGTATGTAGAATGTGGAATTTCATTATGCACTACTAGTGCCACCATATGTCACCTTAATATTCTTTTTAACTATTTCCCTGCGAAAGTTATATATGGCTAGTGTAGAATTCTTAGTATGCATTTCCCGGTCTCACATTTCTGACCTTTCATTATATTTTAAATTAACTGCCCCTAATTCTCTCTGGCAGTGCGCCAACAGTCGGTGTGTATGTATTCACGTCACACCAATCTCGAGATAAAAAGTGCCCCAGCGATTAAATCGATAATAACGATCATTATTGGCAGAAAAAAGCGACTACACAGCAATGGCCATCTGCCAACCCTGACTCATGGATAAAATAACATACGTTAAATCCTACGTGTTGAAGTGAGGTTAAAAATGTATGATGCGTTACATTCACGCGATTATCTTACTCCCTTTGACTTTTGGGGGGGGGGGGACGGTGGAGGTTCCTTTGCAAACCATTGTTAGAAAAACTTGTTTCTCTCCAATTTTAATAGTGATAAGATTTTGCAAGAATCGTCTTAAATGTTTAAAGAGCGGGATATTATTTGTTGGCTTTGAAAGGCCATACTGTTTACACAACACTACCAGGAACCAAACAATGATAGCTTAGCAATTAAAAGTATATGAAGTATTTGAAAACAAAACCATTAATGTATAAAGGACAAGAAATAATTGACAAATTATGTGTTTATGAGGCAAGGATTTGCCTGCTTATTCAGAATGAAGCATAATTGACCGGCTACTTCCAATATATATTGAATGAATGAATTTCTTGTATTGCCTTAACTGGTACATACGACCTACTGAACCGCGCTACCTTGAGGCCCGTAGGCAACAGGTTGAGGATCAGAGGTAACCTGATCAGAGATATTCCGGGATGAGTGATCAGCCCAACGCTGGAAGTGAACGTACGAGAGAGAGCAGGGGAACAGAAAGATGATAGAGTAATCCATGGAATGCTGGCGGGGAAAGCGGAGAACCCGGAGAAAACCCACCCCAGTGCCATGTTGTCTACCATAAATCTCGTTTTTACGTCGGCTGGGATCAAACCTGGGCCGCCGTGGAACTAGATGCAGTATTATACAATTATATGTAGTACTGATATAGCTTAATAAAAAGCTGGTATGAATAAATTAAATTGTACATTTTTGCTCTCTGCATATTAAAGCTGAGACTTCTCTCCGATTAATATTTTTAAAGTGGAGACGAGTACGTTCTAGAATAATTTTACATAAACCCCAATATTACCCCCTTTTAAATATGGTTTACCAAGTGTTGCATGGTTGAGTGTTGCCCCACAGTTCGGCTTCATTATGTGGCAGCGGTTTGACTCCTCGGGTCGTCAGCCTCGCCATGATAATTTAAAAATATCGATGTCCTCGGCTGCTCTCGGAGTTATCCTACATTCATGAATATAGGATCTGTAGCAAGGATCTCTTGACTCAGGGCGTTTTGGGTGAATCAATTAGGGTACTTGAAAAAAAAACACCGTTTACTTCTCTTGTGACGATCGGTTGTATTTCAATTACTTTCGAAATACATGTTAATTAGACGAACTCTGAATTGTAGGCTTCGCGCTGGCGTGGTTGTACTCCCGTGTCTATAACACGACTCATCGGATTGGCACCCAGCTACTAACTACCTTTAATTGAACGCGATTTCTTTAGTTTACTCGTCCGTTCAGTTTGGCCCACAGTAGCCAAATAACCTTAATGAACGCGATTTCTGTCCGCGTGCTATCGCACTACGGTTTAGACTGACCCTCAGCCACCAACTGCTCTGGATATATATTTGTTCCCAGATAGGTCATATGACACTTCTCTTTGCCATTCAGTTCATTATTTTTAATTAGTTGGTCGGTAGAACGCATATGGAGTCTCTTTTACGAGAACCTCACTTTAGACCACCTAAGATGTCCACTTCCTGCCAAAACTATGCTTGAAAATAAACACCGGTTGCGACCCTTAAAATGTATGGTTGCGTCCGTCCTTCCTAGGGGAGAAAAAATCCTACCGCTTCAGAGTCCGCAATAAACTTAACAATGCACACAAGATATTTGTTTCAATACATGTATATATTCCTTTAACATTCAATTAATCTTCCATATATTCTTTAACAGTTAATTAATCAACTCGAGGAAGAGAGTACCGTTTCACAAAGCAGTAAAACATAGCGTTACAATAGGGAGAATTTTTTAAGTGAGGTAATCTTAAATAGTATTCAAACAATTTTAATAATTTATTGTATCATTAAGAAATTCAATGTCTGTTCAAGGACATGGTGCTATAAAACACCTTCAAATTTCATTTGCTGAATTACTAAGATATTAGATATTTACAAAACTCTTGTAGTTGAATACAAGCATATTGGTATATGAAAGAAGAATCGTGCAAACAAAGTTTAACTTTTATTTAAGAATTACATTAAGTAGCAAGCTGCTGCTACTCCAGAGAATATGAGTGTGGGCAAATGCCGTGGATGTTTAATTCCAAACAATATATGTTAATAAAAATGAGCATTAATAAAAACATAATCCAATCTCCCTTTAATATTAATGACAACATAATTTATAAACCCGCCCCCCACCCACCAGGGTAAGAAAGGTTTACTTTTTTCCTTAAAACTATATTGTTAGCAGGACGGTTACGTAAAAGAGAAAACTGTGCCTATTAACCGTTATGTCAATCAACATTTTTTAAGTAGCAACTCAGAGGAACAGTTCTCTCGGTGGCCACAGGCTACATGTGGCGTGAAAGTGCGGTATCTTCTGTTTCGTTTTATAAGCTAAGGATTTCGTATTATATGAAAGTGATGTAGCTTTTGTACTTTTAAAATGTAGGCAACTAAGGAACCAAAGGGAAGTAAAAAGGTTTAAAGTCGTAATTCTATGTTGTGGTTATCTAAAGGTTTACTCCCCCATTGGGAGCAATGATTCTTCCACCGCCAAAGGCTACTTGCAGGCTGTGCAGAATTTCCACAATCTGGAAGTTTGGGTGGTACAAGTAAACACCAGTGAATATCTCTGGGTTGCAGCTCTCAAGCAAGAGCTCATGGTTCGGAATAAATAAAAATGTATACAACAAGATAAAATATATGCTGAATTTAAGTATTAATACAGTCGATCACTAAGCATGCTTTCGTTTAATAAATTAATTGTTATTTTAAACAGCAAATATAAATAAGGATTTGGCAAGTGAATAAAGATTCATCTGGCATTCAAGAAATAACATTCGTCCTCCGATGTTGAATCCTTGATTTCCGAAATTTAATATAATAAAGAACCTCTTACCACTTGAAAAGTATATTGAAACTACGTAGCTTTTCTTGTGTTTTTGCACTTTTATGTTGGTTTCTCTAAATCTATATAAAATGCCAGGAAATAATTCCAAGATTTTATAAAACGTAATCAAACATTAAAGTTACACTGGATAAACGGGTTTCATTTCAATAAAAGTTAAGTTGAAAGTAGGTTTTATAAGAAATTCTTCATTATTCTACGTATGAACATACCTGTGGCATTTTGATTGGAATTAATTGATAAAGAGAACAGATTACTATGATATTCTGAAAACACCTGAAGATCTCAACGTTGTTAAAGTCCACTGTGTTTAATTTCCCTCTGGAGGAAAATTCTGCAGAAAGCTGTCTATGGTATAACCTTTTGTATCTGCTCACATCTGAGTCACTGCGTATTATACCAGTTGATTTTTCTGCCCCTATTTATTGTAATCTATGCAATCCGCAGTTTATAGTCTAATGTGAAAACTTTGAGCCTCTTATGTTAAAAGCCGTCATTGCAGCTGTCCTTCTATTCGGTGCTCTACTCATCCAGCATTAATACTTACAGCCTTGAATGAGGACCAAGAACTTGCCAAAAGCTTAAATAAACGGCTTTTCATGCATATAATACTAGCAAGGTGATAAACGAATGCTTTCCCAAAGGGCAACAGAGAGTACGTGTCAGCTGGCGGTTACCTAGCTGGAATGTGGTAATACGAAGGCTGGGCCAATGCAACCAACTGTAACCTTCCGTCGATCTGGAGAGAAACTGTTGACGAAGTTGTTAATGAAACGGTTCCAACTGCAGAAAAGATGTGGCGTCACGGGAGAGTGAATTCGAAGATCTGTGACGTATGTGTGGAAGATGATACACTTGAGCATCGCTTGTACAACTGTCAGCGGGCTGACTTGATTCGGAACTCCCTCCGAGACGCACTACGTAAACTTCGTCCGGAAGAATGCTTACGTTCGGTACCACAGCTGGTCCAACTGGAGTTTCGCTTTAAAGACAGAAAATTTCATAATTTTGCAGTGTGGTTGTTTGCTGGTACACTACAATGGCTGCTGAAAGTACGGCGAGGAGACACTGTGTTAGGAAAGCACTTACGTGTATTTTTAAAGGAGCAGAGATGTACCTAGATGTACCTTGCGTTCTCTGGAGCCATACATTTAATCACTTGGAACAAATGCAGATCTAATAACCATTTAAGGAAATAGAACCCTTCATATTGTAACGCGAGCGCTGGAACACCCTATGAAAGCAGCTGAGAGCGGGAGACGAGGGAGGTCCGTGTTAGCTCCGCCCTCCCCTCTTATAGTGGCGACGGGCGGTGGTGACGGAGGAAAAACATGACTGTGCGGTCTGTTTCTCTTGCACCTGGTTCTCGATCATTCTTTTACTGGAACATTCTCGCGGACATTGGAAGGCGGCGATATTCCTATATAAAGGGGGGTTGCAGACAGTCAGTGAGTCAGTCAGTTGGTTAGTGAGTGTGAGTGAGGAGACAGTCGCAGTTCTTGGTGTAAGAGTTAGTCAGTGACGTGTTAATGAACGAGAAGATTGTGCAACGGAAGACTGTACGTAACTGGTATGTGCATCGGAGTTTATGTAATCGCGAGTACAAGTGAAATTGTAACGGACGAACTGGTGAATTGTAATTGTGTGCAGCAAGTAATTCTGTGTAATTGGCAAGAGTTTAACTGTAAGTCGGTGGAAATAAAGAACATTTTTGAGTGGTGAAATTGGACTTTTCATTTCACGAACCCACAAAGTCACACTGGTGTCAGGAAGCGGGAAAACAACATAACATCACCGAACATTACAACCATGGAGGCAGCATTAGAAAAGATTTTAGCGGAACTGAAAGAAATGAAGACGGCAACTGAAAACCTCGCTGCAAAAATAGAAGCGGCAAACAACAACCTCATCGCCGAGTTGAAACAAATGAAGACGGCCAACGACAACATCACCGCGGAGATGGAAGAAATGAAGGCCGAGTTAACCACAGAAATGAGAGCAGCGAACGGCAGTCTGGCCACGGAAATGAAGGCGGCGAACGAGGCTCTCGCCGCAAAGTTTGAGGAACGGTTGGCCGGCGTGAGGGATGACGTCACGAACCTGGGCAAGCGGAAGGGTCAAGTAGACGACCGCCTTAATGATTTAGAGGAAAAGGCCGACAACATCGCAAAACCCCTCACCCGCCTGACGGAGGAAAACCGGCCTTATGTGTGGACGGAGGACGCCGAAGACGCTTTCCAGCACCCGAAGGAGATCCTGTGCAGTGCTCCAATTTTGGGTTTCCCACAACCGGGTGGCGCCTTCATTGTGGACACCGACGCTAGCGACCATTACATTGGAGGTGTCCTATCGCAGATCCAGGACGGCCATGAGCGCACAAGAGTGGAAGAGAAGGAGCGTGCCGCAGCAGTCCGAGTAGTTGTGGCAGTGCCTGCTGAAGGCTGGGATAGCGCAGGCCTGAGGAGGGAGCAGCTGGCGGACGCAGACTTGGGGCCACTCTTGAGGGAAGTGGACGCAGGGACGAGACCAACCTGGGAGGACATCGCACCGAGGAGCGCCACCTTCAAGTCGTACTGGGCCCAATGGGACTCGTTGAAGACCAGAGAGGGCGTGCTGTTCCGGGTATGGGAGTCACCCGATGGGAAGGCGCAGAGAGAACAGTTGGTACTTCCCCGGAGCAAGGTCCCGGAAGTCTTGGAGGAAGTGCACGCCGGTACTTCAGGAGGACACCTGGGAGCGAACCGAATGATTCACAAACTACGGCAGCGCTACTTCTGGCTGAGACTCCGAGCAGATGCTGGTGGTACACCTGGACCGCCTCGCACGCTACGATGGGGCTGTTCGGGGCGAACAGCTTTGAGGAGGGAGCAGTGTAACGCGAGCGGTGGAACACCCTATGAAAGCAGCTGAGAGCGGGAGACGAGGGAGGTCCGTGTTAGCTCCGCCCTCCCCTCGTTTGTCTTATAGTGGCGACGGGCGGTGGTGACGGAGGAAAAACATGACTGTGCGGTCTGTTTCTCTTGCACCTGGTTCTCGATCATTCTTTTACTGGAACATTCTCGCGGACACTGGAAGGCGGCGATATTCCTACATAAAGGGGGGTTGCAGACAGTCAGTGAGTCAGTCAGTTGGTTAGTGAGTGTGAGTGAGGAGACAGTCGCAGTTCTTGGTGTAAGAGTTAGTCAGTGACGTGTTAATGAACGAGAAGATTGTGCAACGGAAGACTGTACGTAACTGGTATGTGCATCGGAGTTTATGTAATCGCGAGTACAAGTGAAATTGTAACGGACGAACTGGTGAATTGTAATTGTGTGCAGCAAGTAATTCTGTGTAATTGGCAAGAGTTTAACTGTAAGTCGGTGGAAATAAAGAACATTTTTGAGTGGTGAAATTGGACTTTTCATTTCACGAACCCACAAAGTCACAATATTGTCTCACAATACATGCCAATAAAACAAGAAATTTTCTAAACGTCTTACCCTGTACCCGTTCCCGTGTTTAAAAAAAATTATAAAAAAATAAAAAAAATAAGTAAAAAAATAAAAAGAGGGAAAAGAAACAAATACATAAACATAAAAAATAAAAAAATTAACAAACTTAGAATACACTTGTTCAATAGTCTTTCTTTCCTTAGAGATATTTAAAATGATTACTTAAAAAAATAGGCTAGGTTCGAAACCACATCAGAGCTTCGTTTTTCCCCTTTCTCCCAATGTTTATTGCCTGTATTTTAATTACTAATTTGTTTATTGTTGCTATTGTTTCACCTGTGAGCCAAAGAAAAAAAGAATTACAATCCGATAATTAGGGACCTATAGGGATTTGCTAGCCATATAAGTAGAGCTGAGCTCATCCTAACATCAGGTAGTTGAGGTCCTTGACTTTTAAAGGTTAACTACTGGCTATTTATCTTTATCTCTTATTAGGGATCATATTTAACTTTGGGACCCTTATAATCTGTACGGTATATCTGATGTAAACCATGTTCCGTAGTTGCTTTCATTTTTAGCAGAATGTCAACGACATTAAATCCAATAGTTTTTTATTCATGCTTACATCTTATGTTTCACTTTGCATCTGTGAAATGTTTGACACTTGGTTGAATGGGTCAAGCACAATACCCAATATAATAAAATATCTGCTTTGAACTACACATTTATAACTATCTTTCAACGGAAAACATGGCTATTATTGTATTTTGTAAACATCTATAATGTTATACAAGTGTTATTTGTATTATATAAAATTATAGGCCCCAAGAGATGAAACAAAGGGTAAGAACATTTTTGAAGTAATCACGAAGGATTTGAATCCAGGTCAAACATGTATACTAGTGAAGTAGCCTGTACGATACCACATGGCACACTATGTTGTTAGAAGTTTCTATATGAATTAACTATTTAAATAATTAAATAAGACCTACCTCGAATTTTAATACGCTTTCTAGAGCTTTATACAGTATTTTGAGCTCGTTTTGTTAGGTTTAACACTAATAAAAGAACACGGCATCTTCCATTACAACTACTGTAAGAGCTAAAACCTGCCGTAATTTGTGACAGAAGCGAAAAAATCTACCCAATTCTTAGCACTTCTGACCCGTCTTTACAATTAGAAAACGTATTGGCTGAAGATTTAAATCTAACTGGTTCCATTGTGTATATGTATCATTTTGTGTTCCAATGCTATTGTCAACTGCTGCAAGTGATAGGCTGTTCCTTCAGGGGCGTGTTTAAAGGTGTGCTTGAATGCACGCTAATGAATAAAAGTTGGTAAACTCTCTAAAATTATTACTGCAGCTTTCTTATCTGGGTATGATGTTTCTGGAATCGACATACATAGTGAATGATGTTTGTCCCATACAACACTTATGCACTGAGTTATCTACCCCTCCTCTATAAACTGTTCTACAAATCATCCATTAGAAGATATTCAAGAAAGGCTTAAGTCACATATGCTGCTTAGCAAGTTGCATAAATTCAAAAATAAATAGGAGCAGGTGACTTGCCTGGTATAATGCTTAATTTTACTCGTTCTCACAAAGCTTAACGTATAGGAAGCAGAGTAATTATATAGTATTCCACGCAACAATTACAATAAGATTTCACAAGAAATACAACTTCTGAGACTTCCTTAATGAAAAAACAAGAAGAGAAAAGAAGAAGAAAATAAGAAAGCTCTGTCTTCATGTGAGCATTATGTTCTTATGAAAGTAAATTATATACCACATGTTGTATTTAATAGACTAGATCATCTAAGAGTTCCAGAAATTTTTAAGAAAAACTTCCCATCGAAAACAATCCTTCCATAAAAAATAGTAATAATTTTTTTTAATTTTCTCAAAAGTGGTTGCTATAATCTTTTAAATTTTTTTACGTAAGATATCTGCAGACAAGTAAAACGTGGGTGTAATTTTTAAAATTTTTGGGAACAGCCTGTGAAGTCTTCGTATTCATTAAGACTTGTATAAAGATTAAACCATACGCTATAAACAAAATTTTACCACAAAAGAAGTAGAATTTTCATCAGAATTTTGGGGGAAGTTCAAGTGAAATAAAAATCTAAGCTATCTCCGAATTTCAACATAGAACGTTAAACCCTTTTATAAATTTTAACCCCGATTTCTTAATTTATCATTTTACTATTAAGGATATTATTTAACAAATAATGACGTGCTGACTGCAGATTCATTTTACTTGTATTTTGGATTAGATCAATGAGCAGTCGGAAGATTCAAATTGTTGGCATTGATTTAAGTTATACTGGATGAAAGATTTCATGCAACGGACGTTTTTATAGGATTTTTGTTATAATTCAGTTTTGTTTTTAGGAGTTTTCTGTTCTACATAACGGGTACATATTTGTACATTGCTTTTATTCTGTTGTTAGTCTTCCAGTAAAACTGTTGTGGAAGCCAATCTACGTTTTCCTTTTTAAAACAGAATAGTTGTTTGTTGTGCTCACATCCGTGTACCTGAGTCTTGTTTAAACGTTTGTTTTGCCTTCGGAAACAAGCATCATGCATCCCGCAATTGTACCGTATCGCTAGTGAACAAGCAGCTATGAAAAAAATAATAATAAGCAAGGAATAGCTTGGTAAAAACGAGCAGGATCTGCTTTCTCCTTTTTATACAATTTAACCAGCAATAGCTGAGCGGTCAAAATCACCAAGCTTTAGCTGCCGAGAAAGTTGAAAAACATTTTATTTATACGAAACAGAGGTTTTATTTGCAGAACCCATTGTGGGCGAGAGGTTAGGTACGTCAAGATATACCGTTCACATGGTTTGCATGGAGGTGACAATGGTTATACGGTGAAATAAAAATTACTTTAGTATTCTGACAGAGAGGTAGTTATGGGAGGGAGGGTTGCTATGGCAACGGCAGTGACCACACCTCTTGAACACCCGCGCGTTTAACTTCAACCAATTAGGTGAGACTTACCCCTTCTCCCCCTTCTGTAGGTTTTGAAAAAAAAAATGTTACTGTGTTGCCACATAGACGCACATGTTAGGTAAACCGTTGCTTGTTTTTACTCTTCACCGTGGGTAGCCTAAACGTACTTGTTTGGCTATAGTTTAACTTATAAAAAATCGGTTTCTTTGTTAAATATTTAGTCATTTCCTTAGTGTATTTCATAGGTCATTGGTGCTTTAGTGTTATTATTAGTGTTATTAGCGTAAGACTACAATGTCTCAAAAACGAGGTAGGACAAGAACTCTCTCCCTCAAGAAAAAAAAATATTCAAAAGTAGGACAGGGATCTGCACTACGCGGTCAAGAAAGGGAACTGGTGTATGCACTGTGTGATTATTTTGAAAAAGAGAGGGAACATGGTGGCCCACACTTAAACGTTAATAAATTTGTCGAAAGAACTGTTACTCTTATCTTTCTTAAGGCAATGTACAGCTGAACATTCTAAGCTTTCAGAAATGTAACTTGTGTATTAAGTCATAGGTACACTTTAAGTTAAAATGCACCGTCTGATTCTTAGTTTTGAAAACCCTTTCAGCTTTGTACTTGCTAATATAATATAGCACACGGAGAATATAAACGTTTTAAAAACTATTCTATTATTTCGATGTTCAGAAAAGTGGTTGAGTAAACTATTACGTATAATTCAAAGCCGTATATTAGGTTTCTCTTGCTTGTTCTTAAACCCGGCTTTCTAAGAAACATTCCAAGACAGATGCATTACGGAAAACAAATTTAAACAATGCCGACAACTTTCAGAGTTATTTTAGTTTAATCTGTACATTGACCAAAGTATCGTTCAAAATGTTGGCATATAAATATCAGCTATTTAAATTAGGCAGTTTTAGCGCTTTCTTCTGTCTAAACATCGTGCGCGCCAAGACGTTCATGAGCGGCAACGTCGCTTTCCACACCAGCATGTTCTTTCGAAAGCACGTGCTTGACGGCAACTGTCAGAATCGTAAAGTAATTTTAATTTCACCGTAGTAGGGCATGTTTCATGTATTATTAGTCAAACATTTGTGTGTGTTTATCGCATCGTGTTGTGTCCAAATCTGCCATCCAACCACATCAGCATAGTGACATGTGAACGAAAAGTCAACGTATTTATTCATATTACATAGATCCCCCAGTGGCCTACTGTGGTAGGTAAGGGAATTGGCGATCCCGGGGTCTCGAGTCACCCTGACACCCTCGATGTGGGTTACTCTTAGTGATGAGGGGTCAGACAAAACACCCACCCACGTGTAGGCCGTGCGTGGAGACCCGTGTCGGTGCAAAGGTTTCTTCTGGTGGTTGAGGAGTGCATATCTGAGCTCGCTCCAGTCTTCTGAATTCGGGAAGAGTGCGCATTTCCAATACACTACTTTGGCTTCTGCTTCGCCTAAATGGGAGGTTAGGGACTAACCCGCCCCTAATCAATCGCTTAGGACTAGGTACTGTATCGAACTCCAGGGTGAGTAGGACGGCTAGCCCACTATATCCCCTGTGTAGCCCTGTCATCCCAGTAGGATGACCCCTTGTTGGGCTCCGTGGTGGGTGGGGAGCACTGGGGGATGAAAGTCATTCCATTTCTTATGGCAAACTTGAAGAAAAAAAAAACGTTGAAAGGAAATAGCTGAGTCTTGTGGTCCTCGCTGTTTAGTTATTTCTAGAACTGAGGAAGGTCGAAAATTTACTACCGTGAAGCCGTTCATTATTCAGAAGGGTTTAGATAATGTTGGTGGTCCTGTAAAATCATATACTCGATCTCGCAATGACACGCCCCTGGTCGAAGCAGTTTCTCCGACGCAGGCTGCAAAAATCTTGAAAGCCAGTATACTTGAGAGCTATCAGGTTCGCATTGAATTTCATATGACTCTGAACTCCTCGCGTGGTGTTGTAAACACTAGCGCAATGGACGGTATGTCCGATGAGGAGCTTCAGGAAAACTTGGCGGAACAAGGTGCGTCTAATGTATATCGAGTTCACCGCAAAGAACGAGATGAACTACTGCCCACTGGTACCCTGTTTCTTACTTTTGATCGGGTAGATCTCTCGCAAAGGATTTAGACAGGGTATGAAGATATTGCTGTGAGGCAGTATATATCCAATCCACTGAGGCGTTATAAATGCCAGTGCTTTGGTCACACGAGTGATTCTTGAAATGGAGTTGCTACTTGCGTTGACTTCGGGGAATTCAAACATGATAATGCGTGTACTTCACCTGCAACATGTGTTAACTGCAGTGCTAATAATTCACCTAACTCCAGAGAATGCCCGCGTTTTATGGAGGAAAAGGCGATCCAAGAGATCCGGGTAAGAGAGAGAGTGTCCTTCTTGGAAGCCTCGAAACTCTTGCGTATTCGTCAGCCTTCTGTCCCTAGGACCGTTACTTATAGTGCAGTTTCAGCTAAGCCGGTAACTAGACGTGAAATCGCTACAGAAACCAGCGACATAAACGGGACAGTAATATCCGAAAGATCAGTTACACCAAGATCACAGCCAAAGCAACAAACACCAGTACGAACAACATCGACCAAGTCCAGTCCTAAGAAGAAAGATTCAGCCAAGTCACCGCCGAAAGCATCTACTTCAAGAACATGTGAACCGGTAATATATAATGTGTCGCCAAGGAAATTTAAGACCTCATATGACAGAACTGACCTCCTTAAGGAAAATAGTAAGACCAGTGAAAGGAAAGCTAGCCAGCACAAAAGTCCGCGAACATCTCCTCCGTTTACATCATCTGAGAGAGGACGCCAATCGGAAACGTTCATCTTCGCCGGTCGCAGTTTCCGATTGTTTCAAGAGATTTGATTCGAATTTACCAGTACGAAAGCCCTCCTCCTCCATTGAGGATGTGGAGTGGGTAGATTCTGTCCTCACTGCCCAAACGACAGTGAGGAAAAGCCTGCTGAAAGTGCTAGCCCAGCCCCAAAGAAAAGGAACAAATTGATTCGACCACCACTAGGCAGGTAGCTTTTGTCATGGCAAGTTGATATTGTGAGTGGTAACTTTTATGCCTTTTGGTATTTTATTTGTAATTATAGCTTTTTATTGTTTTTTACCCATTTGGGCTTATTTATTTTGTTGTCATTTTGTTTTGATTTGTTTTTTAAATTTTGAATAACTTATATTTGGCTATTGCTATGAATTAGTTTTGTAAAGGCGCTGATGACCAAGTAGTTGGGCGCCCTTATATACAAATCATCATCATCATCATCATCATCATCATCATCATCATCATCATATTATTATTATTATGTAGAGATACTCATAAAAATATTGTCAAAGTTCGGCTACTCAAACTCAGGCGCTTATTTTCTTAAAAGCAGTGTAAATATTAAAGTAAAAATAAACGCATATAAATACACGCCATTTGTAACAATAAAAACACATTTTTGCCAAAGTACAACAGGTGTTGACGAAAAACATTTAAGCCTACTTGCTGCACTTTTAAAAGTCACTTGTACATTCGGTCAAATATGTGTATATTCTCTCACATTGGTTAAATTCATTAGTATGCAGGGTATCATCTTTAGATGAGAATTTCTGATTATTTAATTTACTTCACTCTGCAAGTTTTATATTGGATTGAGATCTGGACTATATGAAGGCGGATGTATTATTTTTCGGCAGTTATATAACAACCATTCCCTGGCAGTATATCTTCGCCTGGTGTTTGGTCCACACAATGGTGAAGATTTTGTTTAAAAATGTTAAGTTACTGGTGTTTATCCATGGTGTTCTCAATAAATGCCAAATTTCCCACTCCACTTGCTGATACATACCTCTATACCATAACATTACCTCCTTTATATTTCCCTGTAGGATGTAAATTCCTTATATTCAGCTCTGTATTAGGCTTGTGCCAAACACGAACCCTCCTTTCTGTATTAAATACATGAAAGGGACTTTCATCAACAAAAATTACATCACTCTACCATTCTTGGCCTTTTTGCAGAATTCTTTAGCAAATTGCAACATCTTTTCCCTGTCAGTTTTTTCACATTAAGGCGTTTTTTCTCGCCAATTTTTCATTGTAGCCTTCCTTAGTAAAAGCCCTTCCAACTGCGTCTCGCTGCACATCTTTACCAGTAGCGCAACACATTTTTGTATCACTTATATTAGGAATACTTATTACCATTCTCTAAGCAGCATCTTTTCTCCCTCTCCCCCCCTCTCTCTCTCTCTGACTCAGCTGCTGTAGACGTCTCTTTTATGGTAAAGATTTGATTCTGTCTTCTTCTCTGTACTGTCGGATGATGTCTCCAGCAGTGCTGCAGGGTATATTCTCCTTAGTAGCAATTTATCTATGTGTAAGACCTTTACATGGGAAAGGATCACAAGCTGTAGATGTCCACATGTTTCATTGTTTCCTTTGCGTCCTATTTGGCTGTACGGTACACCAAGATAACACAGAAACATAGATTCGTCGCTATGATAATGATGTTGCCAGGCTCCCTCTTTCTAAGAGCATAAATCAATCCTAAGAGTGACCGAATATTAAAGTGGCACATGTATGTCTTGCTTTGGACTCAAACGGTACGTAATAACTTTTTTTGGGGGGGGGGGGATACTCCAAGTTGCCGGATTTATTTTATATTATATTTGTGATTTACATTCAAAATATATTTTGTTTAATATTACTTGATAAATCAAATTAATCTCCAGCCCGAAAGTCTTATATGTCTCTTTTTATGGCACTATGAATAAGTTCTTGAGTTTTTAGGGATGTAAGAAATTACGATTATAGGATGTGAAAGGTGAAACTCTTCCACGTCATTTTACAACAGTTTCGTGAAGAATAGGAATACGGAAGATAAATTAGTGGATGAAACATTCGAGTCAAAAAGCTACTCTACAAAAACCTGATATCATAGCGAGTGTAATGGCTTACAAAATACTAGTGTCCAACGTTATATCCCTATGTATGTAAACTACAGCTATGCACCCCAAAGTTTCTGTAAGAGCTGAAAAAATGAAGAGGCGCTGCTAGTTTCACAAGCTTGGGTCATTAATAACTAACGCATCACATGGAAGCAAAGTAGTTTCAGTACTAAGTGATGGGGTATCAGCCCACGTACACGTCATCAAGCCATTGACACTACGTTAATCGTGCGTTATCGAAAGCGCTCGACTGTACACGTTGCGAGAACTTGACAGTTTAATATCGTTGAAGCCGGGGAGGTAATAGGCCCATGGGTTCTGTAAACTCCATAACAAGGGCAGAAGCAATACAAGCTGTCACATGCTGAGACAGGCAGTACCGGATCCTATCCGAGCAATGAAGTTTCCAAAATACACGATTTTAACTCGATTCGTTCTGAAATTTAATACAGATAGATTTTAATGAATATTAGGAAGACAAAATCATATGCCTACTTTAAATAACTCTTTTGAAATATTAAATATATTAACTTTGTGTTTTCCTTTTGTTTTCTGTTTTGAAAAATATGTTTAAAAAATCTAAAGGTATAGGTACCCCCATGCTGGGCTATACAGCCTCTATCGAGGCGACGGAGTACCCATCTAGAGGCTGAGTGAACCCCAGGTTCATAGTGCTACCAGAAGGATTATACCAGGGAATAAATTCCAATGGTACCATCGGGAATCGAACCCGCGACTTCCTAGCTTGTTGTCAAGTACCATAACCACTAGGCTACCGCGCGCCCCAAAATATGTTAATGTGATACAATTATTTCTTGAAAATAATTCTTAAAATTTTAATAGCTTAAACAAATCACAACTATTGTCTGTCTTCCCCAGGATGTTCAATACGTGTAACTAAATAAGTAGTTTGAAATAATTAATGACTATGATTTTTATATTAAGTCAAATTATTGTTTATTTTCAAAGTGAGGTATGTCGAAGAGAAGCTGGCTCTGCATATCTTAACAATGATCAATTTGACAAAGTTTGTGCATATTTTCTAGTTAACTTTTCCTTCCATGACGCTTTTCCGGAACGTAGTACAATCATTGGTGATTGCCCGTCTCTGTGGTGTTGTGATGTTATGTCTACTTCACATTTTAGAGCTCCAGAGTTCGAATATCGGCCTAGATAAGGTTTTTCCGGGGTTTTCCCTTATCCTGAAGGATTAATGTCGGTAACTAAGTTCCACGGACTCGGGGCTCAGTTGAGCATCATTTCACCCATTTCATGATTTACGTTGGAAGACGTTACGTAAAAAAAAATAATCATTGGTGAGCATTTTAAAATTGTGTTTCTGTAAATAGGCAACCTTTGACTGAATTACAGCCTTTTTCATATTCTAAAACAATTCCAGTATTTAACTATCTCCAATATTAAAACTTCCAAAAATTGTCGCGTTAAAACGTTCTTGGCTGCAGTAATAATAATAATTACCAAGTGTTTCATATTTCAGTCTTCATATTTCTGCTATGAAGCAGTAAAAAACAAATATAAAATATAAGCCTAATGAAACTGTTCTCACTTTTCCCGTGTCTTCTTTATTCAAACATTATGAATTCACCTGCATCATTTCATTTACAATATTCCCCTCGATATGTTCTCAAAACTGTGACCTTCCTCCCCCAAGAAAAATTCAAAACTATATATATGTTAAAACTAGGTCCCGGAAGTTTTTCACCTAAGATTTCTCTAAAAATGAGCTATAAAATGTCCTTAAAACATAAAAAAGATGCACATAAAAAGTGAAAGAAAAAAATTAAATAACACAAATTAACAGTTTCTATCATAATAAATTAATAACTGTCACAGACAAATAATCAATATATGGTTCGAATAACCACATTTTAAAATTAACTTTGTTAGTAAATAATACAATTCTTGCTATTAAATAATAAATAAATTCAAAATTCATCAGGTCATTTTCAATTTTATAAAATGTGGAAAAAATAAGTTACCGTACCCATTAGCCAAAATTTAGCGTTGCAGTACACCACCATAACCAACTTCAAGTTATCAAAGGTAAAGTAACGGCAGTTATCAGCTAAAACTGTTGTATACTTTGAGAAACTGCTCTCCATTTCCACAGATGTTATAGATGCATATGTGAAAAACACTATGTCACTGCCTGTTAAATCCTGTTCAAAAATGTCACTTCTGAAGTTTTCTCCTGACAAGCAATCTAACAATCATGGCAATCTAACAAACTGGTATTCTTTATTTTGTCCAACCCAGATTTTAGTATCTGTCTAATTTTGTACCCAATCTCGCCTTTTACATTTTGTATCCTCTCCTCCACAATCCTCACTAATTCAGTCGATTTATCCACTGTCATGTCACGTTCATCAAGGCGGGTTATGGTATCCGTCAAAAAATTTTATTTAATGAAAGTTAATTTACCTTGGATTTGACTATCAGAAAACAGATCCTGTGCGTCCTGAATTGCCTTAGAATCTACCCTATTAAAACTATTCACCACTTCTCTCACTATTTGAAAATTTCCAGTGATATATACATGCAGTTAACCAGGTACCCCAACGTGTTAAAATTATTGCCGGGGGCAAAGCTATATTAGGGACTGTTTCATTGAAATGCATAGTTCGGGTTGGCGCTTTCAGAAACATTTTCTTTACTGTGGAAATTAGTGTTGATATGACCTGTTCCGCAATTCGATGAAAAGCATGGACCAAACACGTAACATGCACCATCTTATTGTAAAATGATTGGATCGATTTTACCACCTTTAACATGTAAGGCGCCGCATCCGCTAGGAAGAGGAGCACTTGTCATGCTGTATTTCACTAGGCCACAATAAACACATGGATTTATCGAACAGATTGCATATCTGACAGTGGTTAAGAGCTTCTGTAACCTCTGAGGTGAGAAGAAACATTTGTCCGGCACTAGTAGTTTCTAGTGTACCTATCACTACATTGGCTACATAAAGCCCCTCTAAATCGCTTCTCATCAATTGATACATTTTTCCCCCATTCACATATTCACGTATTCGGTTTAACGTGTCTTCATTATATTTTTGTACGGAACTTTTCCGCAAAGTTGATTCATCTGGAATTGAATGACCAATGTGACGTTCAAGAAAATGTCGTAATTTGAAATTACTTAATTTTCCTAACGGAATATTTGCACTAACAAACACTTCACATAATTATTTATAAAAGTAAGATGACTTGTTACTTGTCGTCGAAGCCGTTTCTTTTAACAATAACTGAGACGCTTGCCTTTTTTCCCCGATTTTAAAGAACTCGCAAATGTTTTTGGCACCCAACATGTTGTACTGTGAAACGTTTGTCTACAGTGACTTTAATTTCGCACACTTTACAGAACAATACAGTTCAATCAGTAGAGAACATGTTTCCGCCAAACACTGAAACATACTGTTTCAAACGGGATGCAGTTGACCTTTTGTTTCGGCATTTCAATACGACAACACAAACAATTTATACATCTCACAAACTGCTCTCCTTGCTACAACACTTCTAGCTCCACTGACTGATGTAGTCCACACGTATTGCATGATGTAATCGGCGATTCCTTGATTTGGTGCGTTATAAATTCACCAGCACTGTTAGATTAGGACGCTGACCTGTGTTAATTACATGTTTAATACACTTACAAAGTAACTATTTCATAAAAAAGGATGATATAAATGAACATTCAATCGCAGATTATTAAAAAAAAGTCCCATGGATCAGGGTCAGGTCCGCCACGGAAATCGAACCCGGTCCTCCCGTATGCGAGCTACAGATGAAAATGCCCTATAAATTCGTGAAAAAGAAAGAAAAGGACCGGAAAATGCATCTAAGTGTTGAAAAATGACCCTATTATAAAAATGTGGAAAAAATGCATTTTGATGAGCATTAGAATACACTTATTTCCAATAAGCATCACCTGTGACTACTCAGAATAAAGATTACCTTGCATCAAAATCCGGGCCCTAGTTATAACTTATTATCAATCACATTTGCAACTAAGGACCACCCCAAAAGAGGGTTTGCACTTTATATTATTTTGAAATATTTTTTTTTATTTGCGAAATATCGTAACCTTTTATAAACTGTATGTATTAGGTTCACTCATAAGTAAAGTAGGTTTTTTTATTTTGATGTTTTGGAAAATGTACTGGGTTTCTCAAATCTATTGATTTTTGCGGGATGCCACGACTAGTGTTGCATACATTGCGAGCATTTATTAGTCTTCACCTGTTAATAAACAATCAGAAAATAGACACAACAAAGTTTGAACTTAGAGTCCTAAAGCACTAAACGAAATAAAGGAAGACCTAGGTATGGAATATTGAGGATAAAGAGCAAGTTTAGCGATAAAATCCGCCAAAAGGTACCCGTAGGTTTCCAAAAGAACTTGGTGCATCAAAAGCTACCATATATCGCCATATTAATAACCTGGGAAATCACACAGAACCTGCAGTTCTGTGCTTCATGAACCGGCACCTCAACAGGCTGAACGTGGAGTGGATTACTGTCAACTTATCCTTAATCCCATGGATGATAGATTTGTCACGAGAATTGTAACTTGTGATGAAAAATGAGTATGTTACCGAAAACTGATGTCTCTAAGCTGTGGCAAAGTCATCGTTAAAAAATCATTTTGTTCCCAAAGTTATTTTGTGTGTCTGGTGGAATTTGGAAGGTGTGATTCACTGTGAGTTTGATCCAAACAGGCGGGCGATTCATGCGGACATTTACTGTCAACAACTGGAATGAGTTCATGAAATTTTGAGACGGAGATACCCAGCACTTGTTAACCGAAATAGAGTTCCATTGCAACATGGCAATGCAACACCCCATACTACATGAGCAACCATGGAAAAGAAATAAGGAATTGGGAGGAATCGAACTGCTACTTCACCCAGCATACAGCCCTGACCTCGCAACATCAGATTGTTATCTTTTTCTATCCATGGCCCATTTTCTACGTTGAAAAAAATTTGGCAACACTGAAGCAGTGCAAGTGGGTGCCACCTAATTCTTCACATCAAAACCGCAACAACTTTAATATACGCTATTGGAGCTGGAATTACCGCGGCTGCTGGCACAAGACTTGCCCTCCAATGGATCCAGAGACTGGTACCACCGTAGGATAAAAATCCTCGCTGAACGATGTCTCAAGACCATAGAACCTAATGGTCTATAATTTGAAAAATAGTTAATTGCTTGTCAGAACATATTTCATATAATTGTTTTTAATTACTTATGAGACAGTATCTATAAAATGATTATCTTAAATTTTACGGTTCTTAGACAATTAAAATAAAATGCATAACTTCTTTCATATTTTGCGAACCAGCTGCTTTAAGGGAGTATACGCATCTGCACTAAACTGTACTAATCTTCAACACTGAATTCTTATACTTCGGACACTCCTTATTTTGACATTCATCGATAATCAAGAATACAAGCCTGTTTTATGTTCACCTATGCTCTTGCCTTATGTTCGAGGGAACACTTCAAGTAGTAAAAACCTCTGAAGCAGTAATTATGTAACAACAAACCTCAATAAACTATTGGCATTGTAATTTTGTGTAACTTATTCTCACATTATTGTTGCATTATTTGAATAAATGTTTGTATTTCCAAGATCATTTAATGGAAGCAATCACTTAGAGGGAAGTTAATTTTGCTAAGCCTTTCATTTTGGAACTTTTGGAAAATCCTTCCATGAATTGTTTATAATCCAACGAAAGCAAATGAACAGAGGGGTAAAATAGAGAGAAGTGCACTTCTCGTATTATCCGAATTATGCCTTATAAGTATGTTATGAGTTCAGATTACTCTATATTTTTCAAAGGTAGAGAAATATATGAAGGTCAGTCAAAAAGCAATGCCTCCCATTTTTTTTCTTTTATATAAGTAAGTTATGTGAAAACTTCGAATTTGGCGCAATTTCTCAAACTTCTTCTCCAATCCCCTGGAGTAGTAACTTCCTCAGTCAACAGGTGGCAGCACTGCATCCTCTTGCAAAACGGCTGACATCGACATTCGTATTAGACAGCGTTCTGTGATTGAATTTTTGACTGCGGAAGGTGAAACGCCAATTCGCATTCACGAAAGGCTAAAAGATGTGTATGGTGATGCAACGGTGGATGTCAGCACTGTTAGACGATGGGTTCGTCGCTGTAACGAAGCTGAAGGGCAAACATCATTGGCAGATGGAAAGCGAAGTGGCAGGCCGGTGACTGCAGTGACTCCGTGGAACATTCAGTGAGTCCATGACATCATTCGTGGTGATCGCCGGGTAGCAACAGGTGAATTGTGTCGCATTATCACCCTCAGTAAAGGCAGTGTGATGACAATTATTCAACAACTCGGTTACTCAAAAGTTTGTTCACGTTGGTCACCAAGAATGTTAACCGCCCAAAACAAAGAAACAAGGAAAACAATAGCCTCCGAACACTTGCAGCGCTTCAATTTGGAGGAAGAGGAGATTCTGAAAAAGATTGTTACTGAATACGAAACGTGGGCTCATTTTTTTGAAACTGAATCAAAGAGCCAGTCAATGGAATGGCATCACACAACGTCACCGAAGATAAAAAAAAATTCAAAACTCAGCGGTCGGCAGGGAAAGTTATGGCGACAGTGTTTTGGGGTGCAGAGGGTGTGCTTATGATTGATTTTTGGTGCAGGGATGCACAATAAATTCTGTCAAATACGTCAGAACTCTCAAAAAGCTGAAAGCATGTTTTCGCCGAGTTCGCCCAACAAAAACTATGGCGGATGTTCTTCTTTTGCATGACAATGCACGACCACACACCAGCCGTTACATCACTGCAGAAATTGAGAAATTGGGATGGCAAGTCTTACTTCACCCCACATACAGCCCTGACCTGGCACCATCAGACTTCCATCTGTTTGGGCCACTAAAGGAAGCTAATCGTGTGATTCATTTTGAAGATGAGCAGGCTGTGAAAACGTCCGTGCGTCAATGGCTTAGGAACTACGACCGTGTGTTTTACCACAATGGAATACATGCCCTAGTTAAAAGGTGGACCAAAACTGTGAAAAAGGACGGAGATTATGTTAGTGACAAATAAATCGTTAATGTTGTAGTTTTCAAGCTATGTAAATTGGATTCAATTTTTTGGGCAATTAAAGGAGAAAAGAAATAGGAGGCATTACTTTTTGACCCACCCTCGTATAACTTAAAATTAAGGACAGCTTTAAGGCTTACTTTAATAGTGCTCTATTTCAGTTTTGGCAAGATTATATGTATGTCCTTATTTCTGTATTTTACAGCTTTCCAAATCCAAAAGCATATGCTTGTACCTTAAAATGGAGTTATGAAGTACTCACTATCGAAACAACTCTGCCCGAATGCGCTTCATGAATTGCTTTAGATTAAACATCAGCTGTGTTTGGTGATTGAATGCTACCGGCAAAAGAGGAAATTAGATTCAATTCTGGTTAGCTGACCAAACATGAGTAAATTCAGTTTCATATAGCTATAGACATTTACAATTTCCCAATATTTCATTACCGTACCTCTGCTTTTTATAGCAGAAAAGTCAATTATTAAAAAGAATTCGTTTTTCTTCCCGAGCTCGAGTCCACCTCATACCATTTGTATGTCATATTGTTACTTGGTTGCCCCATTACTTTTTCCTTTTCTTTTCTTCTTTACTTCATTTACTGTGTATATTGAGCAGGGAATTATTGTATTCCATCCAAACATTTGATGTTGAAATTTCACTGGAAATGTATGACAATCCAAGAAGCTCTTTAAAAGTCCGCGCATATGTGCGTGAACACCTAATTCAAAAGCATAATATGTGGAAATAGCTGTTTGTGTTTGCTGTTTAAAAAATTCCTTCTGAAACAAGATTCATATGAAATCTAATTGTCAATAAGCTTTATGAAGGATTTAAATTTAAAAAAAAAAAATCTTAAAGGATGCAGCTGTATGTTTGTAACATACATAATATAATAACTTTTTACAAGAGAAACATACTGATTATCAATTAACTACTATTAGCTCTAGTTACTTATTCTATTATAAAAATACAAATAAGTTATAGATAATCATGATATTCAATCTAAAATAAAGTATAAATTCAATAATTTGGTCCAAAAAATCTCAGAAAGTTCTTCTCACCACAAGCAGCCCCTTATATGAGAATATTTTGGAAATAAAGACTAAAAAAAATTGATTAAAGTACTATATACGTGAGATATGTTCACCACAAGTCAAATGCATGCCTAGAACCTGGGATGTCCTCTTCCTTCTGAAGTAATTTTGTACAGCGTAACAGATAAAACCTAAGAGATAGGCAAAATGTTAACTATATTAAAGAATATATGTATGCATTTCCAAAACCAGCTGTATAAAAAGTTTTACAACTTTATTTTCTAGCACATTACTTGAGTTGTTATTTTATCCGTGGTTATTTATGCATGGTGGACCTTAACATAATTTACATTTTTTTTTTTTTTTTTTTTTTTTTTTGCTATACCATTTTCTCTTCCCTTTCTCTTCCCATATGTTTCCCTAGCATTTTATAGCCTCTCCCTTTTGTAGTTACCTTATCCTAATTTTTAGAACTTGTATATTTATATTCTCCCTTTTTGGCAAAAACTACTTTCTCAACAGCTTTGTTTCTTCATATTCTACTATATATTGTTCCTCCACATACAGGACATCCATCCAAATTCACTGCCGTCCTATTACCCTTAACCTATGCCACTTAATCTAGTCCAAGCCCAACCTTCTCTTCCTAACCTATTGCACGTATCGTATTTCTCTACACCCCAATACATCTTTAGTTGACTATAGAATACTAATCTTTTTACCACTAAGACTATGAAATAATTCTTGTTTCTCATTATCCTCAACTCTATTCCCTACTTCTACCCAAAACTTTGAAGTCAGACAAGATCAATTCTTGAAGCCTTCCGAATATGCACACGGAGGAAGGGACAAATCGCATGGAACTATAGTATCAGAAGGTACTAGCTGATATAGCGTACTACACGCCTAGATTTCCAGTAATAAAATTGTAAGGGTAATGCTTTTAGCTAATTCTCGTTTTTTGATAAACTGTCACACGCTTTGCCGTATTTTGGCTTACAGCAAAGAAAATCCTGTACATGCACAAGTGGAAACTTTTCATAACTGAAAACCACTTTGTTTCTGCCGTATTTGATTGGCCTAAGCAATACGAAAACACATTTTTTAAGTGGAAAAGACATCCTTTTCATACGAAAAATGTTGCACCCAAAAATTGCCTGCTCTATGATAAAGCACCCGCACGGTAGACCTTGGTCAAAATTGATAAAAGAAGTTTCACGTTGCCTTCTTTAATCCATCTTATACAGAAAGATTTCATGTAAACGCTCGTTCTTTTATTTACGCCATGCTATATGTGCCAAATATAAATCTGTGGAAATAATTTCATTACATATTGTGTTGTAGGCAGCCTGAGAATATGGGGAATGGGATAAAACAATAGTGATATCTTTCATAACCTCGTCGCAATGTGATGGACTTGAGATGTCTTTATGGTTGCATGATTAGGTGAAACAAATGAATAATGACTTCCCATTTGAAAAAAGGAGAAGAATTGCAAAACTTAAAAAAAAACAAGGAACATTTCGGAAAAGGTTAACCCTACAGAAAAATGTATTCTTAACATATGTTACGCAGCTTCACCGCATTCCACATATTCTGAGTAGGAAGACTTTGTTTAAGCGCTTAAGGTTTAGCAGTTATTCAAAAGTAATTCGGATGGAAGGGACTTTGAAGATTATTATTTTCCTGGAAAGCTATATGCAGGTTTAATTTTTCATTAACATATCTTAAACATATGGTAATATAATTAACATAGTTACACACATTTAAGAAGATTCAAAATTTTGAAACATTTTCGAAGTAAAGGATATTTTAGTGCAAAGCTTTTCTAAAACTTAATGCCTTGGATGACATTAGTAGTAGTAACAACAACAACAACAACAACAACAATAATAATAATAATAATAATAATAATAATAATAATAATAATAATAATAATAATAATAATAATAATAATAATAATAATAATAATAATAATAATAATAATAATAATAATAATAATAATAATAATAATAATAATAATAATAATAATAATAATAATAATAATAATAATAATAATAATAATAATAATAATAATAATAATAATAATAATAATAATAATAATAATAATAATAATAATAATAATAATAATAATAATAATAATAATAATAATAATAATGATGATGATGATGATGATGTTGATGATGATGATAATAATAATAATAATAATAATAATAATAATAATAATAATAATAATAATAATAATAATAATAATAATAATAATAATAATAATAATAATAATAATAATAATAATAATAATAATAATAATAATAATAATAATAATAATAATAATAATATTAATAATAATAATAATAATAATAATAATAATAATAATAATAATAATAATAATAATAATAATAATAATAATAATAATAATAATAATAATAATAATAATAATAATAATAATAATAATAATAATAATAATAATAATAATAATAATAATAATAATAATAATAATAATAATAATAATAATAATAATAATAATAATAATAATAATAATAATAATAATAATAATAATAATAATAATAATAATAATAATAATAATAATAATAATAATAATAATAATAATAATAATAATAATAATAATAATAATAATAATAATAATAATAATAATAATAATAATAATAATAATAATAATAATAATAATAATAATAATAATAATAATAATAATAATAATAATAATAATAATAATAATAATAATAATAATAATAATAATAATAATAATAATAATAATAATAATAATAATAATAATAATAATAATTGCTGCCAAGCTTGGTATCCAACTGTGTTTTAATTTTTTAGTTTTGCTGTTCACAAACACGTCCTGCGCCGTGGCGTAGTGGGCTAGAACTGTTAGCTTTGGTTCCATAAGTCCGGAATACGCCCAGGAACCACCCCATTCCTGGGAGGTGGAGACTTTAAGTCCCGAATATTGTCCCGGTGCCTACTCAGCATCGTGAGGAAATTGAGGAGCTACACTAGGTACCGAACTCTGGTCTAGAACGCCAACTTTCAGGCAGGGGGTGCCGAGAGACTGACCATATCTCCTCCGAATCGGCTGGATGATCACCCACCTCTGCCTCGCGTATGTGGGCGTGAGGCTGGCAGTCGGGTTAGTAATCTCAGGCTCGCGTTGGGCTATTACATCATGGGTTACGTTTTTCTTTTTTTTTTCCCATAAACACGGAGATATACAGAATACAACATATAACTTCCCATAAAAGTTTCACATTTCATTTAGAGTGCCTCAAAACATACTTTACGTTGAAATCTCGGTGTCGAGTTAGAAAGCAATGCAGTACTTCCCCTACTTACAGTATGTATGTAATAACAAACGTTTTAACAACTTAAACTTTCTGATTTGTTATTATCTGACACACTGGTAATGTTTTCATGTAAATAGTTTTTTATGAGAGTGGAATTTAAGTTTTCCTCAAACATTTACATGTATAGAAGTCGTTTTGTAAAACTATATTTGCATATATAAATATAAATGTTGTCTTGCTCCAACCGATATTTTGACTTGGTTGCGCTCTGAGTAACGTATCTATTTTGTTTTTTCGCTGTAATATTTTAGAAATTATTTCAACATTTCACATACAGCTTACGATGCAGGTTTTCTGTTATCATTGCGACACTGCTAACTGAAACATTTATTAATAAAAGGGAAGTGTTATGCCACCAAGCTCTCCACGTTTGATCCCTTTGGAAGAAGCCTACACTGTACTCAACACAGCTACGCACCTGAAAATTTTATGGTATAATACCTGATGTATATAAACCATGTGCACCAAAAATCTGCTACAGAGTACAACCTCAACGCCCAAAACTGAAGCCTGAATAGTGCCGCATGTGACCACTTACAAGTAGCTGCTGGACATCCCTCATCAGCTATGTTCCGGCGCTCCTTACAAATAAAAATGTAGACTGCTATCCGTCAGGGGTAAACAGTCCCTCCCGTACAATGTTGTGATATTATACCTATATATTCCTACGCATTTTCTGGCGCTTCCAGGTACAGTCCGTTTCCGATTTTTGGCACACAGGCCCCCTATAGAGCAGAGATGATGCTATTAAACTCTCAAGAAAATACAGGTATGAGCATAGTGATAGTTCCCTCGTAAGACTTATAACTTATTTAAAATTAGTTTAAAAATCCTTAACAAAAATGTTTTTATCTGGCACAAAAATGTGAAATATTATTTAAAAGTTAAATTATTCTGGAAAACATTGTTTATAAAATAGGTTAAATTTTTGTTTTAAGGCTTGTAATCTATGAAGAACTAAACAGGCACCAAACATAACAATCACACTCTCTGCACATCCATTAGAAGTAAAATATTCAAAATACTCAGTGTGCTTTGGGTTTTCGAAGAATTTAAAGATTGGACCTCTTAAGGTTGCTTAAACTATTAATACTATACATAATACGTAATAGTAAATATGCAAAAACACTTATCTGTAATTCCGTAAACTAACGTAGCTAATATAACCTATGAAACTTGGCATGGGGCCTTGTAGATTTCTTACGATTTGTACATTTAGTTTGCACTGCACGTTCACTGTCGTTTTAGCTAGGGAAGGGAGACTGACCGAGCAGGGTCGCTCAAGCGGAATGATGGTTAACGTTTTCGCTTATGAGCTAACGAGTCAGGTAGCAAAGTATGAAAGTAGTTTAGATTTTAGGTTCCATGAATACGCCATAGCTCGGGAAACAGTCGGAACAGGACTTTAAGTCTACATAAAACCCATTGTTGGCGGCCGGATTCGAATCTGCCACCTTAAATCAGTAAGCCAGTGCCTGACGTATAATGATGTCGTAGTAAATACGGAAGACATTCTTTCCGATCACCTAAAAAATTATGTAAACAGAAAAATTTGAAGCAGAAAACTAAAATGAGGGCAGCTTTAGAAAAATCGCTAATAAGATAAAAGATAATAGGATTAAAAACAGAATTTACACAAAGGTATTAAATTTGCATTAGATATGCGAACAACAAGAAAATGAATAAGAAAAAATTCTGTAATATAATTGTTGTTCCTTTATTTCTATATGGTACTGAAATATGGCGATTAATAAGTACGAGGGCTGTTCAATTAAAAATGAGCACAACTTATTTTGACAAAGTATCTTTACTCACCTTCAAAATTTTGACAGTCCTTCTCCAAATAGTCTCCCCTGAATGCAATGCACTTGTCCCAGCGTTTCTGTCAGTCTTCAAAGACATGCTGGAAACCATTTTTGAAAGAACCTTCAAAATCGCCTCCACAGCCTTCACCGCTGCTTCTGAGATGGAAAATGCCTCCCACAAAGACGTTTCTTCAAGTTAGGGAATAGAAAACATTCACATGGGGCTAAATCCGGATTATAGGGAGGGTAACAGATGCACTTCACATTGATTTTTGCAAGATATTCAGCAACAACACTGGCAATATGCGGCCGTGCAATATCGTGGTGCAGCATCCAGCCTACTTCACGGAAATGTGATCTTCTCGCCTGATATGGACTTGCAATGTTTTCAGGACGTCCGTGTAGTATTGTCCAGTTACTGATGTGTGGGCAGGTACATGCTGATAAACCATTCCATGAATATCAAAGAATGTGATGACCATAAATTTCCCAGCAGAAGCAACCACTTTTGCATTTTGGGGGGTTGTTGATGAAGGATATTTCAACACTGAGCTTTGCTGTTTGCTCTCAGGATCAAAATGATGTAGCCAAGTTTCATCAGCAGTGATTACGTTTGAAAGAAACTCCAGATCTTCCTCTAACATCAAGTTTAACTGCATGTTACCTCCATTGCAGCGGTAGGCGATACTGAATTATGTCTGAACTTGCCTGGTTCTCACAGGCGGGAATCAGGAGTACCAACAATGAAACTGCTACTGCGTGGTTGTTTCACATTAAGCTAACATAATATAATAAGAATGAATTTTAGTGCGAGAAATTATGCCCATTAATTATTGAACAGCCCTCGCAGAATTCAAAGTGCAGAAATGTTTGTCGTACAAAGTATGCAAACTAGGCTACATACGAAATAGTGACATTAGAAATTAATTATATATCATACAAACAATAAAATTCAAGAGTATCAAAACATTTGAAGACATAACATGTTGCTATAGAGAACAAACACGGCTACTATAATTAGAGTAACAATATAGACCGCCAGAACATCGAAACATATGAAGATCTTGAAATGACGAAAGGACACATTGTGGATATGAAATAGCATAAGTAAACAATTATCTTGTAACTGTTATGGGGCTGTCTCTTACCATTTTACTCTTCTGTGGATAACGGTAAGAGTAACACAATTTTCTGATGTAACACTTAGAATGGTATGTTCTTACAGAATATCAGCCTTTAACACCACCAAAGACTTAAATGTGATAGTTGTAAAGAATCAGATAAGTGCATGCCTGTGAAAAATCGCATAAATTTCCACTCAACACGTAGCTCTTGCAACGCCGATGACGCCATGCTTCTGACGGTAAAGCGTTCTTACTAAATGACTGGCCAGCGAGTTAATGAATAGCTGTCAGCTGATAACATGCGGAACAAATTCTCGCTTTACTAAGGAAATTCCTTCAGTGTAACACGAAGAATGGCCATTTAAGCAAGGGATTATATCTCCATCACCCTGTATAGCATTGCAAAACTTCTGAGTGAAACGTTATGCCTAGACTATGAAGCTACATATATGAATTTGCTTGTACGTGGATTAGATATTATCATACTCTTGGACCAAATCTGGAAGTCTCATTAGCCCATATATTCGACTTATTTTTAGATGAAATCCACCCTCGCATCCTGGTAAGCTACATTGTGCGCCTGTTCCGACTTATTCAAATATTTGTTGAAAGTTGTTCAAGCTGAGGCATAATACGGTCGTTCTTTTGTATTTTCAGATGTATTCAGTTCTCAAACAAAAGAAGTACATACATTTTAATTCAGGTCACAAAGGCAAATGAATTTGCATTGCTGCCTCTCGTTAGCAGGAGAGCTGAACTCAACGTAACAAAATATTTTCAGTTAGTTATTGGAGTTTACAATTAAATTTGCAGCTTACAGAACGTTGGAAGCGGAGAGAGTCCCCCTTATCAGTGGGGCGTAACGTTTTATTCTTGTTACTAAGTAATCCCCAGCGCAGCTTCCTTTACACGAAGGGGAAAATTCCTTGAATTCACAAAACTTCCTAACATTACATCACTCGCTACCGCTATGTGGAAGTTCTAATCTTGTAATCCAGCAGTTAGATTCTACTTGTGTAACGGAACACATTCGTTGACAGTCTGAACCCTTTTTGATAATTAGGTAACTAGCAAAAACAACTGAAAAAAATCTTACTCATATTCTCTTCGTACTACCAGTTATATACGTTTAATTTCCACAAACTATCCCTGTAAAAGTATAACTCTGTCTAACAATAATTATCTATTATTAATTGAGATAAAATAATGCATAAATAGAAATTAATTGTTCTTTTACATTAGCCGTGTATAGAGCAAGGTTTGCTGTCACCTTGTTATGGTGGTTCAGTGGTTAGAGCAACCAGAATGAGACCGGAAGTTTCGTTTCAAATTCTGGCTATGACATTAATTTTGACAGTCTGACTTTACCATTACTTAGGCTTTTGATATAATAAATATATCAAAACTGTAGCAAATATTAGAAAGTAAGGGTTACCCACCACATATTTATTAATTCAATACTATTATTAATTTCATTCATCGGAATAAAACTCAACTGCAAATATCAAAGTATATTCTAAATAATATAGTACAAATGTGTAATTTTAAAATATCAGAAGAAAAAACAAAAATTATGGCCTTTAAAGAAAATTATAATGTAAGATAAAAATTGTTTTAGGAAAGAGCCTTTTAGAACAAATACCGAGTTTTAAATATTTGGGATGTAACATAAGTTTTATAAACAATGCTGATATAGAAGAAAAAGTAAACAAATTCCGAGCAATATGTGGGACAATCCAAAGAACTTTTAAAACCGAGTGAGAAAGGATACAAAAATGAAAATGTATAAGGTAATGGCTATTCCAACTTTACCATATGGAAGCGAAACCTGGGTGCCAACACAAAACGATTTAAATAAAATACAGACTGCAGAAATGAAATTTTTAAGAAATGTTAAAGGTTGTACAATATTGGATAAAATAATAAATGAGGATATTAGAAAGCAAATAGAAATCGAACCATTCCATGACAAAATATCAGAACGAAGGCAACAATGGCATGAACATATATTAAGAATGGAGGATGGAAGATATTCAAATGCAGCATTAAACTATAATCCAAAAGGAAGAAGAGACACAGGGTGACCCAGGAAACGCTAGAGAAAACTATGAAGCCGAAACGGGCGATATGCCCAAACCATGGAGTGAAGAAGAAGAAGAAGAAGAAGAAGAAGAAGAAGAAGAAGAAGAAGAAGAAGAAGAAGAAGAAGAAGAAGAAGAAGAAGAAGAAGAAGAAGAAGAAGAAGAAGAAGAAGAAGAAGAAGAAGAAGAAGAAGAAGAAGAAGAAGAAGAAGAAGAAGAAGAAGAAGAAGAAGAAGAAGAAGAAGAAGAAGAAGAAGAAGAAGAAGAAGAAGAAGAAGAAGAAGAAGAAGAAGAAGAAGAAGAAGAAGAAGAAGAAGAAGAAGAAGAAGAAGAAGAAGAAGAAGAAGAAGAAGAAGAAGAAGAAGAAGAAGAAGAAGAAGAAGAAGAAGAAGAAGAAGAAGAAGAAGAAGAAGAAGAAGAAGAAGAAGAAGAAGAAGAAGAAGAAGAAGAAGAAGAAGAAGAAGAAGAAGAAGAAGAAGAAGAAGAAGAAGAAGAAGAAGAAGAAGAAGAAGAAGAAGAAGAAGAAGAAGAAGAAGAAGAAGAAGAAGAAGAAGAAGAAGAAGAAGAAGAAGAAGAAGAAGAAGAAGAAGAAGAAGAAGAAGAAGAAGAAGAAGAAGAAGAAGAAGAAGAAGAAGAAGAAGAAGAAGAAGAAGAAGAAGAAGAAGAAGAAGAAGAAGAAGAAGAAGAAGAAGAAGAAGAAGAAGAGGAAACAGAAAAAGAAGACTTTACCATTCCAAAACATATCCTACACACTAGTGTGAAATAAAATTGGTTTCCATTAATTAACCTACCTGTGGTCTGAACTAAAAAGCCTGGAACTTAGAAAAGCACTTACACGTTGCCAGTCGCTATTAACTTATAGTAGTTTACAGAGAAATGTGCGAGTCAGCTGGAGAATTTAATGTCGTGCTCATGTTGGTTAGAACAACCGGATGGGAACTGGGAGATCTGTGGTTTAAATCCCGTCTACAGCACTGATTTTTGCAGTCTTACTCCATATTTCCAAATATGCAGAAATAGTTTATTACACATTACGTGAAATTGTGAACTGTTTCCCTGATGAAACGTGAGAATGTCCCACATTTCCTTTACTTATCAATAAAAATAAAACATCTTCAAAAATTTTAGTCTGACATTCTCTTTTTAACAATTTCTCCCTCTGATATAGGAAAATATTATTTATCAAGTTAAAATTATACTTTCTTTTAACATATAGCAACAGAGATAAACTATAAGGTATTCAAAATGGTTTGAAGAATCGTTTATATCTCTCATGATTTTAATGGCCTTTCTGCCACAAAAGAAGTTATGTAGCTCCAGCAGAATTTACTTAAAGTAGAATAGCACTTTGTGCATCAGTATGATGTAAGCAATAGTAAGATACACGCACTAAATTAAAATTAGTATGTAGTTTAAATTGTTTAATAAGATAGAAAGTTCTGAGAGATTTTTATATTACGTGATAGTAGCAGTAGTAACTCAATTTAACTTACAATCTGTTCCGTCACAACTAAAAAGTGGTTAGCACAACAGACCACTTCAAAACATGTTCACGTCACTTATTAACTATAATATAGAGGTTATAAGGAACAGATAGTTACTAAAAAGGTACGCTCGAGACCACAAAGATTTTCCAAGAGCAGTGTCAATCATTCATAGTGGCACGTATGAGATTTTAATAAAATTTGCGCTACCGAGGCGGGCACAGAGCACTTGAATTTGAAAGTTTTTGTAGCATATTTTCTTATTTATTATGACCAACTCACCCTAACAGTTGATAGGAATGGCTATAACAGTGCATATTGGCCTACTGTTAAATATACCAGGGTTGATCAAAAAGTAATGCCTCCTATTTTTTTCTCTTTTAACAGCCAAGAAAATTGAATCCAATTTACATATCTTCAAAACTACAACTTTGACGATTAATTTGTCGCTATTCAATATAATCTCCATCCTTTTCCACAGTTTTGGTCCACCTTTTAACTAGGGCATATATTCCAGTGTGGTAAAACACACGGTCTTGCTTCCTAAGCCATTGACGCACAGACGCTTTCTCAGCCTCCTCATCTTCAAAATGAATCCCAGGATAAGCTTCCTTTAGTGGCCCGAACAGATGGAAGTCTGATGGTACAAAGCCAGGGCTTTATGGGGAGTGAGGTAAGACTTGCCATCCCAATTTCTCAATTTCTGCAGTGGTGTAACGGCAGGTGTGTGGTCTTGCATTGTCATGCAAAAGAAGAACATCCGCCATAGTTTTTTGCTGGGCGAACTCGGCGAAGACGTGCTTTCAGCTTTTTGAGATTTCTGACGTACTCTACAGAATTTATTGTGCATCCCTGCTCGAAAAAAAAAATCAATCATAAGCACACCCTCTGCATCTCAAAACACTGTCGCCATAACTTTCCCTGCCGACCGCTGAGTTTTGAATTTTTTGTCTTCGGTGACGTGATGCCATTCCATTGACTGCCTCTTTGATTTAGGTTCAAAAAAATGAGCCCACGTTTCGTCTTCAGTAACAATTTTTTCCAGAAACTCCTCTCCCTCCAAATTGAAGCGCTGCAAGTGTTCGGAGGCTATTGTTTTTCTTGTTTCTTTGTTTTGGGCGGTTAACATTCTTGGTACCCAACGTGAGCAAACTTTTGAGTAACCCAGTTGTTGAATAATCGTCATCACACTGCCTTTACTGAGGGAGGTAATACGACACAATTCAACTGTTGTTACCCGGGGATCACCACTCATCTGCCAATGGTGTTTGCCCTTCAGCTTCATTACAGCAACGTACCCATCGTCTAACAGTGCTGACATCTACCGTTGCATCACCATACACATTTTTTAGCCTTTCTTGAATGCGAATTAGCGTTTCACATTCCGCAGTCAAAACGTCAATCACATAACGCTGTCTAATACGAATGTTGATGTTAGCCATTTTGTAAGAGGATACAGTGATGCCATCTGTTGACTTAGGAAGTTACTACTGCAGGAGATTAGAGAAGAAGGTTTGAAGAATTGCGCCAAATTCAAAGTTTTCACATAACTTACTTATTTAAGGAGGAAAAAAGAATAGGAGGCATTACTTTTTTACCCATCCTCGTACCATCTCTCCCTCTCTATTTCTCTCTCCCACACACGCTAAGAGACTATTTTTGGTGTACTAATGCAATTCAGATTTCTTCACGTACGCGTTTACCCTATTTTCACAGTGTTTTGTCCTCTATGAGAATGCGTTTGTCCAATCTTTAAATTTCGACGGCTTTTTCTAGCTTAACCCGTCCCAACAATATCGATTTGGGATTGCTCCAGCAGATATGAACTGGGGATATTGAGTGCTTCTTGGTTTACGAGTCTGCGGAATGCAGTGTATTGGTTTCTGAAGTACTGGAAATTAAATAGCAAAATCACAAAACGTGATGAAACCAGATGGCAATATCTACCCTTTTTAGCTTTATTTGGATCTTGATGAAGACATCCAAAACACCGAAACTTTTTATGAATGAATTGTTTGCGGTATTCAAAGATTACATGAAGTTCTGGAGGATTCTTATAATTTATTACACTGTAAGAACTTTTAATCGTCATAAAATACACTTCTCCACCCCTTCTTTTGCACTAAAGAAGAGCGAAGAACTCTTTTAAAAAGCACTCTCAACTTATTGGATTCGGTTTTAATTCATCTTTTAATCCCACTCAAAGGTTTACTTCTATCTTCTCTTGATTTCGCGTTTTTACTTCTTTCAACTTCTGGTTCTATTAACAGATGATTTTCTTTCTCTTTTTATAGGGCCCTTATTTCATACGTAGCATAACCGTTAAGATTTTATATCCATCTTGGGTCTCTAACTTGGAGACCTTTCTAATTATTTTATAATTATTCCCCCACACTGCGAACCAAACGGGATAACTTAGGTGGAAATGGCTATGGCTATATTAAGGAGGTCATGGTTTCTACTACAGCCCATAAGATTTTCCGATGGTTTCCCCGTGTCGTTAAATGAATGCTGTCAGGCTTCTTTTATGGAGGTTTGACTAACATTAGTTAATGCAGTAAGTGAAAAGATATGCATAGTAGGAAGTCACCAGGTATGTATAATATTACCGTACAGGTATATAAATATGGGGAAATATATTACAATTGCGCATACTACACTACTATGTTGTAGAACAAAGTAGATCCCAAAAGAACGGAAATTAAAAAAGGACAAAGTAATTAATGTAAAAATTATAGAGGTATACATCTTTTATATAGAAAACAAAAACATACACTCCAATTATAAGCTATAGGATAAAAATAATAGGTTAAACACAATACTGCAGAACAACAAAGATTCAGGATGGGCTGGGCATATATTGATAATGTTTTACAATAAAGCAAATACTAAAAAAAGCAAAGAGAACTTAATCTTGAAACTCACTTTGCATTCACAGATTTAGAAAAAGCGTCTGAAAAGTCAATAGATAATTGTTAATGTATATAATGTTTAAAAACAGATACCCACTACACTTGGAATTACGAGAAGCTTATATAAAATACCAAAATTTTAATGGAATGGAAGGAAAAGTAGCAAAAGGAATTGAAATAATTGAAGGATTGAAACAAGGATGTAGTCTATCTCCAATTTCGTTTAATATATATGATATATGGTACATGAGGGGATTAGTTAGAGCAAGCAAGAGAATTAAATGCGCTTCTATTTGCTGATGATTTAGTTTAATTTTTGACAAGGAAGACAGATTAGAGAAGGCAATATACTGTTCCTATTTGGGTTCGTAGAATTAAAGTCCAAGTTGCAGATATTCTAAATATTCTTTATTTTCGTAGACATACACTGTTCATTTCTCACGTAACAACATTACAACACAGTCTTCCAAGGTCGATGACAATAACCAACAGCGTTCAGTTTACAACATCAGCTCTCGTTACAACACTCTCAGCTGTTCTCTGTTTACCTCTCGCGACTACTCTCGTTATACAACTGTCCGCTGGTGTGTCACAACCTCTTATATATCTCATTCATAAATTCGAGAAATTTCTGGGACAAAAAGAAGCCGATAATTACTAGATGTTTCTGGAATGGCAAGAAATCGAATGACGAAATCCGTACCTTCCAGAAGCGTAACTTAATCTCTGCCGGCAAGTCTTTACCTCCGCTATCTTTATTTGCCGGCTCTTTGTGTACACTATATGCGCTATCGTAGATAACGGCTTCGCAACAATACCAATTAAAACAAATGTGTAAGAAATGCGATATGGTGACAAGGAGAAAAACAAATGTAATGGCATTCCAGGGCAGAAATCCGATAAGAACAAAAACTGTAATAGAAGATAATATAATAGACTAGGCATTACATTTTCAATATATCGGCTGCGATGTAACCTACGAATTAGATCAAGACATAAGAAATAAAGTACAACAATTTTAAGCGGTTAATGGAACAATTAAGAGAACTCTTAAGAATAAATTAAGAAAATAAACTCAAATAATACTTTATAAAATAATGGCAATACCAGTGCTGCCTTATGGAAGTGAAGTATGGACCTTAAGAAAAAAGTATACAAGCAGCCGAGATACGATACTTAAGATCAGTTAAGGGATGTACGAGAGAAGAATATTTTGGAAATGAAGAAGTCAGAGAAGAATTGAGGATGCAACTATTAATGGAGTAAATAAAAATATATAGAAACTAATGGATTGAACCCTCCATCGAATGACAGCTGACAGGATACCAAAACAAGCTGTTAATTAGACCTGAAGGACGAAGACATCCCTGGAAAAGATGGCTCCAAGAAATGTGAGACGGAACAGGCAAATGCCTAATTTGGGATGGAAGAAGAAAAAAAAGAACTAGCATTAGTTAAACAATACCGGGATTGTAGATCATGCTCCACTGGACTCCCTCTTTCAGGATTTTCGTACAAACCTGCGGTGGACATTTTCGGCAACATTGGCAAGGCTGGAGAAGGAACCCAGCATGCGGCCAACATGCCCGGGAGAATTTGTTTAACTAATACTAACGCAGATCGTGAAAGCCTAAGAAACTTGATGCACCAGGGCTGTTCAATAAAGAATGATCATAATTTTTTACGGTCATAATTTTTCGCACTCAAATTTAATCTTATTATAATCTTTTAGCTTAATGTGAAACAAAACACGTCGTAGTAGTCTCATTGTTGGTACTCATCATCACCAACCCCCCAAAAAGCAAAAGTGGTTGCTTCTGCTGGGAAGGTTATGGTCATCTCATTCTTTGATATTCATGGAATGGTTTATCAGCATGTTGTACCTGCACACACATCAGCAACTGGACAATACTACAGGAATGTCCTGAAAATATTGCAAGTTGATATCAGGCGCAAAATACCAACTTTTCGTGAAGCAGGCGGGATGCTCCATAACGATACTGCGCGGCCGCATATTGCCAATGTTGTTGCTGAATATCTTGCAAAAATCAACGTGAAGTGCATCTCTCACCCTCCCTATAGTCCGGATTTAGCCACATGTAACTTTTTTCTATTCCCTAACTTGAAGAAGCGCCTTCGTGGGAGGCATTATCCATCATCAGAAGCAGTGGTGAAGGCTGCGGAGGTGATTTTGAAGGATCTCTCCAAAAATGGTTTCCAGCAGTCTTTGAAGACTGGCAGAAACGCTGGGACAAGTGCATCGTATTCAGAGGAGACTATTTTGAGAACGACCATCAAAATTATGAGGATGAGTAAAGGTACGTTGCCAAAAAAAATTGTGATCATTCTTTATTGAACGGCCCTCATAATTACCTTTGCTTGCTTTTTAATTACAATATATATTGAACGTTTTATTGCATTAATAATCGCACTTTTGAAAACCGTATGCTTCCCTCTTTCAGTTCCATCATACTTTGGGCCAGATCATTTAAACTCTTCTGAGTGAATGATTAAAACTTACAATAAAGCTTTCTTGAAATATTTCAATACTATGTTAAGAGCATATTATTGAGAAATTTAATCCTACAAGAGGTATTACAGATCGCTAATCGTCAACAGTTATTCATAAAATACGAAATAAGCCTCATGTTGCTTTCATACAGCCCTATCCATATAAAATCATGGATATATTTTTTATCACAATATTCAAATAAAAAGTTTCTTTTATGCTTTTTACATTAATTACCGTAAATATTGTCATGAATGTTTAGAAACAAAGCTGAATAAATTCTCGAATAATTGACTCCAACATAAGTAAAGATGCTCACTGTTTATGTCATAAATGAAACAATCATTTCATGGTTATGAAACAAAATTTGAATGGCAAAGGAGAGGAAAAACTTATTACAAAGTTTCAAGCATATTACAATCCTCAGTTGAGGTGCGCTTGCAGTAGCTAATACACTAGTCATCAACTGTCTGTAATATTTGAAACATTATTATGAAGCATAACACATAGTGATTTGTCACAAAATGGCCTATTGTGCTTTTGATAATCTCTAGAAGTCACGAGTAAATTGAAGGACACAGGGGCAAGTGTTCCGGAGTAACAGGCTCAGACACAATGGGGTCCGTAACGTCTTAATCGTACATCCAAACTTGGCTTGACTCCGCCCGGCCTACCTGTACGCATTTCTGTACTGTGAATTTGTAGCTGAGAATGGTTGCTACCAAAATATATTTTCAGCACTTTACACAACTGTTCCATGGTAAGCTTTCGCCTGTCACTTATGGTTCCTAGTTACACGAAGTTTAAAGAGAAACATGTGGCTTTCATAGGCTACTTATTAAAGTATATCATTGTTATTATACTCTGCTAAAAACCTATCTTGTTATAGAGAGCCCGAGATCAAATCCCAATGGTGGAGTACGATAAGATTTTCTTCCTCTTTTTCCGTATCCTTACAAGACGCCTCTCGGTCCAGTGTATCCCTAGTTATTTGAGCATCCTTGAGTTAATTTTTTATAAAATTAAAAAAAACATGAAGTGCACTTTTGGGATGCAAGATTTCACCGAGTAGCTTACCCTTGCATCATTCAAATCACATAAATTCTTATTCATCGAAGGTTCATTTTCGAATTATGCTTCAGAAAGAGGCAGTAAGCCTGTTTGTGTGCGATTATTTTCAGAAAGCTGATCTAAAGTTGAAAAACTTTTAAATGTTCGATATGACGTGATAACGCGGCGCTACCACTATATGTACTGGTATAATACCGCCGTCACTGCATGTAACGTTCAAAGATGCCTTCAAGAGATGTGACGTCATTGATGGAGTTGCTCGTGAGGGATTAACTCTTAAGAAGTGAGACGTAACTCTGGGACAGAGAACGTTTAATCTACATAAATAAAGTTACTAATCTGTGTAACAAGAAGAGAAGATTAAAGATTGACAGCTGGTTGAGTGTCAGTTATGGACAGATGGTGTCATTACCTCTACAGAGATTACTAATAACCCAAGTTCCATCTTGGAGGATAGTCAAAGACAGGTTTAAAGAACAGTGTCACATGTTTTCTGTAAGCATGTGCTTGTTCTCGTCTACGCCAAACTTTGGGGAGTTCAAACATAGCATACTAACTGACCAACAAAGTACAAAGCACGTCAGCTAAGCTGACTCCATGTGTACGATGAAGGAAATGACTCCGAAGAGTAAATCTGTTTCTGCAATATAAGCTTCGCACTATGCTGACAGGAGTCTTAAGGTCAATAAGCTATATCTCGAATTTCTCAAAGTTATAAATTTAAATTGCTGAACCTATGCCAGAAATATAATAATCACAATATTTACATCAAGCTTTTGGTGTCAAATGAAGTATTTACATACTTTTGAAATGTAAGCATAACAGCAAATAAATCCCGCACGTGGTAGATATTTCTAAGACAATTTTGTTTTCAGCATGATATTTATTAAAGGATGCACAAATTTGCTATTATCGAAATGAATAAAATTGAAATTAAGAAGCGTTTTTGAAAGGCATCCTGGAAAAGCATCCAAGCAAGATGACTTAGGAGAAATGTGATATTCTAGAGCAAAAAGTAAGCAAAGCTAAACTACCAATGTAGAGGTAGATCTTCCCGGAACTTCGTGAACGTCATCAAATCCCCGTAACAGGGGCATTTAACTTAATTGGTATCTCGCTGGCCTGGTCTTACTCATTACTTGAGAGGCAGACACTGAAGGAGTTTGGCAAGGATCCTTGTAAACCTTTGCCAAGACCAGAGAACATCAAACAATATTGAAATTCTCCGTTATGTACTACATAGTCAAATTGCGATCTCTCAAACATTAAAAGCAATAGAGTATTTATAAAATGAGAGATTAGAATACACAAGGTATTTTCTTATATTTGATTACTAATTTCTGTTAATTTATATTAAACTATCTCGTAGTTCTCTAGAGGAGCTTCTCATGCAGCTATTATGGGTATTAGTATTTGAAGAAACTGGAAAAGGTAGATGAACTTCGGGTATTATAAACACATTGGTGTAATATATAATATGGATTGTGTGAATTTCCGACTTTTTACATTAAAATAAATTATATAATAATATATCGATATTATATACCTCTATATAATAAAGCTGCAAAGCTGTAACTATAAAAATAATAAAACTGGATGTATTGACTGAATGATAATGACTGGAGAGTAGTAATTACTCTCCGATAATTATTATATATCTTAAAATGAAAACCTTAGGCTATTTCCGACTTTGGATCAATACGTAAGTTGAATGCACCGATATGTGTGTATGTCTGTAGGTTTGTTCATGCGAAACGCAGAGATTAGGCGCGGTAATTTCCAAGCATTAAAGCCAGGAAAAAAGCAAATTAGGTTGAACAGTTGCCAAGCTTGTCGTTGTGACGTCGTAGATAACAAACCATCACCATCTATTCATATACTGGGTGTGCAGACCGATCAGTAGACCTTGTTTAACCTGCAGACAGTGACTTACGGTCTCTGCTGTGTATTAATGATGGTTTTGAGCTTAGCTAACTTGAACCCTGAGAATTTTTATGGTTGCTGATGGCACAAGACATAAATGATGAAATGAATTGATGGAAATGAAACGCTCAAGCTCAGTCGGTAGAACACCTGCCTGCCGTGCTAGGGGTCACGGGTTCGATTCCCAGCGGTAGGGGTGTGGATTTTTCTTCCCCGGAGTCTGGAAGTATGAATGACAGTGTGAATGTCTGCGTAATCTAATGATAAAAACCAAAGATAACGAGTTAACACCTTCAGTCTGTTCCAAAGGAGAACGGCCGCCGATATGGCCATAGCAGTTAAAGGCGGGGTATAAATGGAACAAGGGAAAAAAAGCGCTCAAAGCCAAAGATTAAGTCAGCTAATTGGCATTTGCCAGCTATGAGAACAGATAATCCTGGAACAAACCTCAGTCATAAAGCACAGTGTGGCGGGAGTTTGCGTCTGTGTGTGTGTGTGTGTGTGTGTGTGTGTGTGTGTGTGTGTGTGTGTGTGTGTGTGTGTGTGTGTTTGTGTGTGTGTGTGCATTTCCCCTTTTTATTTAATAATTATCGATTCGGTTGGTGCGAAACCTTGCGAGTAACAAACTTAGGTCCTTATGGACCGGTGAAAACAGCGGAAAATCTCCGGACCAGGCTGGCAATGGGTATGGAACCTCACACGCGCCATGCACTTGACTGAGAAATTAAACGTTCCATGCGTGACGTGTGCAGTTTAGCTCCAAATGTAAAATTTCTGGTATCTTTTAACAGCTATCATCAGAACAGCTGACAGATATACTTATACTCTTTATCTCATCCTAATTACTTGGGATATTAGTGTTTTATAGTTATTTTATTTTAAACCACGAAACAATAAATTGATTTGGATTTCCTGTGTTCCATTGGAAGGGATTTCGAATCCACTCCAGATTCAATCGGATGTGTGTGACCACCAGTCTTATCTGTTAGTATATGCAACCAGCCTCTAAGAATTATTTGCCACTCATAAATTTATTTATAACGAGGCACTTACTTTAAATCGTCAGCGGATTTCGTGTTGCACGCAAACACTTGGTAAACTCTGACAACAAAATTATTTTTCCAGTAGCGTCATAACGTTAACACAATGAAGTGCTTCACAGTGTGACAGTCACGCGTGATTAACTGGCCTCTTGCTGGTTTCGTTATACTCGCTATGGTCCCAGCTAAGCCTGTTCTGGCATCATATGCCCCCGGAGTGAGCATCGCGTGTAACCAAACGTTTACAAATAACTTCGAGCCCTCCTCTACTTTGTAAGCCCTGGAAGAGTATCAAGGGTTTCTACGCGCAAGAGCAGACAGTTGAGAAGTGACGAAAGTGAGAAGAAAGTAGCAAGGGACTAGAAGTGCTATCAGAACTTGGAAGCAGTAATATATACAAAGCATTGCACCTATCTCACAGCAGGTGGAATACTAACCCTCAATTCTGTTACTATGCAAGTGGACTGGTCAGTGTTATTGTGCATCTTAACTTTCGGAGTGGCGGTATTACCACGACGTCTTGTGTAAACGAATACTCGAATTTGGTTTTGTTTTTCAAAAATTTTTAAGAGAAAATAATGATATATTGATCTTTAAAAACACGGTTAAATGTTTAAAATTGAAATGTACAGAGTTTACTAATCGATAGAATCAAATATGCCCTTGAAGGAGGGAGTCTTTGTTTTGTTTTTAATCTGTAACAAACTCAAGACTTCGAATCACTGAGAGGGGTCAGCAGAAATGTGTGTGCTTTTACGCAATAAATACGGTACTTTGCAGGCCTCAGTTCTCCATTAGAGCAGCTACAAAACTAGGAACATGGTCCTAGCCAATACAGTGATGGTGCTCTCTTGGAGTTGCCAGTTCCACAGCGAGTGGGCAACAGAGATGGAAGATACATCTGGCTTTGTCTTTCTGAAACAACATATCTCTTAAACTGAGCTCTGTTATTGCTCCAATGTGTTGTACTTACAATAAAAACAGTAAGAAAGCCAGGAAACACAAACTGTTCAAACATTCTCCCTGCAATGCTTTTGATTAACCCAGGTTTTACCCAAATAAATGATGGGTCTAGAATTACCTGTACTTTTAAGGTTGTGCATTTTGCGCAGAAATTTTAATCTTGCAGCAACACTCTTACTTCTTTCAAGCAGAAATTTGTGACCATCATTGGTTCTCCTATATTTGAACCCAAAAGATATCAAATTGTTATACATGGAAGATACAGAAATCTTACATTGTATTTCATCCCTCGATAAATTGGTCAGCCTTTTGGCATTTGGGATCCATGTTCAAATCCCGGCCACGGCTTTGAATTTTTCAGTCTGGCTCTACCTGTCTAAGAAATAGGTACTCCCCCTCCCCCACAATTCTCTTATCCGTGAAAGAGCGAGGAATTTCAGAATCATTACATAGAGACCACTCCTTAAAATGTTATATTAGTGTTGGAAGTATATTATATTACTATGTTAACATATCCTCCTTGCACCTACAAAAAAATTACCCATAAAGAAATATATGGAAATATTTCAATTAACATGGTGTAAATAGATAAAGTGCTTCAATGAATGTTTTCACAAGAAGAGAGAGAGAGTCATGTAAGCGTAAAACATCAGATTTTTCATTTTCAAAGTTACAGGAAATGGTGCCTACAGCTTCTAGCTTTTATTCAGGCTTACCATAGCGATATTACTCAAATAACTCTATCTTTGTAACTTAGGAGGTGGAAAAGTAATTCCAGAATTAAAAAAGCATTTACAAATATCAACTTGAAAGATCAGGATTATCGGAATGGTAGGTAAATGCAAGCATGGACTAGAAGAAATTTTAAATTAATGAAAGCCACGACGGCAAAAACTAATACGCCCACAGTTAAAATAAAGCTGACGTCTAAAAGGAATAGGGGCTTAAACGTAAAAGCAAATACAGCAGTTCATCAGTGCAATCGCCGCGATGGAAGTGTTAAAAATATAACTTAAAAAAGTACTTCTTATATCTTGTGTATTCAATCAAAAGTTATTTCTGCCTTTTTATTCAGGTAATGGAAAAGATAGAGGATAAAAAAGATCACTGATATTCCAGAACTTACTTCTAGCTACGAATTCAACAGATCAAGAATGAACTCAAATACACCCACGTTCTTTCTATACAAATTCAGTTCATACTTCAAACCCTACAGTTATTCCAGTATTTACGAGGATGAGTCAAAAAGTAGTGCCTCCTATTTTTTTTCCTCTTTTAATTGCCAAGAAAATTGAATCCAATTTACATAGCTTGACAACTACAACATTGACGATTAATTTGTCACTATTCAATATAATCTCCGTCCTTTTCCGTCCACCTTTTAAGTAGGGCATGTATTCCAGTGTGGTAAAACACACGGTCTTGCTTCCTAAGCCATTGACGCACGGACATTTTAAAAGCCTCCTCATCTTCAAAATGAATCCCACGCTGAGCTTCCTTTAGTGGCCCGAACAGATAGAAGTCTGATGGAGCCAGGTCAGGGTTGTATAAGGGGTGAGTAAGACTTGACATCCCAATTTCTCAATTTCTGCAGTGGTGTAACGGCTGGTGTGCGGTCTTGCATTGTCATGCAAAATAAGAAAATCCGCCATAGTTTTTGTTGGGCGAACTCCGCGAAGACGTGCTTTCAGCTTTTTGAGAGTTCTGACGTATTTGACAGAATTTATTATGCATCCTTGCTCCAAAAAAATCAATCATAAGCACACCCTCTGCATCCCAAAACACTGTTGCCAAAACTTTCCCTGACGACCGCTGAGTTTTGAATATTTTTTTCTTCTGTGATGCTGTGTGATGCCATTCCATTGACTACCTCTTTGATTCAGGTTCAAAAAATGAACCCACGTTTCGTCTCCAGTAACAATTTTTTCCCAAAAACTCCTCTCCCTCCAAATTTAAGCGCTGCAAGTGTTCGGAGGCTATTGTTTTTCTTGTTTCTTTGTTTTGGGCGGTTAAAATTCTTGTTTCCCAATGTGAACATACTTTTGAGTAACCCAGTTGTTGAATAATCGTCATCGCACTGTCTTTACTGAGGGGAGTAATGCGACACAATTCACCTGTTGTTACCCGGCGATCACCAGGAATGATGTCATCGACTCGCTGAATGTTGCATGGAGTCACTGCAGTCACCGGCCTCCCGCTTCGCTTTTCATCTGTCAATGGTGTTTGCCTTTCAGTTTCGTTACAGCAACGAACCCATTGTCTAACAGTGCCGACATCAACCATTGCATCACCCTACACATTTTTTAGCCTTTCGTGAATGCGAATTGGCGTTTCAACTACCGCAGTCAAAAATTCAATCACAGAACGCTGTCTAATACGAATGTCGATGTCAGTCATTTTGCAAGAGGATACAGTGCTGTCACCTGTTGACTTAGGAAGTTACTACTGCAGGGGATTGGAGAAGAAGATTTGTGGAATTGCGTCAAATTCAAAGTTTTCACATAACTTACTTATTTAAGGGGACAAAATAGGAGGCATTACTTTTTGACGCACCCTCGTAATATTGCCCTACATATAACGAATAAAAAGGTCACAATAAAACTATATGCTAAAATGGATTATGTCTTGGTATTCTGTGGAATAACCTCTTCAAAATTTAATGTACCACTAGCAGAACCTGCAGCGCAGCTTTTCATATGTGCAGACATTTAATTCCTTCATTCCTTCATTACTTCCATCTCTCTCAATTGTTACTTTCTGCTCTCTGTGTAACCTAGGTGTCAGGTGATGCTTTGTAAACAGCTAACAATCTTTTCCAGCGGTGTCATAGAACATTAAATATAAGTAAAGCTATTGTCAGCTGCTTATGCTTACGAAGTATCTGAAGGGTATGCCATAGACCTGCTAGAAAATCCAGTTATGAATTTTATTTTTATGTAAATATTAGCGGCGGCCGGTGAGGCATTGTATTGGCGGTGCCATAAATGGATGAACAAATGAATGACTGAATAAATACATAAATAGATAAATTAAATAATTAAATAAATGAATAAACAAATGAATAGATAAATTAATGAATGAATAAATGAATAAATAAATGATAAAGAACTGAATGAATGGAATAAATAAAAAGCAAATAAGGGTTGTTGAAATATAAATGTGTACCAATTTCGAACAATTTAGGTAATCTTATCAATAATCCATTCTATTTTATAATATACTGTACCAAACAGAACGTACAGGGAAACGGAAATAGATATTTATTACATCCGTACTCTTGTTACGCACAGGTGTAACGAGTACAGTAAAAGTTTGATATCACAATTAATGGAGAATGTGATACGAAGCGATCGTTTACGATTTAGCGACAGAGAGACAGTTATCTTAAGTCCCGTGTTTTACTGAACTTAGCGGTTAAAGCGTAAGTTATGAGCCAGAGAAATATCGGCACCACCTTCTCCCAATAAGAAGCCCTGTATAAGCAACCTAGTCCTTAACACAGTCGCTTATGGGAGTTGGCGGTGCCGTTTTGGAATCGGCGCCAACGACAAACCGCTTGCGTTTAACGCGCCTATTCACACGAGGGAGGAGATACTCAGGAACAATGCTTTTTGCGCAATTCCTTTACACATCTCATTCTTTCGTTTTCATACAGATGGTGCCATGGCACAGCGGCACTACCTCAGAAGCCGCCCCTGGTAAATATGTTAAAAATTATGCAACAGCAATGAAAATTGTTTGAAACATTTTTTCCGATGTAAAAGCTACATTAATGTAGAAGGACTTTTTTTTTTATTTTTGGAAATCTTCGGTTTTTACTTTTACACTTTTACTGCCCCCCCCCCTCTCTCTCTCTCTCATATATATATAAATTATTTTCCTTTTAATTATGTTTTCATTCAGTGGCTTTAAACGATATTTTGAGCTAACATTTGTACTGTTCTGAAATAACCAATGTGCAAAAACTAATATTTTATTAATAATCCATATAGTTAAACAGTTGCAACCTAAATGTTTCTTGGAAATTTAAATTTTGTATAAATAATAATTGATACTATTGTATAGAATGGCCTAATACGAAGTCAGAAATTTCACTTTTACCTTCTCTAATGCTTACCTACATTAAATTAATACGTAAAATTCATAGGGAAATTTCCGAAATCCCCAGAACCTGATTGTCCTCCGTGGTCTAGGGAACCTCTGGCTCAAGAGGTCAAAAGTTCAAACCTGGCGAAGGGCAACGTACTTTTTTCGAGACTAAATATCCATTATTTAGCTTGATCAGCATTATGTGTTTTTAAATAACCAACCTTGTTAATAAGACCAAAATGGATACACAGTGATAATCATAGCTTGGTTTCATCATCCTAAAATTTAGGTTTCACCAGAAAATGCATTTCATAAAAAAGTTGTTCTAAGTTAAAATGTAGCAAACTTCTTGCCGATTTACCTATATCCATTGATATATTCTTTCTGTCAATTCCACGTCTAACTGATTTCATATTTTATCATGGCTGACACCCTTCGGATCATAAGCACAAAGTAATTTATCTGTAGTTCAAGCAGCTAATTTTTTCCCCTCCAATAATTAACTAAAATAATCAGAGTTAAATGATGAAGCCTGGGACTCAAGTACTTACGATAGTAAGTCGCCACAGACGGTGTATCTCGAATGCGAGAGCCCTTAGTGGTTTACCAGGGAAATATACGAGTCAAATGGAGGTTTTATTGCCATTCAGTATTATAATGTGTATAGAAGTAATGATTATTTTCGGTGTCGCGATGAAAAGCTCACAATAAAAATATTCACACAAAATTAACATTTTAGAAAGCTATATTTAATTTGTTGGTATTGTGCCTACATTGATAAAACACGATACATTTGGAGAGGAAATCACATTAACGGTATTGCATAAAAACAAAGGATAGTCGTTAACTTTCTGGCTGCTTTTATCCCTTAAATTTTCTACCTACCGCCATATCCACTTTCTCTCCTTGCATAGCATATAATTATCTGAAGCATCATCCATGTTGTAAAAGTTAGAAAATTCGGAGAGTCACTTTTTAATTCATAAATCGTTTATTGCTTCACTTGTTGTGGTTACGTAGCCCTTGGCTGTCCTGCTTTGTTACCTCGTGAAAGTTACAGCAGCAAAAGCAACTCCTGTGTCAAGTCGGAGTGAGAACTCGACGCATGTTCACACAATAAGTGCCCATGGCTGTTTATGATTGCCTCGCTTCTCATAAAAGCCTGTCTTTTATTTTCCTCTTCAGTAATTTTATGGATAAAAAAGTTTTCTAGAAGCACAGTAAAGTAGCCTCTCCTGAATTTTATGATACCAATATCACGTCACTTTCACTATCTATAACCATTTTGTAACCGTTCTTCTAAATTATTTACCCACTCACTAAGCTATATGTCTTAGGTTTGATTCTCGACTACCACAAAATCTGACCTTGGGATTTTATGTTTGTCACTTTCTTTTAATTATGTTTATAAGTTTTGTAGCATATACGGTGTCTGATGAGTGACGCGGATGTTTGCTCAACTCCTCATGGAAAATTGAGGGCTACCTGATCGACCGCATTCACTGCCCTTTCTAAATAGCTCCAGCAGTAAGACAAGTCTTTGAATTTGGAACTCTTAGATACCTTTGCGTGTCTCTGAGCCCTAGCGGTATTTTTCTGTGTTTCCTTTACTCCACCCCTTCCTCTTGAGGCATGATAGCTACAACAGATCTACTTGTAAAGGTCTCAGTGGATGAGATGTTCCTTTTCATTCATAACTGTATTTATTCATTTAATTTCAATGCAATAACGATCCATAATTATCGTTACAAGTGAATTAAACATATTTTGTTAAAGCTTTTCTAAAGCAGTTGTGTGGTTAAACCAAAAAATACTGTAAATGAGAAGATTATCGAGGCAGTTCCTAGAAATAAAACCATCAGCTTATAAAGAGTCCTAAGAAATTCTGCATTTTAAGGAAGTCCTTGTTTTTGCTAAGTTTCCAGAAGCTCTTGCTGCTTGTGTTTAAGGAATACCATCCGTAGTCTTTAAGAAGGGGTATGATGCAGTGAAACTGAGTTGCGTCTGATAAATCAGCCTTAGAAATGTTCTGATTACTCAACACGGTGCTATGAGTTCTGTTGAAAAATATCAGCAACAATGTGAGGACCTGCCGGCTTAACAGGTCTTCGAAATGTTTAAAATGTAGGTACTGTGCTTACAAAAACCATTAGAATAATAATCAATTTTATGTGCAAGATTTCCCCAGTATGAGGTAACTTTGAGGAGGTAGGAAAGATTTAGGTCCTTGTCGCAGTTATCAGAAACATAATGATTATTTAGCTAATCAACACCTAAGAAAATGTTCCTTATTTTATTAGTTGAACGAGTAGTTCGACGGAGGAAGCTCCAGTAACTGTAGCACAGTAGCGCTGTGTTTACTGGCAGTGAAGATGAAGGGAAGACTTAAAGGGTGACCAGATCCGGACAATGATGTACTGTAGCGATAACGCAGTCAATATAGCACCAATATGAAGCTAGTTGTGCCTGAGCCTCATACAACCTGGGGGTGGTGGTTCCTTGTGCCGACGGAGGTAAAAATAAAAGGAAATATCTCCTTATTTCTATGTTAATATCATTATTTTAAAATCGTTTATCTGTTCCATCTTTGCATCTTAAGTGGTTTGTCCCTTGGAACGCCATAGCTTTTGTTTTCGTCTCTGACACTCTCATTTTGTAATTGCTGGCTATTCATCTAATTTATATAGTAAATATTATTTGATTGTTTGCAAATAGTACGATGTTTAAGGTCTTGTTAGTTATAACAAACTTTATATTTAAGAATTCTTGCTATTGTCTTATGACGTCATAGACTATACTATTCAATGCTTTCCTGCACTGTGGCGTAGCGAACTAAGATAGCATGTCTTGGCTCTTTGCCACAGAAAATGGTCTGGGATCAACCCATGTGTTGCGGATTTTAGGTCCCGGATATAGGTCCCGTAGGGGAGGGGATCCGTCCCCTTCAGCTGCCGAGGTGCGGGCGTTGCGGACCCTTAGCACTCGTGTATCTCTGACGTTACTAGAGGCACTTTGGGTCGAACTGTCGAGCCCCTCCCGTAGGGGAGTTGTTTGGATTGGGTTGGACTCGAGGGGCAATGTTTTCCCGACACACAAGGGGAATTGGATACCTCCGGCCAGGCTACGGCCGCCCGGAGGGGGTAGAGTGCTGCCTTATAAGTCCCGGGTACTAGCCTGCAGAGCTCGTAGAAGGTGTGCTAGATCACCAGGCGCTCCCACCGTGGTTTTTGGTAGTTTTCCCTGCAGGGTTGAGACGCGTAAGTGGCGTATCGACTTCCATTTCGTCTTGACGTTGTGATCAGCGGGGGCGCTTTTTAAGAAATCAAGTACTGCCCTATGGAAAGAGCCCCGGAGTATCCATTGCTCCCGGGTAGCAGGAGGCCCGGGTCCTTGGTCCTACGGGTCCATGACTAATGGGAGTACAACCTCTGCGCTTAACTGTCCCGGATATAGGACCGGTGCCTCCCAGCATCGTGAGGAAAGTGAGGAGCTTACGACAGCTAAGCGGTCCTGGTCAGGAAAACCAACGTTCCGGCCGGGAATGCCGAGATGCTGACCACATCTCCTCCCCGTATCGGTTGGATGATCGCCCACCTCTACCTTGCATATGTGCGTGAGGCCGGCAGTCAGGTTGGTAGGTCCTGACCCTACATGGGCTGTCGCATTCTGGGTTACTTACTATACAATACTTGGGGACATTGGTCAGCCTAGTTTAACACCTTGATTCATTTTAATTTGCTTGCCGTCATTGATTGACCATTCTTCTATCTGAAGAAATATTTGATTTGTGAATTTTAGTATCCAAATAGATTATTCCAAAAGAAATTTCCCCATTCCAAAATGAACACTTCACCTTTGTCATTTTCTTTTGTCCCACAAATATTTTGGTTCTCTTCACATTCAGTGGGCGGCATATATGTACCATTCACAGGGATAAAGGAGCTTTTCAGGGGGTAACACATACCTCCATCAGCTTTAACGCCAGCGCAGCCAGAAGGCAAAAAAGCGAGTGTCAGTATCCTCTCTGATCCTGTTCATATTGGAGATGTCTCTCTCGGCGGGGGAAAAAAAGTCGATTCTTTATATGCTGCTGCACGAGGCTAAAAGGGCACTGTTTATTAGGTGTAATGAAAGAGAACAGATTCTCGTGACAAGAGAGGGAGAAATACTCGTGGCAAGTTCTGAGATTTATTCGAAAGCACTTCTCACATCATGTAAGCGTGCCAGAAATAGATAGAGCTGTACACGAATATGTGAACAAGATTACAGTGCTATCATAAATCGTGTTCTTTATGCTGCCAGCTCTACTGTGGACAAAGATGTAAAAGTTAAATCTATTACCTGGTACCCAGCGGGTGGTCTTTCAGATAATGTGTGGGAATCGCACTCGAGATATCCCAGTATCAATTCCATTCAACCGAACACTATAATTTTGAGTTTTTAGCGGTTTACCCTGGTCGATAGACGAAATTCCACGATTTCCACCCCCACCCCACGTCTTCCATTTATTTCACTTCTTTCTCGTGTTTCAGGTGTGCTTCTGCGTTTTGTGCTATGCTAAAGTATTATTTGTGGACATCAGGCTGCCTGATTACATGGGTCGTTCGTCGTTCTCTCTAAACACCTCCAGAGATGGTAGAGTCTTAAGGACCTCTGCGCTCCTCTGTGGCCTGTAGCATTCTGTGGTTCCTTCACTTCATTTCCTTTGCCTGGTGAATGCTGCCGTGGAACTAGGTAGGTCGCGGTGCACCAGGTGTCCCCCTTCGTTATATAACCTATGCCTATGAGCTATACTTAAACGGTGATCAGTAAACCAACACTTTGTAAAATATACATTCATATTTGCACACCAACCTAAGTCTAACACAGAACTGCACGGGAACTGAAACGAGAACCTGGACGGTTTGACTTTATAGACTCAATCAAGAAACAATCCTAACCTCAATTTTATACTTCGATTTATTTCTTTAATTTGTACAATAATAACTCTGGAATGGTAGCCAAGTAGAAAAGAAAAAGCGAAATAACTAAGTGTTGGTGAAATAATTCTTAATTACTAGTGATTATTGATAATATACAAGTAGGATCTTGCGCATTTGGTTTGTTTTTGTAAGTTTGGTAGTAGTTCTAACAGTAGCATGGGACATAGAACAATAAATATATTTAGTGATTGTAAAAATTAATTCAAATGTATGAAAAAAGATCTGATACTTCAATAACAGTTCATTCTTCTACCTCTGAAACATGTTAATCGAGACCAACATTTGTCTTACATCAATTTCCTTGTATGTAGTACATCAAAAGCAATAAGGAAATACAGTAGACCTAAATGACAGAACATTTTAAGAGTTGACGGTAAAATGGGAAGGTTTTCAAATGCCGTTCTATTTGCATGACCAGAACTGAGAGAGGTAGAGAGAAAGGGGAAAACAATAATGAATTGCCATTTTCGGAAAGCACCATTATAGGAAAGTCCCAACCAATAACAAGGAATATCTTGGATATCGTTAATACCGCTTTAATGAGCTCTGTACTTCTTGCGTAGTAACAATGATTTTGTTTGGCAACCAGTTATGGGAAATTCGTTTAGAAGGAAAAGGGCTTAAGCGGCTATTCCTACAAAATTCCAGCCATACATTTCATTTGTCATTTAAATGTGTTGAATATATATGGTAATTTAATCAATATTGTTGGAGCCATTTTTGAGAAAATGAAAATTATCTAAAAATGTTTCTTTTAAAGGTTAGTTTGGAGTGAAAATCTTTGAATTTTCCTTGGAAGATGCTGAACATAAAATTATAAGTTTGGCGGAAAGATAGGGTCAGACTGACAGGAGTCAGTTGGAGAATTTAATGTCATGTCGGCATGTTGGCCATAGGAACTCAAGTGTTAGAGCGGCTGGACGGTAACTAGAAGATCCGTGGTTCAAATCAGGGCTATGACATTGAATTTTTCAGTCTGATTCTATATTTCCATACTTTAGCCTACACACAGCCAGTGTGAAAGAACAATTAATTTCCTATAAGTTCGGTGCTTAGCCGACTATTCATTTTGCAAGTGTGCTGTCCACGTCCTCTGAAATATACATTTGCACACAGACCTGTTTCAAAATAAATGCATAAGTTGCACTTATATACAATTATACTCACAAATGCTTATTCTCTATCTATTTCAAATTAATGGAGATAAACATTACATTATTGCTAATTTTCTTGTAAGTGTTACGGGAACATGGGAATATAAGTTACATGGCCGTAACTAATTTACAAGTGCGCCTTAAGCTGATCGGTTTCCTTTCCACTGAATCCATCAGAACCCTAATTACCTTGGTTAGAAATCGAGCGGCACGACTCAGTCGGTTTCGTCTGTGGTCTGCATTCGGGAGCCCTGGATCTCTCCCCTGGTGCTCTCTTTCAGGATAGAATTGTCAGCGGGAGTCTCGGCACTGCACGCTCTGAGTAAAATACTGACCTGCCGAGGAGTTTCAACTGGTGAAGTTGTGTAGGAACCCTGTCCTCTACACTGTCGTGGCTCCTTGAGACGACGCCCTCTGTCTCCTTCCCGGGGACGAAGGAGGAGAGCATAGGTACAATAGAAGGTTTGGAACTCTGTGCCGAGTCCCGTCCGAAGTAATCCCTTCCAGCAGTAATGTCCTGTTTACTATCATCCTTATGACACTTTCTTCTACATTTTCTATCATGTAAGTTGCAGGGAAAGAATATTATCATTTTGATAACGAAGTTTCACTGGAAAAAAATCACCTGCGACTCCGTGAATCCACAAAGGTATTTTACTTTCTTTACTACCTATGGCAACTAGCGGAGGTATTGGATTCCCCCCGAAAATTCATTGTCGGGATTTTCTTGGAAATGGATGTTTGGAATCCCCTGAATCCAAAAGAAGTATTTTTAGGAAAACGTGAACGTGTGAGCATCATATTTCAAACAGAAATGTGCTTACATACCAAACTTGATATTTAAGTTCACCGTCTTCCAAAGATATGACAAAAAGTTTTTTAAAAAATCCCTGCTATCCAACTACCCTTTCTATGCACATTCTTCGATTATTTTTATTTTCTTTTAGATTACTCTAAGGATTTTGGTTAAATACTGCATGTTTAAGATATTTTCATACCAAACGAAAAGTACATATTTTATTTTTTAGGAAATGATATCATAAATGCCGTTTATTATGAACTACTTGTGTCTATTCGACCACTTAATGTGGCCTCGAATCATATTTACGATTTTATGTCGCATAGTAGACAATCTGAAAATAAGATTCTTTGTGTTTAGGAAACTACCGAGTAGACGGACTAACAGCATCTGGTGGGCAGAGGTAACAGCCGAGAGCATGTACGAGGGTGGGTTAAAAAGTAATGCCTCATATTTTTTTCTCTTTTAGTTGCCAAGAAAATTGAATCCAACTTAAATAGCTTGAAAACTACAACATTGACGATCAATTTGTCACTATTCAATATAATCTCCGTCCTTTTCCACAGTTTTGGTCCACCTTTTAACTAAGGAATGTATTCCAGTGTGGTAAACGTGCTTCCTAAGCCATTGACGCACGGACGTTTTCATAGCCTCCTCATCTTCAAAGTGAATCCCACGATGAGCTTCCTTTAGTGGCCAAAACAGATGGAAGTCTGATGGTGCCAGGTCAGGGCAGTATGAGGTGTGAGGTAAGACTTGCCATCCCAATTTCTCAATTTCTGCAGTGGTGTAACGGCTGGTGTGTGGTCTTGCATTGTCATGCAAAAGAAGAACATCCGCCAGAGCTTTTGTTGGGCGAACTCGGCGAAGACGTGCTTTCAGCTTTTTGAGAGCTCTGACGCATTGGACAGAATTTATTGTGCCTCCCCGCCTCAAAAAATCAATCACAAGCTCACCCTCTGCATCCCGAAACACTGTCGCCATAACTTTCCCTGCCGACCGCTGAGTTTTGAATTTTTTCTTCCATGACATTGTGTGATGCCATTCCATTGACTGCCTTTTTTTATTCAGGATCAAAAAAATGAACCCACGTTTCCTCTCCAGTAAAATTTTTTCCAGAAACTCCTCTCAATCCAAATTGAAGCGCTGCAAGGTTTCGGAGGCTATTGTTTTCCTTGTTTCTTTGTTTTGAGCGGTTAACATTCTTGGTGCCCAACGCGAACAAAATTTTGAATAATCGTCAACACCCAGTTGTTGAGTAATCGTCATCACACTGCCTTTACTGAGGGAGGTATTGCGACACAATTCGCCTGTTCCTACCCGGCGATCACCACGAATGATGCCATAGACTCGCTGAATGTTGCATGGAGTCACTGCAGTCACCGACCTGCCGCTTCGCTTTCCATCTGCCAATGATGTTTGCCCTTCAGCTTCGTTACAGCGACGAACTAATCGTCTAACAGTGCTGACATCCATCGTTGCATCTCCATACACATTTTTTAGCCTTTCGTGAATGCGAATTGGCGTTTTACCTTCCGCAGTCGAAAATTCAATCACAGATCCATGTGTAATACGAATGTTGATGTCAGCCATTTTGCAAGAGGATGCAGTGCCGCCACCTGTTGACTTAGGATGTTACTACTGCAGGGGATTGGAGAAGAAGATATGAGAAATTGCGTCAAATTCAAAGTTTTCACATAACTTACTTATTTAAGGGGAAAAATAGGAGATATTACCTTTTGACCCACCCTCGTACATCTGGTTAAGCAGACAATTTGTTTCGCGGGGGGGGGGTGGGAGAGATTTAACCATTTCGGAGATATTCCTTTTAATTTGTCTGAAGTTTCCAATACTTATACTTCTCTCAAATGGGAAATCGCTATTCATTCTTCTTTTTTTTCGCTCTCTCTCTCTCTCTCTCTCTCTCTCTCTCTGGATCATCCAAACGTAACAGAATTTCAAAGCTATAACATAGCTGCCAGCTTTTAAAAAGTGTGACTAACATTTAAACCCTAATTTATTGCTATATTCCCCTTGCACCTTTAAGAAAATTAGCAACAAGATGACGTTTATATCGGTTAACCTGCAGTAGATAGAGAAACCCTGTTCTCTGTTCTGTCGTGACTCCGGATCCGGCCATCTTATGCTCCTTTCCCCTCACCTCAGCCCTCCCACTCTCCCTGTGTCCCTCCCTCCCTGTTAGGGACATGCACAAAGATATACCGTCGTTTGAAGTTTCTCCATGCAGTTGGTCATGCGTAATTACTGAATAAATTGAACGTATCGTTGAAGGATTTTAAGTAAGGCTCCTTCCTTATGTGGACATATGTCTGCAGTTCTACATTGTAAAGCGGATATATACCGTTGGACGGCTAAAAGCACATGTGGTCTACACATTCACGGACGCTTAGCATTCGAAAGAGCTTGCATTCAAACACAAACGTGGAGCTACGAGGGATACAACCTATTACCACATCAAAATTGTCTTTCACAAATGCTACAAGTGAAAATGTTCATTTGAGCATGGCAGGGATTCTGATGACAGTCTGTAAAATTTCGGTGAACGAAATAAAAATAAATGCAGTCGTTGCCGCTGAGTGGCTTTGCTTACCGATTGTATTTTTTACTTATTTTCTCCGGTGAATTGTTCTGGCTCGGGAATTTCTATTCCGCCAGCGTCAATGCATAGATCGCTCAGTTCCTTGTACGATTTACTGAGCTAATTATTTAACATGCTAAAGGAGGGCCCAACTCGGTTTCTGGTTTCGTCTGTTGTCACAATTGGTCTAGCAGATATTTGGTGTTTAAAATGCAATTACTTCGCAAGGAGCTATAAGCTAATTTTATTTGCCAAGTTCTGTGTTATTGACTTTGTTTCAGTCTAATCATTTAATTTGTCCTTTAGCCGTTAGACGTTAAGCATCAAGATTACCTTTTCCATATTAATGTGTTCGTAGTTTATCCAAATTGCTACATGTTTCTCCAATTTGTGTGAATTATTTATGTGTTCAGAGTTGATGTAATTTTCTGTATTTCATGAGAGGCTAACTTTCTATACTACCGGTATTATGGGGTAGTGTGTTTGGTTTCCTGGTCAATCAAGAGCCAAGTAAAGAGGCGTACTGATCGAGATAAACGGGAAAAATTGTTTTATACTGAAGTCAAAATAATTCACTCTGGTTTTCCCTCCGTAATTAGGTTAAGTCAGTTAAATGAACTTACGTAATAATATAATTGTTCCAGAAAATTTGCGAGTATGGATATTTACTATGTTTAAGCTGACTATGATATATTTATTAACTAAAACCCAATATACGTAAGCTTGGACCTTGTAAACAAAGCTGGGGGTTCAATCGTCTTGCGAAGTATCGGTTCTGTCATCACTTCATATCCAAGAAGAAATTATTTCATATGTTGGCTATTTCAATTTTAATAATATTGTCACCCGAATATCGGAAGGTCCGTTAGAACCAGCTGTCAGGTAGGGTAGGAGACGGAAAGGGTTTAGCCCACGCCTACCCATGTGACTGGGTGGCGCTCGCTGACGGGGTGGGGAGAAAAGTACCACAAGTCACTGTACCGTTTCTTTCCCCTCCCCCTGACGTCTGGAAAAACCATGATGCTTCGTTAATAGCGGAAACTTCCATATACTGCGATTTGTCTATATAAGCGATCCGTTGGGCTGGAGCAGTTAAGTATTCTGGCAGGAAGCCGTAAGAGAAGAGTGCAGTGCTAGCGAACAGTGTGCAGACAGACTGGGAGATTGCATACGTGTGTGAGTTATCAGAGGTGCACGAAGCGTATTTCTACGGAAAGAAAGAACGATCTGAATTTCTGCGAATTAATTTATAATATTAATACATGAGACGAATAAGACTACAAGCGTTAACATGTAACCATTTAAGAGCACACGACCTTATCTGCTTTCAATGACTTTGCACAATTTTAATGTCGTTCATTAAAATGTTCCATACAATGTGGTTAAAGTCTGCCTTGTTAATTGTTCGAAAAAAATCAGAGAATATATAATTAAAAAGCTTTAAAATTGTTGTGGATGCCTTCTAAATTACTTCTTACGTTATGAAAATTTGGACAATTGACTTACCTTGTATTTAACTTTCATTTGCTTTATGATTTTTTATATCAGATCAAGACACATTCATACTAGCAGACTAGAGAGATATGGAATAATATAGATTTGCCTATCCGAGAATCCAACCCGCGCCTCCCGCACAGCTGAGGGATGCTCTACCAATGAGCTACCAGGTTAGCTCTTTATTCCTATATTTACTGTCCTACGTGTACAGCAGTTTTATTCATGATTAAATAAATTTATGACTTTCAATACCGAAATTTAATCCCATTTATGTCATTATTATAAAATTCATGGACTTTTAGGAATATTTGGAATATTTGTTGCAAGATACAGACAAAATTATGTTCTATAAAGTCCTTGTGTGATAAGTTCACACGAATTTCTTTAATAATGGGTTTTTGGTCTATGAAATACGTATACTGATTATAATGTTTCAATCTGTCGCTCTTTAACGGATTCGGTGTATTCTAAATGAACTTCATGTTAATTTAGTTTGTTCCTTTTTGTTATCTTTTACGAACGGGATGGAAATTTATTTAACCGAGGAAAGGGATGATTACAAATTCGTTTGTTAGTCGGGGAACACGCAAATGAAACGAGAATGCACGGCTTTGAGTCATCTAATTAAAAAGGTACACATGTTGTCGTGCTGTGGGTTTCTTGAAACCCGAGTTAAACCAATTATTCGCAGCCCTTTATAACAATGTTATTTGGAGGAATACTGCAATATTGTTTCAGATGGAAGTTCAAATATATTTAACATAAACAAAGATTTACTTATTTAACAAATATTCGTGTAAATATTTAGTTGAAGTCGAACCCAATTAGAAACTTACCGTTACCTTTTATACTTTTAATAATGAAGGTAAATGTAATTATTCTGGAAAATTACAACTGCTGATGTATTTGAAGACAACCGGAACATTAATTCATTCCGACAGCAATTAATAAATTCTTAATTATTGTTATTTTTAACTAAACCATTAAGTCACCACTTCTCATTTAGTACTCGAATTCATAATATTAATTAGACAATACGATGTGATATGATATATTTATTGTGAATATTCCAAAATTTTACAATTTACAACTTTTGGCTACATTTATTTGTCGTTACCTTGTTGCTACCTTGGCTTGCATGTCAGCCTGGTGTTTTGCTCTGCCAGGCAGCTCTTAACCTCCATGCCTCCTTGATTACTTAATTCGTTCCTTTCTTCCCCCTCCTCTTCCTTTCTTTAATTTTTTACATTTCTGGCCCATTTTTCTTTTACTTTCTGTAAGAACTCACCAATACTTCTTACCTTCTTTTCCTCCTTGCCTATTAACATTTTTATAGCTACTATCCTCTTCTCTACTTTCTTCCATTTTTCTTTCCAAACCCTTTTTCTCCATATTGCAACCTCCTCCCACTCTGTTACATAGTGTTCTATGCTTTCTTTTCCCTCACACAGTTCACAAATTCCCTTTTCCCTACCTCTTATCCCTCTTAGAAATATTATTCCTGTTCTCATCCATGCTAACCCTTCTCTCTCTTGCCTATTGCAGTAATCTACATATGCTTCTCGTCCCCAATTTCTTTTTATTTGCTTGTAAAATTTCCTGTCTTCCTATATCTTCTATTCTGCATTTTACTAATTTACACACATGTATTCCTTTTTCTCTAATCTCCATATACCTCCCATTCCTATTTTTTTCCATAATTCCTCCTAAGGCGGAACAAACCTACCTCAGCTCGATTGGCTTAGGCGGCTCAAAGAGGGTTGTCTTATGGGAGGGCAGACAAGCACTTTCAAATGAGACCTTAGGCAATATTCCTCGGACAAATTTGAATTGCCATCCTATAAGTAGCCCTAAGGGGTCTGAGGGTAAGATAGTAGCCCAGTTCCTCAGACCGCGAGTTCAAACTTTTGGAGGTTTCTGGAGATTCTGGTGGCGGTAAATATCCATAAACAGTTCTCTACGAAAGGAAAGTAAAGCTAAGTCATGTATTTAAGGCAGAACCTCAGGCATAATAAAGAGGCGTCTGAATAAATTTAAGCAGGTATCACGTTCTATACTGGAGGGATACTCAAAACCCATAGCAGTTTAACGGCGTCCATAAATAAAAACTCTAGTTTATCTACGGCGTCAAAGTCCACCTGAAACTACAAATTATAACCAAATGATATGAACTGAAGGGCAGGAAATTTGTGCTTGAAGCACTCCAATACTCTGCTACTAAACCGGGAGAAACATTAAAAATCAAGTCGTCAGAGTGATTGCCTCGACAGGAATTTAACTGGGAAACCCCGGAATGTCAGGCTCGAATGTTCCAAGGAGCTATTTTGTTCAGCACACTAAACGAATTTTGTTAAGTAGATTTTAACGTACATTAAACTTACGGTCTCAAATTTGTCTAAATGCCTTCCATTAATGTAGCAGAAACTATAGGTGTCACCTTCTTCTATCATGATTTCGGCCAAGTGGCCTGTTCCAGCGTAATATCATCTCTACCTTAGTCACCCAGGTTCACGTTCTTCTTCTTGAACTGTATGACATGGTTATTTTTGGTATTCTTGTTTCCATTTACACCTGTATTCATCTATTTTGTCATTTTTGCATATATGTAAAAGCAAGAAATACCTGTTCTAAAATATTACAAGAAGCATACTGTACACAAATCTGAATTTTAGTTAGTAGTTATTGCCAGAGGTTTTACTCGCATTAGTCCTGGACCCGTAGAACCAAGGACCCGGAGGTCCTTCGACCAGGGAGTTACCGAACTGTCCCAAAATGGGTCCCGGCGCCTCCGTGGGGCTTTCCATAGGGCAAGACCTAGAGACTAACAAGCTCCCCCCCCCCCATCTGATCCTGTGGATACAAGACGGTATGGAAGTGGATACGCCACTTACGCGCGCCAACCCCAAAATTGGAAGGCTACCGATATGACCTCGGTGGGGCCGCCTGGTGATCTAGCACATCTTCTACTAGCTATGCTGGCTAGTACGAGGGAATATTAATGGCTTCCTTCAACCCCGTCCGGAGACGTACTTGATCTCCCACTGGTATCGGAAACCACTGCCCCTTCGAGTCCAACCCAATCCGAACAACTCCCTATAAGGGAGGGGCTCGAATGTTCGGCCCGAGGTTCCTCAAGTAACGTCAGAGTTACCACGAGTGCTAGGGGTCCGCAGCGCCCGCACCACGGCAGCTGAAGGGGACGGATCTCCTCCCTTAGGGCGACACAAATCTGAACTGATATCTTCACATGAATTTCTGTACTAAGGACAAATTCACATAAATATGTTTACCTATTAAACATGTCAAGTAAAACGTCATTCTTATAAAATGAATATCTTGGGTTTTGGACACAGCTTGCAAAATCCTCATTCGGAAGTCATTTTTGTAACTCTTAAATCTTAAAGAGATAAGATTAAAACGTAGAGCACAAAGTTGTAGTTCCAAGCCTTTTGTAGCACACCTCGATAGCGTAGGTGGTAACGTGTCTGCCTCATGAGCAAGAGGTCCCGAGTTCGAATCTCGGTCAGGGTGAGTTACCTGGATAAATGTTTTATCGGGATTTTCCCTTATCCTCAATGACGAATGTCGGATAACTCTAAGCTCCATGGATCCCGGACTCACTTGAGCACCATTTCACCAATTTCATTCAGTCGAGCGATATGACTTAACGTTGGAGGGCGTAAATTACACAAAAAAGGCCTTTTGTAGCATTTTCAATTTCTCAGTTATTTTTTTATATCGGCTTCTATGTTTTCATTTTATTTTTCTATTCGGTTATTTCACATTATTTGATGGAAAGAGTATGGAATGTATAAGACAGCATATAGCAGCCCGCTTTCCATGTGATTGCCCTTTCAGTCCCCTCTATTCCCTTGTAGCTACAGTTAAATGCGTAATGTAGTTGTTACTGTAAAGCTAACTAGCTCAAAATAGTACGCAAAAATAAGTATAAATAAATTAAAAGTATTACACCAGATTTGTAATTAAACAGTACAAGTATGGGGTCCACGATTTGGTAAGATTATAGAAAATTCTTTAAAACGAGCTTTATTGCTCTATTAATCATTATATTTCACACCTGAAAGTTATAATCAGATATAATTTAGAACAATATGTGCATTAAAGTATTTTTTTCAGAAGTGAGAAGCCAGAAACAGATGAGGTAATAAAGTATTTAAACGAAAATCCATGTTATCCGATTTTCTTTTGTGTCGCTTTCAGCTTTTCCTAACCGCCTCTGTTTTATGTAATTACAGACTGTATTTCACGATAGATCCGGCGACAAATGATTTTAAACGGCTTAGCAAAATTCTGTTGACAGATTATACATGCCGCTAATGGGTTTTTGAACATGGCTATAAATCCAGCTTTATTCGGAAACCCCCGCTAAATCATTCCGTTTCACAGAACATACCGGTGCACCGTTGTTCCTTGGCAAGTCGACAACTTCGTAATAAAAAGACTACACAAGGGAAATTTGCAGCAGATTGCTTCTTTTGAGTTCCCCAGATACAATGGATTTAGTTAGCGGAGGCAAGGGAATGGGTCGAAAGAGAGGGAGGGCAGAAGGGTGATCAAGCAAGAGAACAATGCATACATTTACCTCGTATGGATGATTTTCAAAACGGATCAAAACACCTGAAAATACAGCAAGAGGTTGGAATTTTCGCTCATTACTTTATTCTCATAACCGAAAAAGACGACATACTCGCTCAGAAACTCGGTACGTGTTATTCGCTCTATTCAGTTTATTCAACATACATACTTCTATTTTCTGCCCAACTCTGGAAATTGCTGTCACAAAATATTAGTGCTCTAATGCTCAAAGTAACTGTGACCTTGTTCAATTCACTTATCTCCAACTGTCAGTTCACTGATATGATTTAATTAAATCTTCCTCGTCATTTCGCTCTTCTTTGCTTCGTAATGAAATACCTACGCACTACTCTTTGGACGACTCACTCGCTGACGAGTCAAACACAAGACTCCTCTAATTTTTCACAGTAGCAGTAGACACTGTATACCAAAGGCGCACTCGTAAAACCATGCTTGGTAATGCATCAGAAATTCATTCACCAATTCCGAGTGTGCTCTCTTATATATCACTGGCATATTCCAGAGTGTTCTAGAATATTCGAGAAGCAGGGGAAAGATTCCAGTTCTCGATTCCGTTTCCGGTGTTCACATTGGATTATAGTACCACCCGTGGTCTCATCGTATTTCTTCAAAAGTCAGAAAAATACACCAATATTGCTTCAAATAACCTCTAAAACTACCCATACAAACCGAAATATTTTCTCTTGTATGTAGCTAAAACCCTAATGACTGCCAGGAACTGTAACTCTTTACACATAATTAATTATCAAAATAACAATATTATATTACGACTTATTGTCACCGAACTACTCGGTACCTGAAGTCAGATACCAGTGAGACTGCAAATGATTCACAGAAAAGTAGGGAAGTAAACTCGTAGCTATAAATTGGGCTACAGTTAAGCACGGTCTGAACGGCAGTAATTGAATTCCATATCTAACGGCTCTATGACAAACAGTGCTTTATTAAATTGCATTTTCAATTGTTGAAAAATGTTTCCTATATTTCAAAGTATTGTTTAGTAATTTGGCAAGGTGGTATTTTTCACTGAATGAAATATACCTGCACAAATAACGATGGTTTAGGCTCAAAATATTAATTGACAACTAATAAAGTGTTTTTCTTGTGATGAGCTCCAAAGATGGAATATCTCAGAAACCAAGCAGACAAAATGTTGCGCCAACATTTAATAAGTTCTAGTTGGTATACTTTTAGCATACATATCAAAATAATTCAAACGACATAATGAAGAGAAAACTTGCACCTCCTAGAACTTATAAGTGGACGATTATATTTGATACTGTCAGGATTAGAGAAACTGGATCAGAGTGCTCATGCAGTCAAAATGGGTGATCCGCCGAAGCCTGATATGAAAGCGACGAAGATACAAGGGTTGTTCAATGAAGAATGATCACTTTCTTTTGGGGGGGGGGGCAACGTACCTTTACTCATTCTCATAATTTTGATGGTCCTTTTTAAAATAGTCTCCACTAAATACGATTCATTTCTCCCAGCGTTTCTGCCAGTCCTCAAAGACATGCTGGAAATCATTTTTTTAGAGATTCTTCAGAATCGCCTCCGCAGCCTTCACCACTGCTTCTGATGATGGATAATGCCTCCCACGAAGGCGTTTCTTCAAGTTAGGGAATAGAAAAGGTCACATGCAGCTAAATCCGGACTAGAGGGAGGGAAAGGAATGTACTTCACGTTGATTTTTGCAAGATATTCAGCAACAACATTGGCAATATACGGCTGCGCATTATCGTGGTGCAGCATTCAGCCTGTTTCACGGAAATGTGGTCTTTTGCGCCTGATATGGACTTGCAATGTTTTCAGCACATCCCTGTAGTATTGTCCAGTTACTGGTGTGTGTACAGGTACAACATGCTGATAAAGCATTCCATGAATATCAAAGAATGAGATGGCCATAACTTTCCCAGCAGAAGTAACCACTTTTGCTTTTGGGAGAGGGGGGGTTGGCGATGAAGGAGCTTTTCTATTTGCTCTCAGGATCAAAATGATGTAGCCAAGTTTCATCAGCTGTGATTACGTTTGAAAGAAACTCCGGATCTTCCTCTAACCTCAACTTTAACTGCATGTTACTTCCATTGCAGCAGTAGGCGATACTGAACATGTCTCAACTTGCCTGGTTCTCACAGGCGGGAACCAGAAGTACCAACAATGAAACTACTACGGCGGGTTTGTTTCACATTAAGCTAACAGATTATAATAAGACTGAATTTTAGTGTGATAAATTATGACCGTGAAAAAATTATCATCATTCTTTATTGAACAGCCCTCGTAGTATGAAATGAGAGCGAAATACATGCTTATAGAGCAGTTAGTATAATGAATGGCAGTAAAACTGGAGAACCTGAATAAAATCCATCCAGACGAAGCTTCCTTCACCACGAATCTTCAGAAGGTATAATGCGGGCCAGCTTGGTGATTTTGATGGACAAAATCCCTTTCTCATTCGCTTAAGTCATTCTTCAAGCATAATGCATGAATCTGACAGGTGTCTCATTGCTAGAGTATTTATTTTGTTCCCCAATAAAGATCAAGCAGACCTGGTATAATCTAACTTTCAATACTCTGAAAATAACCATTTATAGTTTGTTTTACCTAATCTAGTAATACTGCCAGAAAATCCACTTAACCAAAACGTTATAGATAAAGCCTAAAATATAACTGAAAAATGCATATAAATGGAGATCTCCCAAGAAATACTAAGAGCGTTAGCCACAGAGACCATTTGTACACGTTATGCCTAAGAGGAATGGCTATATATATATATATATATATATATATATATATATATATATATACAGGTGGATCTAAAATAGAAAAAGAAGAACTACTGGTGCAGGGATACACTGTTGTCTTTTCTCCACCTACATATCTCTAGGAAAAGAAATGCCAATTTTTAGATTGGGAGATAAAAGCAGCCTTGAAACAACTAAAATGCCAAATATCAGCACTTTCATATCGTCATATTATGTGATTCTCAAGCTGCAATATCAGGTCTTCACCAGCACACCTATTTGTAACAACATCCTGCACTGTAGGAAACTGATCAGAAATATCACTGCACAAAGCAAGGAAGTGGTCATAGAATGGATAACCTCTCATTGTCGACAATGAGATGGCAAAAAAAGAAGTTTAATCTCACCTTATTAACAGCACTCTTCCGTTCGCTCGAGCAGCATCTAACATACACCAGAACATCAGGAAATCCTATCCAGACGTTCTAGAAAACAAAATCAGTAAAGATGATTGGAAAGACCAAATACAGCTCCTACCAAACTGGCCGAGAGGGAAAGCAGCTGCTAAATTCCGTCTAGCTATAGAACATGATGGCTTGACCAAACATCTGCAACACATCGGAGTAATACAAAGCCCAAATTGTATACTCTGTAACCAGGGTATTATGGACTGTAACCCATGCAACAATTACTCCTCCTTGATAGCCATTGACAAATATTGGGAAAATAGAGAGAAGATGATGGCCATAATCCCACAGTGAAATATTCCATTGTATATTTGACTGTCTTTAATTTTTAATTTCTTAACTGTATATTAATTGTATTTTAATAGTTTACATATATTGTTGTGTACTGTCATTGTTGTGGCTAATGATAGATATCAAAAGCTCTGCAATGAATAAATAACTAGTTCTTTTCTTTGATTTAAATACAAGGAACGCAAAACTTTCTCTCGTCATTCTTTCAGTTTTCTCCCTTCATTCTAATATTCTGTGTTATTAGTGTGAATTTTCAAACACTTAAACTTTTCTCCAAGAGATAGTCTTTGTATGTTGTATTAGTCTTTGTATGTTGAATATAAAATATGGAATTGCAAAGCCATCACAAAGCCACTCCCTCTTCAAAGATGAACCTGTATCCTCCTTATATTACGAAATGTTTAGGGAACTATTATCTCAAACAACAAGAAATACAACAAAGTACTTTTTAACTATATTTTGCAGAATACCGTGAATGCTACATGGTAGGTCTTCTACTTCATCTTATTGGACCATCAGATCCTCGAGTCTCCGTGTCAATGCTTCTCCAGTCTACACACATCTCCCATTCTCACTGGCCCATACTTTCTATTTGCCATCTCTTCTTCACTTCTACTTAAATTCTTTATTTGTTTGACTATATTGTGGAAGGCCTGCTTTGGAGTGAGCCTCCAGGTCCAAGGTTATAGCATTGGTCCGGAAGATTTCTCCAAAGGCAGGCTGTCAAACTTAATTCCACGTGTGGTATGTACAGTATTTAAGGGTCCCAATTGTTCACCTATGATTTGACTGGATATGTGATATCTAAGAGTAATTCATGTTGAGAACCTCTTAAATCTCATCTATACTTCAAGCACATTCTTATCCTGTCACATTAAAACTCAAATGTTAAACAAGGATTTTGCAATCATTTTCTGTAATTGTAAACTCCTTGACATAGATTTTCCAAATGTTATATTTATTAGTCGATTTGTTTTGTTGGATATATAGTTTTGCTTCAGGCCTGAAGTATTCAGACTACTTTCATGTCGCCAATAGGAGGTTCGCCAATTCCCTTTGGATCTCATATATATGACCTTTGCGTTCCTCTTCGGTTCGGATTCAGAGCTCGTTTCCCTTAACCGCCATAAAAGCAATGCATAAATTACCGCTCGGAAGATTCATGTTTCACACGTAAATATCTAGGTGAAGTTTATAACTTCTCGGGAGTGTCATCCACAGGCAGAGACAGCCTTGAAATATGTGTCAGAATAAGAGGAAAGTTTCGTTCTACATTCTGCAGAAAATCTCTGAAAATAAAACGGCGTAGGATTACCTGGAGTGGAAGATAAAAGGGGAAGGAACAAGTTTGTAAACTTAGATGCGAAAATCCCTGTTTCTTCTTTACCGCACGCGGTTACTAGATAAGTGTTGTGCAAACGCAAGCTCTGCAAGTAAAGTCTCTCGAAGCCTGTATTCAAATGCTGCTTACATAATAAGAACCTTCATCATCTCGTAAGGCTGTTGCAAATTATTTCCTGTGAGGAATACACTCCAGCAGGATTACAAGCACCCTTTTCTTTGAGAGGCTGTAAAGAGCTTTATAGTATCAGTACAGAAACTGCTGTTGTCTTTCCTTTTGTGCTGTTACTTCTGAAGTCAGAAATTAAACTCTTCCTATTTTTAATTAAGTTTCGCGAGAATATACTATAAAGGTTTAGGATAACAAAGAACGAATCCATTGTTAATTGTACGATCGCTTTACTGTTTTCTTTACCGCATAAAAAGGAGACGGCTGAAATATATGATTTTCTACGTAGAACATAATTATTTGTCAGAAACTTCACTTATCTTTTAAGAAAATTGATGAAAATTTCCACAGAATTAAAGAGATTAGTTTCGTAAACGTTGTTTACATCTTCAGTCATTTCCTTCATTTTCAGTGTTACGGTCACTACATGTAATATTTTCGTATTACCAAACTTTGAAAATGAAACAAACTGAAAGCAGAATCGATTGGTGGTATTTCAAAATGTATTTCGCGATTTCTATTTTTTAAATAAATATCTTTTCCAAACCATCATTTGCTCAATTGAGCAATTTTATCCATGCTCTAATAATTTAAATAGAATATAAATAGAATGCAATTATCAATTTTTAAAAACTGATCAGTATGGTCAATTAGCAATGAAATAGTCTAGAAGTAAAATTATGAAAGTAATTAAATGGCCCGATAGGTTTAATGCTTTGGGAAAATATATTTATTTTAAATATTCGCAATTAATTTTGAAATAAGGCCAATCGATTCTGCCTTTAAGATTGCTTCATTTTCATATTTTGGTAAACACACGAAAATATTACATCTAGCGACTATAACGATAATAACGAAGAAAATGGCTAAAGATGCGAACAACGTTTATGAAACTGGTCCCTTTAATTCTATGGAAATTTTCATAAATTTTCTTTAAAGATAAGTGAAGTTTGTGACAAATAATTATGTTTTATATAGTATTTATTGTTTCATAATAGCCACCTTCTATATTTTACGCATTAGTGTGACTATCTGTTATTTATTGTATACTTTTTTCCAAAACTATCCTACGAATGCTTATATATATATATTTACGCTAGTCTAGATAAATATTTGAGGTATCATCACAATTCATTGAAGATACAATGAAGACAGAGGACACCGAATTGATATTCAGATGTTTTAAGTCGAGTCCTTATATGATATGATATATTTATTTTACATATTCCAAAATTTTTCAATTTACAAGTTTTAGCTACATTTATTTGTCTTTACCTTGTTGCTACCTTGGCTTGCATGTCACCCTGGTCTTTTGCTCTGTCAGGTAGCTCTTAACCTCCATACCTCCTTGATTACTTAGTTAGTCCCTTTCTTCCCCCTCCTCTTCCTTTCTTATATTCTTTACATTTCTGGCCCTTTTTTCATTTACTTTCTGCAAGAACTCACCAATACTTCCTATCTTCTTTTGCTCTCTGCCCGCTAACATTTTTATAGCTGCTATCCTCTTCTCTACTTTCTCCCATTTTTCTTCCCAAACCTTGTTTCTCCATATTGCAACCTCCTCGCATTCTGTTACATAGCGTTCTATGCTTTCTTTTCCCCCACACAATTCACAAATTCCGTTTTCCCTACCTCTTATCCCTCTTAGAAATATTATTCCTGTTCTCATCCATGCTAACCCTTCTCTCTCTTGCCTATTGCAGTAATCTACATATGCTTCTCGTCCCCAATTTCTTTTTATTTGCTTGTAGAATTGTAATGATTTCATATTTTATAGACTTCCCCATATTTCCTGTCTTTCTATATCCTCTATTCTGAATTTTACTAATTTACCCACATCGTTTGTATTCCTTTCCTCTAATCTCCATATATCTCCCATTCCTATTTTTTCCATAATTCCTCCTATCTCTGCCCACCAACTATTTGTGTTCTCTAATCTTTGTTGACCTCGTTATATCCTGATCCCCTTCCATAGTGTTTGTGACAAAAGAATAGCGGCAGTACTTTAAAACGCTTGATGTTACATTCATATGAAAACGGGTTGTGGTTTAACCGGAAGAAAATGAATCAGTGAATTTAATGTCGTGCTAGCTGCAGGCTGAGATGATAGCAGACAGTTAGAGCAGCGACACTGCTATGACATTGCATTTCTCAGTCTTGATTCTACTTTTACAACTCGTATGTTAGTAGCGCAATTTGTGCCCTTGTTACTACAAATAAATGCAAAACTGCGTGTACCTTCACATTGTATTTATAGCACTGTTGGAGCATAAATACGAGAATAGCAGGAATAATGAGCATTTAATTGTATCCTTCCTAAGTTGTGTTTCAAACGTAAAGAGTTTTCTCAGGAAATGAAATGTTTTCGCTCACATCCTCGGATATAATGAGGCGTGCAAGTGACGTCAGCTTGGTATCGACCATTTTCTCTCGATGGCCACCCACGCGGTACACGCCGCCACCCACGCGGTACACGCCGCCCCCCATCCACCTCCATGCTGCTGCGGCCCTTGTTCTTCTATGACGTATGGGATAATTTTCACAACAGAAAACAAATCATCAAGATCTCCTACAGGGTGCTGAAACGCTGAGATAAAATGTCGAGTTTGAGTTATCGGAAAGAAAATTTTGTGTCTTAGTTTAAAGGTAAGACAATGTTTCTAGAGCTACGAACAATCTGATAGAAACTACTATTTGCTTTAATATCTTGAATGTAACTTGCCTCCACCATTTCCGATATCTTATTTTGTATGAAGTTTACAAAATCAGTAAGATGTATTTCTAAAATTAATACACATTTATTTGTTTGTATGTTGGATATAACTTATAAAAACAGAAAAAAAGTAACTTCAATGCAGTGTCAACTTCTTTAAGTAGAGGCTCCTGTTGACAAACTGAAGACATTGAGAATTTTCTTAAAATGGACCTTTCCCCACCTGCACAGATTCGAAGGCGGAAATGCGAGGTTAAATATGTGTTTCAAAGCAACATATGTTGCACGTTACATTTAAATGTTGCTAGCTTAAGTATTTATTTTATGTAGCATTTAAAACTATGTATCTAACTATGTATGTACGAGGGCTGTTCAATACAGTATGATCACTTTTTTTTTTGAAAACGTACCTTGCGTTTCTGCCTGTATTCAAAGACATGCTGGAAACCATTTTTGAGAGATCCTTCAAAATCGACTCCGCAGCCTTCACCACTGCTTCTGATGATGGATAATGCCTTCCACGAAGGCGTTTCTTCATGTTAGGGAATAGAAAAAAGTCACATGGGGCTAAATCCGGACTATAGGCAGGGTGAGGGATGCAATTCACGTTGATTTTTCCAATATATTCAATAACATCATTGGCAATATGCGGCCGCGCATTATCGTGGTGCAGCATCCAACCTGCTTCGCGAGAATGTGGTCTTGTGTGCTTGATATGGACTTGCGATGTTTTCAGGATACCCCTGTAGCATTGTCCAGTTACTGATGTGTGTGCAGGAACAACATGCTGATGAACCATTCCACGAATATCAAAGAATGAGATGACCATAACTTTCCCAGCAGAAGCAACCACTTTTTCTGTTTTGGTGATGAAGGAGATTTCCACACTGAGCTTTCTGTTCACTCTCAGAATCAAAATGATATAGCCAAGTTTCATCAGCAGTGATTACGTTTGATAGAAACTCCGGATCTTCCTCTAACATCAACTTTAACTGCATGTTACCCCCATTGCAGCGGTAGGCCATACTGAACTTGTCTGAACTTGCCTGGTTCTCACAGACGGGAACCAGGAGCACCAACAATGAAACTACTACGGCGTGTTTCTTTCACATTATGCTAACAGAATATAATAAGAATGAATTTTAGTGCAAAAAATTATGGCCGTAAAAGAATTATAATTCTTTATTGAACAGCCCTCGTATCTACACACGTCGTTCATTTTTATTTGTTATTTCCCGCCCTCCGATTGAGCAAGAATGACGTCATAGTTGACTGGCGAGTCTATCTTAAAATCATACTGCCCTGTATACAGAAGAAGCGGTAATATTTGCGGAACAGTAATCAAACTGCAGCGCTTTCAGTGTGTTTGCTCTGGTAACTAATAGAACCAGCTTCCCCTGGATATGAATGCTGAGCAACGCGTCTTCATGGTTGAATGCTGCTTCCGTATCGGCATTAAATCGGTGCGACATGTAAATATAATTTAAACGCTACATAGAGGAGTTTACGCAACGCTATCCAGCATTCAGACAAGTCTCCCTCGGAGCGTAATGTCAAAAGTGTCCAGGTACCATCAAAATGACATACTTTTGTTTGCAAAATAAGCGTCTTACTTATTATCAGTATACGATATCAACCTTTTTTCTCACGCTTAATTAAAATGTCTATTAATGTTGGTATCCTTAGATCTTTTAAAACCAATAAGTGCATCAAACATTTCCAAGATACAGGATCAGTTGCTCACAAAAAGAGAGACACTGGACGCTATAAAGCGACTGGTTCAAATCTAGAAGCAATGCATAATGTTATCACAGAAATAACTCAAGCATACCTTCTCACAATACAGACAGAGTTTAAGGGGAAGAGAGAAAGGAAATATTAGAAAATTAACACATAAGACTATGCACTAGATATATTTTCTTGTTTAGACTTAAATAAAGGCTTTGTACATATTGTAACACTAATTTATTTTTCATTCCAAGAACATCTTATACTAATTTTCTGGTTTGTAATGAAGTTACATTCTGAAGAAACTGTGGATCATAGAAAGGAATTGAGATCAAATTGAAATATTTCTATTTTATACGAGAGGTTTACAATATGCATATATATATATATATATATATATATATATATATATATATATACTATTACAGAAAAACAGATGTTCTTTGTGAAATTAGTGTTAATTGACTTATCACTTCGTATATTCTTCATGGTATACTTTTGTGGTTGCATAATTAGCTTTGCAGTGAATTCATTGCAGTATATTGTCACCCGATCGTCGAAGGCACGATAAAATCGGCTGGCAGGAAAGAGACAGATAGCATTAAAGCCACGCTTACGCCAATGAGCTGGTGCCTGCGTTGGAGTGACGAGGTGGGGAGAGGGGAAGCCACGGAGGTGGCTGGACCTTTCGTTCCCCTCCTCCTGCCGCCTCGAAAGACCGCGAAGCCTCTCGTATGACTTCTCCGTTGTGAAGATATCTCGAGAACCGCTGACTCGCGTATAAATAGGAGTGTGTGCGTGCATTTCTACGGAAATAAAGAGCCATTTTGGTGTTTGAACCTGGACTTTTGATTTCACGAACCCACAGATTCACAATATAGTTTTCTAAAAAAAAAAGCCGTTATCGTATCTACGCCCCAGGCGAAATTACGCACCTTTATATTACGTGAGTAGTCCCACCTCTCAAATAGTATATTTACCTGCCGGTGGAGGGAGGCCTCAAAGCTGCTGTAAGCACATCAAGTACGATCGCAAGCCGCTAGGGAATCGTATACAAACTCACTCCATCAACGATGCTATTGATGACGTCAAATTTTGCGCGGTAAAATAACAGATAAAAATGAGCACCGTGTATATATATATATATATATATATATATATATATATATATATATATATATATATATCGCCTTAGTGCTAATTGAGATACAAAAGCAGTTTTACAAATTTTGTTATAAATCCAGAAGGTACAGAGCAACGAAGCCCAGCTTTTGTCTCTTATTTCCTGATGACCAGAAATTCGCTTTACCTCAACTAATTAGTTTTGTGCAATGAATCATTACTTTGGAAAAGTACCTCAAAGAAAGCATTTGAAGTAAATTGTGGTTTATAAAGAGTTCTACATTGTTGTATACTAGGATTTTGTCAACCTCTTAAGGTGTGTGAGTTATACAAAATTATACAAATTTCGTTCCAAATGAACTGCAAGATATATAACAATATTTTAAAATTATACTTGTGTACTACATATATTATATAGGATATACATTAATTTTTGCAGTTGATTTTTAATACGATGAATCAATATTTGCTCATCCGTAAAGAGTAGGTCATTAATATAAATATTTCCTTTTATTTTGATTCCTGGGTCTACTAAAATCTTGCATTCATTTAGAATATCGTCCATTATATATATGTCACAAATGACTGACTGTATTAATTACACTCTGGTGACTTGAGTAGTAGGTGTGATGTCACTCCCTCCCCTCCTTTATGACTTGATGAATAATGCGTAAGCGATAGACGCTGTCTCTTGAAATAGCTCTTGCCTGGGTAACATGTATCTGTAGGCGACTCCACTTCTGGACAGGTAAATGGCCGCTAATGCCGCCTTTGTAATCTGCTTGTTGCAGTAAATATTCTTATTAAGTGAATCCCACATTTAATCAGCCTTGCCCTACCTTTGTAGAAATGAAACCTTTATAGAAAAACCCCAACCTCTCGCCAAAGCATGTAGTTCTACTTTGAGTGTTTGCCCCCGTGTTCGACCTGACCACGTGTTCCTTAATTTTCACAAACTAAGATCAGGTCGTCACAGTATATATACTAAAAAGAGTAGTTGATAAGCTACACCCTTGTCTCAGTCCAGTATTGGTATTATATTCTAATTTGGAAAATTTTATATGTAGCATTCACAAAATTGTCTTTATTCAATCTTCGATAGAATAATAGAAAGTCTATTCTTCTATCTACTTAAACAAGTTCTTCAAGACAAACCAAAAAGTTGACATTGGGTATCACTACCTAGAAGCAGGGAAGGCATCTCTGGAGCGTATCAGGCTTTCTATCCTAACCTTGCAGTAGAAAAAGTGGAGAAAAACGGAACAGGAAGGAAGATGAAAGGAAGAAGCAAGAGGGGAAGAAGAAGAACAACAACAACAACAAGAACAGGAAACTCATCAGAACATTTCCTTTATTGTCTTTTGGTAACAAAGGGACATGCCTCGCTGTTGACATCTAAAAGTAAGAATGGTGCCATAAAGCACCAGCTGACGCTATCGCTTCATTACTAGCCTATTTGTCGTGCAAGGCACGTAAATTAGTCGCTAGTGTTGGATTAATTTGTCCATCGCACCATCTTTTTGTAATTCAAGTCGGTGTTTGTTTGCTGCCACATCTAATGGAAGTTGTTCCAAGCGATTACACGTTTACTCGTTCTGAATTTCCAGCCAATAAGATTCACAACATCTCTCTCTTCCTCGATTAAATTACGTGTTGCTACAGCGAAGCCAAAGGGCATAACTCTATTCTGACGGGGATATGTTGCTCTCGGTCGAGGAGAAACCCTGCAACCCTTGTAGTGGGAGTAAACAGCAAGGGCTAATGAGCCCGATCTCCAAACAAACAAGCATTTTCACCTAACATTAATTTCCCTATACATTTCTTGCAAAATGTTACATTATGCGGGATAACAGGGTTTAGAAGACCACCGGTTTTAAGGTGATTGCTATGCTAGAAACTAAAACTGAAATTCCGGGTTACATTATTGGCCAAGGTTGAAGGTCCGGGGTGGTTAGGTCACTGAATAATAATCAACAATAAGAAAGTATAATTATTTAAAGTTTCAAACGAATACTACGCTATATTTCGAAAATGGTTAACTCCAAAAGAAAGTGGCATAAATAGTGTTTTGAAAGGCCTGTAGTTTTGGTGTATCTCTTGCGGTGCACCAGTTGTGCAAAAGTATTTCAAAATGAAGGACTTTAGAGATTATTCCAAGCAAATTTAAAATATACCTTTCATTCGCCATGAAAATATCCATAAACTAATATATTTTAATCGAGGTATTTTAGAGCAAATCAAAAACTATGAAAAATATTCTATGTGAAAATGTAATTTAGGACAAATTGATGCATGAGGTTCTACTCCCATTAGTCTCGGACCCGTAGGACCGGAACCCAGGCCTCCTGGGTTCTTTTCCATAGGACAGTACCTATTTTATAAACTACCCGCCCCCGCTGCACACGGCAGCAGGATGGAAGTGGATACGCCACTTACGCGCCAATCCCAAATGGACCGGCTCCCAAATAGCCTTGGTAGGGCCGCCGGTGACCTAGCACACCAGCTACTAGCTCTGCAGGCTAGCACCCGGGCTTATTAGGCAACCCTCTAACCCCTCCAGGCGTTCATAGCCTAGCCGGAGGTACCCAATTTCCCGTGGGTGTCGGGAACGCACTGACCCCTCGAGTCCAACCCAATCCGAACAGCTCCAACTCAGGGAGGGGCTTGAATGTTCGGCCCGAGGTTCCTCTAGTAACGTCAGAGGTACCACGAGTGCCAAGGGTCCGCAGCGCTCGCACCACAGCAGCTGTAGCGGACGGATCCCCTCCCTTATGACAGTTTAGCCCAGAGGTTCCACCCCATTAGTCCTGAACCCGTAGCAACTGGACCCGGGCCTCTTGTTACCAGGGAGTATCCGAGCTGTCCCAAAGGGCGCTCGGCGTCCTCCGTGGGTCTTTCCATAGGGCAAGACCGTGTTTCCTAACAAGCCCCCCCCCCCCATCTGCTCCTATGTACTCAAGACGGGATGGAAGTGGATACGCCATTTACGCGCACCAACACCAAAGGTGAAGACTACCGAGAACCTCGGTGGGGCCGCCTGGTGATATAGCACACCTTCTACTAGCTTTGCAGGCTAGTACGCGGGAATATTAATGACTTCCCTCAACCCCGTCCGAAGACGTACCCGATTCCCACGGGTATCGGGAACACACTGCACCCTCGAGTCCATCCCAATCCGAACAACTCCCGAAGGAGGGGCTCAGATGTTCGGCCCGAGGTTCCTCTAGTAACGTCAGAGGTACCACGAGTGCTAAGGGTCCGCAGCGCCCGCACCACGGCAGCTTAAGGGGACGGATCCCCTCCCCTACGGGACCTCCCTTATGACAGACGATTTTCTTGAAAAATATTCGTATCTTATTCTTGAAAGACTGAGCTTAAATAACCAAGTTTTTTTTAAAGTGAATTTGTTACGCTGTTAGCACACACACCTTTTTCTAAAAATGCTTGTTTTTTCAGGGGGCCAGGAGGCTACGAAACATATATTTCCAAAGAAATTCTTACGTCGGATTCCAACACAATACTTCCCCTACTTACTATGCGTAGGTCAGAGAACAAAGTCCTGGGACTAACCAGAAATAAACGAGAGAGTTCAAGAAAAACAAAAGTGTGGTACTGGGGGAAAATCTCATTCTCAGAGGGCAATAACTTTTCTTGGACATTTCATTTAAAAGTTTTCTGCCGTGTAGCTCGTAAATTTATAGACAACTGGTTGTACCAAAATATCGATTACATATGTGAAACCTCAGTATATACAGTGAGATATAATGAAACTAAATAATTACTACAATGGAATAGTGAACATATTAACAACTTACAAAATCGTTTCATCAGTGACTTATTTTCGGAAAAAAAAGATGTTATAAACGAAGAAGGCTAAAAGAGGAAAACATAGCCACATAAAAGAAATATTTATTTCCTTTATAACAGTTTTTCAATATGAACGTTAGGAAGAAGAATGTACATACAATTGTGGAGTACCAAACTAAATCTTTTATGGTTAGGAGCATGGGGTTGCATTTGCAGTAAAATAACATTCCTGCTCCATGACTGAAACTTCATTTCATCAAATATGTCCATATACCAGTGGGAATAAAATGAAACCCACACAGAAAATGTTTGCGTACTGCTTCAACTAATGAAACCTATAGACAGTGAAAAACTAACCACTACATGCCTTTCTACACTGTATCCTTTGTCCGCTTCTGTGGGGTGATCTCAGCGTGTCATTCTCATATCCACAAGGATCCCAGTTAGAATCTCGGTCGTGGTGAGTTATCTGAATAAGATTTCTCCGGAGTTTTCCCTTATCCTGAAAAATGAATGTCGGGCACCTAAGCCTTATGTTCCTTGGCCTCATTTGAGCATCATTTCAAATCATTTCATTCATCGTTCCATATGACAACGTATGAATAATACAAGGGGATGTCATAACGTTTCAATTATCACACGGCTGTTTTTATGCTAGAGTAATGAAAAAATTTTCAGTGTCATCATTATTCCCAGGAGTTTCAGTGATTTGAGTCCTTTTTCTTTTTACAGTGAATGCCAGAAGTGACTTGGGTGTAAGATGGAGAAAACTGAAGCTCGTAGTGTGATCAAGTTCCTGCATTTGAAGGGCAAAACTGCCCGGGAAATCCATGATGAGATGACGACAGCTTATGAAAATGATTGCCCATCGTATGATACTATTGTGAGGTGGAAAAGGAATTTTCAAACTGGTCACATGTCCCTGACAGATGAGCCAAGAGCTGATAGACCTTCAATGACAGACGATGCTGTCACAGTGGAGAAAGTGGTGTGTTCAATATTTGAAGACAGACGAGCAACCATCATGAATGAGACACATCTTAGTTATGGCAGTGTGTGGAAAATTATTGACGAACTGCACGTGTCTAAGGTGTCTGCACGGTGGGTTCCACGTTTTCTAACCCCTTTCCAAAAGCAAACACGGCGTGACCTTTCAAGACATATGTTAATGCTGTTGGAACAGCACCTCCCAAAAAGGCAAAGGTGCAAAAGTCAGCTGGTAAGGTCATGCTTTCAGTTTTCTGGGACTGTTGTGGAGTCATCCTTATAGATTATCTTGTCAAGGGTCAAACCATCACTGGCAGATACTACTGTAATCTTCTGGAAAAGTTATGAGGAGCTGTGAGTAAGAAACGACGGGGTTTGCTCGCCAAAGGTGTTCGTCTTCTGGCTGACAATACACCAGCTCATTCATCTCAAGTTGCAGGCCCGCCTCGGTAGCGTAGATGGTAGCATATCTGCCTCAAGTTCAAGAGGTCCCGAGTTCGAATCTCGGTCAGGGTGAGTTACCTGGATAAGGTTTTTCCGGGGGTTTCCTTTATCCTTCAAAACGGATGTCGGGTAACTCTAAGCTCCATGGACCCTGGATTCATTTGAGCACCATTTCACCCAAATCATTCACCTTCCGATATAACTTAACGTTGGGGTGGACGTAAATTACCAAAAAAGGTCTCAAATTGCAGTTGACAAAACAAGGGGATGTAGCTCTGAGACGTTAGAGCATCCGCCTTCTTCGCCCGATCTCGCACCAAGTGACTTTTTGTTGTTCCCAGAAATGAAGAATCCGCTGCGTGGTCGCCGATTTGACAACACAAATGACGTCATTAAAGAAGTGGAAGAGAGGTTTAAATCGAATTCTGCAGACTTCTACAATCAAGGTATTCGGAAGGTCATGAAACTCTGGGAAAAATGTGTAAATCTGGATGGTGATTACGCAGATAACTAACAAGCACAATGCCCTTCTCGGTAACGTAGATGGTAGTGTTTGCCTCACGTTTAAGAAGTCCTGAGTTCGAATCTCGGTCAGGGTGAGTTACCTGGATAAGATTTATTCCGGGGTTTTCCCTTATCCTGTAAGACGAATGTCGAGTAACTCTAAGCTACATGAACCCTGGGCTCATTTGAGCATCACTTCATCCATTCCGTTCATCGTCCGATATGACTTAACGTTGGAGGACGTAAATTAAAAAAAGAAAGAAAAAGAAAGCACAATCATAATAACAAAAGCTATCACATATTTTAAAGGGTGATAATTAAACTTTATGACACCCCATTGTACAAACAAAGCTGTACTCTTTGTACGCAAGATGAGCGTCGAATATTTCGTTACAATCCAGTAGAGTTCACAACACAAATAAAACATTAAACACCAGACGCATCTAGCGACAGTTACTTGTACCGCAACATATGACACGACATAAACAGGTTTTACAATTGAAAACTGTAAAACTTTTACATGACGGGTGTAATGTTAACGCATGTAGCAAAATAAAGAACTACTGTAAACTCCTGTTCCTAACTTCAAACTTCTTCATTTGTTACTGCCTTTGGTACCGCCTTGCTAATATACAACTTTATGCACATTTTTCCGCATATAGTATGTTGCGTATTCACGCTATACAGAGTGTAACGAAACTCCTATTACCTATTAAAATACTTAATGTGCACATGACCATCAGATGAAACAATATCCTCGGTTTATAGTACACATGAAATTTATTATGCAAATAAAATAAGTGAGCCATAATTATGTCAAATTTCAAACATTCTGATGCCTTGAAAATTGTGTCCCGGTAAGTGATGCTCATTTCTGCAACAAGGAAATGAAGATCTTTAAGAACTTTTAAGAATTTGAGCATATGGTATATATCATTCTATATGCAGCTTACCTACAACGATATGTTTAATGAAACCATTTTTGCTAACTTTTATCTCAGTGACACTACGTTGAGGGAAAGCTTAACTTTTATAAAGAGTAACTTATACGAAAATCTAAAAATAAACGACAGTGGTTAATGATAGATGTGTAGTAACACTTAGAATTTCAAATTCCATTGAGTTTTAGTTATAGATACTCTTCAACTGCAACAATTCTCAGCGTCCATTTCCACATCAGACGTGAAATGCCCGCATACGTTTGCTCATATGCCTCTTTATCTGACTGCAGTAGTTTTACGTGCCTTAAATCTACAACACAAGAACACCGGCTATACTTGCGCACTGTAACATCCAGAAGTCCATTATCCTAACCCAGATTTGAACGCGTGACCACGCAATGTCAGAACATGTTATCCCTTGACCAGAGGACAACAATAAAATTATAGCTATGCTGGAAATCTACAGCATACAGTTTTCTAAAAAGGTAAACACTTTTCATAGCATAAACTTTAACCAAATTCAACGAAATTTACCCTGAATAAGCAAGCTGTAAATCTAGAGGGAGAAGTTTCCCTTGAGAAGCTTCTTATTCAGTGACTTACAAAATTATACAAATTATCATTTTCCACAACAGTATTTATGTGTAAAGGAGTTTGTAATTGTACAATCTAAGTTAAAGTGCGTTATTAGTTCTCAATTTTATTACTTAATGTGCCGCAAAATAGTTTATTATACACAAATTTTCCACATTGATTACACAAAAACCTTAATTTCGAATCTTAATAATCCACTTATTTTTCCTCCGTGGCAGCATGCTACCCTTTGTTTCCCGAGGTCTTGCTTCAAACTCGGCGGAGAGCAATGGATTTTAGTGAATATGAAAATCCTTAGCATGGCATCTTTCGAAAGGAAAGTAAAGCCGATGGTTCCATGTCATTTTACAGCATGTAAAGGATCCTCAAGTCCGTTAGAGAGATCTCAAAGCAAAGTTAAGCAGTATTTTACGCCCAATATACAATGCAATGCTGAGAACCAAAACAGAGGTCGTCCGGGAATAAACAGTTTCAGTTTCCATTTAGTACGTTTTCAATAAAATACTTAAATATCAGCTTGATTTTAAAAATCCATTTGACATAGACAATTGAATTAATTCATTTAGAATGAAGTTATAATGCTGAATTAGACGTCACCTCTAGATATGTTTCAAAGTATAGTTGTCAAGTGCAACTGTATTTAATACTACACGAGCCACCACTGAAGATTTCCATGCAAGTATCCGTACGCAATATAGATCTAAAATTGAAAGTGATGGGCCAAAGGAAAGTTTGATTTGCAGAAAGGACAGTCGTAATGTGGAAGAAGAGAACGAGAATACCCGCGGGCAATACACTCCATTTCCTATCGGATATTTACTGGCAACGATGATAGGACACCTTAACTTAAGACAACATCCCCTGAGGTAACTGGCGGATATTGAATTGTCCTCTATCGACTTCCAAGTGACAAGCTGAGAAACAGAAGATTTCTTAGGAAAATGTGTTAAAGGAAATTGAAAAGAAATACATTGCTTCAGGGGAAGAAAGAGGAAATGCCACTACAGGAGATGCCACAACAGTTATAGAACATTTTAATATGAAGGAAACATCTGGGTCTTGTTTTTCATGATTCAAGTTTTGATCAAATATACGGATTGGACATACCGTACCCGCTTTAGCTACAGTTATCCTAGTGCTGCATATCCTCAGTACACTCGAGATACTTCTCATGTTAATACGTGTATGTCGAAATGAAAATCTGAGCTTCTGTTGGATTGGATTGAGCTCGCCGTGGCAGTGATTCTCGACACCCGAAGGAAGATGGTCAGTAATAGCAGTAGAAGTAGTTGTTGTAGTAGTACATACAGGTATTTCTAAGGTTACAGGACCTTTTCGAGGTCTTTTGTATTTCCCCACATTCCTAAACACAAATTCAAATTCTTTAGCCTTGGTTAACACCAGAACTCTCTCTCTCTCTCTCTCTCTCTCTCTCTCTCTCTCTCTCTCTCTCTCTCTCTCTCTCTCTCTCTCTCTCTCTCTCTCTCTCTCTCTCTCTCTCTCTCTCTCTCTCTCTCTCTCTCTCTCTCTCTCTCTCTCTCTCTCTCTCTCTCTCTCTCTCTCTCTCTCTCTCTCTCTCTCTCTCTCTCTCTCTCTCTCTCTCTCTCTCTCTCTCTCTCTCTCTCTCTCTCTCTCTCTCTCTCTCTCTCTCTCTCTCTCTCTCTCTCTCTCTCTCTCTCTCTCTCTCTCTCTCTCTCTCTGTCTCTCTCTCTCTCTCTCTCTCCTATAATATAATGTGACTTTGTGGATTCGTAGAATTAAAAGTCCAATTTGCCGAAATTTTAAATGTTCTTTATTTGCGTAAAAACACACTGCGTAGCAGCAGAATTACATCACATATCACAATCTACAACACCAAGGTCGATGACAATAACAAGCAGCGTTCAGCTCTCATTACATCAACAACAGTTTACAGCTGTTTCTGCTTACTCACAACTCTTGTTCTACAACTGTCCCTTGGCGAGTCGTCGCCTTCTTAAATATCTCATTGATAAATTCGAGACTCTTCCAGAAGAATAAAGAAACCGAATATTCTATCACCTTCCAGAAGCGTAACTTAATCTGGGCCGGCAAGTCCTTTATCTCCCAATATGTTTATCTGCTTTTTTGTAGGCTCTTTATTTCCACATTGTCCGCCTATCAGTTCCTTTGTGTGCGCAAGCCGCGTTATCGCGATCGGGTTCGCGAGAATATCTTTGGTTTTGACAAGATTAAGACTCCAATAAATGAAATAATTTTCTCCCCACTGACTCGACATTTAACAGTATGTGTTCGGCTGTTTCCCTCTGTCCATCACAGAATTTACAACTGGTATAACCTTGGAGGTTGACTACCAGAAAGAATACCTCTTAGAGTACCTTTTAATCCATCCGGATTAAGGCACATCGATGTCCTCTAGTACTGATTCTTCTTCTTCTTCTTCTTCTTCTTCTTCTTCTTCTTCTTCTTCTTCTTCTTCTTCTTCTTCTTCTTCTTCTCATCCTATAGGCCTACGGCCTGTTCTTTCCAGAAATTAGGAGTCCTTCCATCTTTTTTTTTTTTTTTTTTTTTTTTGTCTTCCAGGAGATCTTCCGTCTGCTGGTAAGTAGTCTATTGCTATACGTGCGATTCTGTCCGATGTCATACGGGATACATGGTCATTCCATTCGCTTCATCCTCTATCCACCCAATCACCTATTGCTTGAATGTTTAATTGCTTTCTAATATCTTCACTTCTTATTTTATCTCTTCTTGTTCTTCCTATAATTGTTCTTCATTTCATTTGTCTCTAGAATCTGTTTCGTTTTTGAAGTGTCCGCTCTTATTTCACAGGCATAGGTGGATATTGGGCGTATTACCGCTTTATGGGTTCTAGTCTTGGTTTCCTAATTTAAATAGTTGTTTTTCCACATAATATCATTTATGCAGCCTGCAATTCTCGCTGCTTTATTTGCTTGATATGTAACTTCATTATTCATTATGATGATTCGTTATTCTAGAATTGTGTCCTTACCATCGAGACTCTTTGATAGTGGGGTCACATCAAGAAATCAGGTACATATTTGGGATAACGGAAAACCCCAAGGAAGCTGAGCCACCCGGTTAGCGCCTTCCCTGGTTAAGCGGAGACCTTTAATCCTAGTAAACGCCTGCAATATATTGTATGCAGTATACCTGGTATATCAGTCCTTTACTATATATGAGATAGGAGTACTACAGAACTGCTAAAGCTGATTAACACGATACTTTACTGATTGTTTGCATACGGTAGCTATTTCAATTGAGTTTCTCTACATATAATAGTAGGTTATTTTTATTATAACTACGTCCACAACAAAAGCATGCGTAAGTAGGTACCTCGTTTCATCTGCACTCCGATGAAATGTTAAACGACGGTACAAAACGAATGCAGAATGTTAGAAAGCACGCCCTGTTGACGTCTTCTATATATGAATTAAACATCTTGCGTCTGACTCTACGAATGAGTGCATATTCTCGAATTCACAGGCGTATGATGCGGGCGTCTTGGCTTGCATTTTCTTATTGTTCAGCTCCTCAAGGAACCTTATTTTTCATGTTATTGTGGTAGCTTAGCTTGCATGTCTGTAGCTATTAGGCTTTTTACTAGACGTGAGCATTGCCCTCACTTATCACATGATTTTCTGTTCCTCTCAGGTTTGTGCTTATTAAACAGTTCATCATGCATACAGCGTAACTTCAGAAGACAAGATTTCAGTAGTTACATTTTCCTAAATAAAGTTCAGAATTTAGCTGTTTAAATTAATTATACCAGGGTGGGTCAAAAATTAATGCCTCCTGTTTTATTATCCTTTAATTGCTAATAAAATTGAATCCAATTTACATCGCTTGGAAACTACAACATTGACGACTAATTTGTCACTATTCAGTATAATCTCCGTCCTTTTCCACAGTTTTGGTCCACCTTTTAATTAGGGCATGTATTCCAGTGTGGTAAAACACACGGTCTTGCTTCCTAAGCCATTGACGCACAGACGCTTTCTCAGCCCCCTTATCTTCAAAATGAATCTCACGATGGGCTACCTTTAGTGGCACGAACAGATAAAGCCTGATGGTGACAGGTCAGGGCTGTATGGGGGGTGAGGTAAGACTTACCATCCCAATTTCTCAATTTCTGCAGTGGTGTAACGGCAGGTGTGTGGTCTTGCATTGTCATGCAAAAGAAGAACATCCGCCATAGTTTATGTTGGGCGAACTAGGCGAAGACGTGCTTTCAGCTTTTTGAGAGTTCTGACGTATTGGGCAGAATTTATTGTGCATCCTTGCTCCAAAAAATCAATCATAAGCACACTCTCTGCATCCCAAAACACTGTCGCCATAACTTTTCCTGCCTACTGCTGAATTTTGAATTTTTTGTTTTCTTCGGTGACGTGTGATGCCATTCCATTGATTGCCTCTTTGATTCAGGTTCAAAAAATGAACCCACGTTTCGTCTCCAGTAACAATTTTTCCAGAAACTCCTCTCCCTCCAAATTGAAGCGCTTCAAGTGTTCGGAGGCTATTGTTTTCCTTGTTTCTTTGTTTTGGACGATTAATATTCTTGCTACCCATCGTGAATAAACTTTTGAGTAACCCAGTTGTTGAATAATTGTCATCACACTGCCTTTACTGAGGGAGGTAATCCGACCCAATTCACCTGTTGTTACCCGGCGGACACCACGAATGATTTCATCGACTCGTTGAATGTTGCATGGAGTCACTGCAGTCACCGGACTGCCGCTTCACTTTTCATCTGCCAATGGTGTTTACCCTTCAGCTTCGTTACAGCGACAAACCCTTTGTCTAACAGTGCTGACATCCACCGTTGCATCACCATATACATTTTTAGCCTTTCCTGAATGCGAATTGGCGTTTCAGGCGTTTCAGCGCCCAGGACGCCCTCCAGATGTGGTTACCGAGGAAGCTATTCAGAAAGTCCAGGATATTTTCTCGCTGACCGTCAAACGAAAGTTCTCGAAGTGGCAGAGGTCGTAGGTACGAGGGCTGCTCAATAAGGAATGATCACAATTTTTTTCACAGCGTACCTTTACTGATCCTCATAATCTTTATTCTACTTTTCAAAATAGTCTCCCCGGAAAGCGATGCACTTGTACCAGCGTTTCTGTCAGTCTTCAAGGACACGCTGGAAACCATTTTTTGAGAGATCCTTCAAAATCGCCTCCGCAACCTGCACCACTGCTTCTGATGATGGATAATACCTCCCACGAAGGCGTTTCTTCAAGTTAGGGAATAGAAAAAAGTCACATGCAGCTAAATCCGGACTATAGGGAGGGAGAGGAATGTACTTCACGTTGATTTTTGCAAGATATTCAGCAACAACATTGGCAATATACGGCCGCGCATTATCGTGGTGCAGCATTCAGTCTACTTCATGGAATTGTGGCCTTTTGCGCCTGATATGGACTTGCAATATTTTCAGGACATCTCTGTAGTATTGTCCAGTCACTGATGTGTGTACAGGTACAACATGCTGATAAAGCATTCCATGAATATCAAAGAATGAGATGACCATAGCTTTCCCAGCAGAAGCAAGCACTTTTGCTTTTGGGGGGGTTGGTGATGAAGGAGATTTCCACAATGAGCTTTGCTGTTTTCTCTCAGGATCAAAGCTATGTAGCCAATTTTCATCAGTAGTGATTACGTTTGAAATAAACTCCGGATCTTCCTCTAACATCAACTTTATTTGCATGCAAACCTGTAAGCGAATGTCCATTTGTTCGGGAATCAACAGTCTTGGAATCCATCGCGCACAAACATGTCTCATGTGTAATGTTTCTGTCACCAACGTGTGGGTGTTCAGTATTTCAGAAAGTGATCTTAAGGTAATTCGTCGATCCTCTCTCACAATGGCAGTTGATGTTTTCTTCCGCAAGAGCAGTAACTGGAGCATCGAGTCCACCTTCCTTTGAAATTTATTGTCTCCCCTCTTTAAACATTTTTAACCACCTTCGAGCTGTGCTGTAGGGAAGAACAAACTCTCCATAGGCAACATTGTATAGGCCTCAACTGAAGATTTGTTGAGACGAAAGCAGAATTTCAAAGCCGCATATTGTTCCTCGCGTGTTGCCTCCAGTGCAGCGGTAGGTGATACTGAACATGTCTGAACTTACCTGGTTCTCACAGGTGGGAACCAGGATTACCAACAATGAAACTACTGCGGCGTGTTTGTTTCGTATTTAGCTAACAGAATATAATAAGATTGAATACTTTTAGCGCAAAAAAATTATGACTTTAAAAAATTGTGATCATTCTTTATTGAACAGCCCTATTATATTGACGGAAACGGCAATTCCATTGTAAATTGAAGATGAGAAAGCTGTCGGTCCGATAGGTACCGAGTTTGCTCACAATGGATAACAAGCGGTGCGGCTTTAAAATTCGAAGCTTATTTGTAGCTGTGTAAACGAAATCTGAAGGAGTTTTTGCGTGGAGTTGTCACTGACGATGAGACTTGGATTTATCATTATAGCCCGGAAACCAAGTAACAATAAAAGCAACGGGTTGCGTCCGGAGAAACAGCTCCAAAGAAGGCAAAGGCAGACTTATTGGCCGGAAAAGTATTGGTGACAGCTTTTTTGGGGGATGCGAAGCGTGTCATACTCATTAACTTCTTAGAAAAAGGAAAAAAAAAACGATTACTGGAGCCTACTACAGTGAGCTTTTGGCCCAATTCGACAAGAAATTGTAGGAGACGTGGCCCCATATGGCGAAGAAGAAAGTTGTGTTTCACCACGATAATACCCTAGCACATTCATCAGGAGTTACCGTGCATGATTAGCGTTATGAATTACTGCCACAACCCCGTATTCTCCTGTTCCCAAACATGAAGAAATGCGTAGCAGGAAGAAAATGTATATAAAATGAGGAAATCATCATGGAGACAGAGGCGCATTTTACAGCGCTTGACAACTCTTACTTTTTGGAGAGGATAAAAAGTGGCAGCAGTTTTGGGACAAGTGCATTATGTTGCGAAATAAATAATTTGCGTTTGAAAAAATGCCTCTTTATTCCTAACACGTCTGCTTATTGAAGCACCTCCGTACAGTTGATTTATGGTGATCCTTTCTATTGTTTCATATTTTACGTGTAATCCTTGTGGAACATACATAGACTGCTGTTCCATTAACCATTTATTCCCTCAAAACAGTTTTTAATTTCCACGAACTGCGCAGCAATGGGTTATTCGAGCCCTCTTTGGTTCACATACGGGATACATTATTACCTAGAGAACAAGCACATGATGCTTCAAAATTTCCGAAACGAGAAGTGAAATCTGATCCGGCGTGTTGTTATGAAAAATGATCGGAAACTGGGAAAGATTTGTTTTCTGCTCCACAAAGAGATAAGTCAGGAGAGCGTCCATTCCGCTGTAGTCCGAAGTGAGCTATCGATTCCCCGATAACAACCGACCGACCGACCACCCATCCTCCCAACATTAATATGTCCTGCTAGTTATACGCTACAAGAATCTCCTATATATCATCGTTAGCGGTTTATATGAACGCGAGAACGTTTTGACAACTGCATCAACATGCGTGTTTTTCTTAATTTAGCGCTTTCCGTATGGGGACTAGCGTTTTATTATTATTATGCAAGAGAACTTATTAACATACTATTAATAATACTATAATATTAGCAACCGCATATTAAAAATAAATCAAGGAGCCAAACAAAGGTGTCCACTGTCCCCAAGTTTATTTAACATTTATATAGACTGTGCCATTAGTATCTGGCAGAGTAATTTTAGTAAGCATTTTAGCATTAATCGAAAAGCAATGAATGGATACTATACGAGGGTCGGCTGATAAGTTCCAGACCGCAAAATAAAAAGAGTAGATTTTAAATTTTTTATTTATTTCTTAACAAAATCTCCAAAAAGGCTAATACATTTGTCATATCGGTGTTCTAATTTAATTAAACCATCTCTGTAGTGCGATTTGTCATGGTCCGCAAAATAGCTGTTTACGCATCTATGAGCTCGTTACTGTGAAATCTTCATCCTCCAAGAAAAAGTTGTTGTTTTCAAATACTAGGCTTTGGCAATGAAGCCATTAACTCTCTTGCTCTCCAATATTTCTGTGTAGTGGGTTCGGCAGGTAGGGCCTCGCATGTTAAAAGATGTTCTTCAGTCATTTCCTCTTCTTTGTTGCACAGAGGACAGTTTGAATCTGTTTAAATTCCTATTCTGTGTAAGTGTTTGGCCAAATAATCATGTTCCGTAAGTAATCTAAAATTTGCTACTGCAGCTTTATGTGGGATTCCTGGAATAATTTCTGGATTTTTAATTAAAATGTTCCATTTTTTATCTTTGGCTTTGTTAGATATTGATTGGTTTTGTTTGTTTTTATATTTGCTTTTGATTAATCTTTTTATGGGTGTAAAGGGCAAGTTTTTACTTTTGTTCTGAATTAAATTTGCACATTTTTGGCAATAAAATCAGCTTATTCATTTCCAGCAATTCCACAATGTGCAGGTATCCACTGTAATATAATTCTTTTCTGTAGTTTTTGAAGTTGTTGGATCATTTTGTGACATTCCTTAATTTGGATTGATCTCATTTAATATGAACTTATTGCACATAATGCTGCTTTAGAATCAGAAAGTATGACAGCATTTTTGAATTTATCTATTCTGTATAGAAGATGGAGTGAAATAGGAATAGCCGTTGCTTCTGCATCAAAATTTGTTGTGTGGTATCCTGCTGGTTGACAGAATGAGAACAGTGCACACTTAATTCCTGCTCCTGAGTTGTTGTCCAAGTTAGATCCATCTGTGTAGATATGTAACCATTCTTCAGGTGGGTATCTATTGTTCACAGTGTCTAATGCTAATGCATTTAGTACAGGTTTGGAAGTTTCAGATTTTGTAACTATTTATTCTAAATCTAATTGAATATTAATTGGCTCAAAAGTCAGTGGGTTTTCTTTGATTAAAGTATTTTCTTTAGAACTAATCTTTAGAAGATTCAGATATGTTTTTAATTCCATAACTTTGTGTAGGAAACTTGTTTGTGTTTTCATATTGATTGGTTGTAGTAATCTTTTCTCCCATTTTTTTGTTTTTAACCGCAACATTTTTTCATGTTGTATTAGTGCCTGCTCCTCTAAAGTTAGATGTATTGGATAATTCCGAGTCAAGGCTTGCATTGCCGTGATTGGAGTTGATTTTGCTGCACCGGTTATTAGTCGCAGGGCCTGATTTTGGCATACTTCTAGGTGATTTATGCTTCTTGTTTTTCTCCAAGAAAACCTTTTAGGTTCGGGAAAGGTGGTAATCACTGGGTGCTAGATCTGGCGAATAGGGTGAATGTTCAAGCAATATGAACTTTAATTCGCACATTTTTCCCATTGCGATGAGAACAGAACGATGGCCCGGAGGATTGTCTTGAAGAAACAATATGTTTTTCTTTGCCAAATGAGGTCTGTTTCTTTCACCTCATCAATCAAATGTTGTAGTAAACTTTCGCAGTGGTCACCAATGATACGTTTACCCTTTTCCAAGTACTCAATAAAAATAAGTCCCTGTGCGTCGCAGAAAATACTCGCCATAACCCTGTTAGCTGACAAAATTGACTTTGCCCTTTTTGGAGTTGGTTCATCTTGCGCAATCCACTGTTTTAACTGATTTACTTTCTGGAGTGTAATGATGTATCTAAGTTTGATCCGTGGAAATAAGTGTATCAAAAATACACTGTAATTTTTATGGTAGGGCTTCAAATTCTTAAGAGAAACAGTTTTAAATTGCAGCTTTTGCTCAGATGTCAACAAACCTTACACAGACCTTGTGAAAGCTCAAAACATTACTTATAATATTACCTCCACGTTCTTTTGATATGATTACAGCCTCTGATATTTCAAACAATTTTAATCTGCGGTCTTCTTGTACTAAACGATGCATTTTTCATTGATCTCTGGAGTTGTGACTTCCACAAGGAGTCCAGATCGAGGCTCATGACTAGTCGTACGTCCCATCGTACGTCCCGTTTTAAACTATGTAACCCGCCTGTTAATCATTTTATATTGTGACTTTGTGGGTTCGTAGAATTAAAAGTCAAATTGCCCAAACTCAAAATGTTCTTTATTTCCACCGAATTACAGTTGGAACACTTGCCGATTACATAGAATTACGTAGCGCACAGAATTACAATCAATCAGTTCGTCTGTCACAGGTCCACTCCACACTCAAAATTACGTACAACTCATCTGATACACGTACGCAGTCTTCCAGTCCATTGGCATATAGGAAGATCGCTGTTTCTGGAAGCTTCGCGGCTCGGAACATCATCGCGACTGTTCCAGACGTCAGGGGGAGGGGAAAGAGACGCTGCAGTGCCTAGTGACACTTTCCTAACCATCCCCTATGTTAGCCCTACAAGATAAATGGGTGGGCGTGGGCTAAATGCCTCCTGTCCCCTACCAAGCTCCAGTTGATCGTGCCTTCCGATAATTGGGTGACAATATGAACGGGCAGAATCTTTCAATGTACTGTCCATTTCTTCCATAATTTCTTTAGACGTTAAGCCTTTCAAATGGAAGTAAGGAAGTATTTAATCACTGTTCGATTTTCTAAATCCTCCATTTTCGTGAAACCGGTACACTTTTCTTTATTAAAATGCTGGCATTCAAAAACTAAACAAGCCATTGACCTGTAACTATGGACACAAGTTGGTCTAGAGTTGAACTATATAAGTGAAGAGGCCCGGGACTTATCAGCCGACCCTCGTATTATAACTGACGACCAAGTAGTACTTGCAGAATAAGAGGCCCCTTTACAGATAAAAGTGTACATATTAAACAAAATATTAGAATCTGATAATCTACAAATATCTATAAATAAAACAAGAGATTTGTCATTTAAAGGAAAAGAACATGTTAAAAGTAAGATTGTAATATATGAGAAAACGATACAACAGGTGGCATCATTTAACTACTTGGGATCAGAAATAACCGTTGTATCAGATGAGAAAGATGTAGACAAGAAACTGAATAAATTTAGTTTAGCCATATGTACGGTACATAAGGATAACCCGTAGAAGGAAAACTAGAAGACAAAATATTAAATGCTATAAGACAATGGCAGGTCCTGTATTACTGTATTCTAGTGAAACATGGGAACACAGAAAACAGAAAAGAAAAATTAAATAAGCAGAAATGGGGTTGCTCATAAAGCAAGCGAAGAAATAAGGGATGACTTGAACATATTTAGCTGAAAAGAAAGGATTAAACAGAATAAAGAAAACTGGAGACGACAAGAAGATCAACCAGGGCAGATTCCCTAGAATAGTGACCGACTGAGTTCCAATAGGTAAAAGAATCATAGGAAGATCGTGGAAGAGATGGAGAGATATTTGATTAATAGGGACGGAATGGATCCTAGAGCCCAAACCCCGAATAGTGCTGCTGCTGCTGATGATGATGATAATGATCATGATCATGATCATGCAAGGGAACTTATTGTAACAAAACAAATGAGAAGCATGCATTACTATTTAATAAAAGACAAATCAGTCAAAGATGGAACTATATGCTGTGGTAGTTAAAAATTTTACCTCCAAGTACCCAGCTAAGTCAACAAGGCCCTTCTATTTTCTATAGAGTTGTCAATAGTACGCATAGAAATATTGCATTCCATGAAAGATTTTATAGCGATTTTTCATCAGAAATAAATATTATGAGACTACCTCAATTAAAAAAAAAAAAATTATATAAAGCTGCGCGTGTGTGTGTGTGTGTGTGTGTGTGTGTGTGTGAGAGAGAGAGAGAGAGAGAGAGAGAGAGAGAGAGAGAGAGAGAGAGAGAGAGAGAGAGAGAGAGAATGGCTCAGGCGATTTCATCTGTGGCCCCGCATTCGGGAGGTCCGGCTTCGGTTCCCCTGGCCGACTATATCCCCCGAATTTCCTGTCCCTCTATTTCATCTCCATTAACATTTCACATCATCTTTTATCTGGTGGTCTCTTTCAGGGTAAGAAGTTTCGGCGGTGCGTGGCAGGATGATATGCTCTGAGGAAATTTACTTCCTCCTCCGGTAGATCGGTTGCCGTTATTCGAATATACCGCTAGGACCATTTCGGGACCGGCTGCTGGGCCCCTTTCCGTATCGCAGTAGGGAATAGGTCTCTATGGGGGCGGCCAGGGGATGTCTCTAAGTAAATGTAGGGACCCTGCCCTCTGCATTGTCGTGGCTCCTTGGGACGGGTGCCCTCTCCTCATCCTTCCTCCCGAGGGTACCTCAATTGGAGGCATAGGTGCCGAATCCCCTGCACAGTTCAGCCTAATCCTAATCCTAAGAGAGAAAGACAGAGAGAGAGAATAGCATAATTCAAAATCCAAAAGTCATTTCACTACGAAACTTATTATTCTAGCTCAACATCTTCGAGAGAACAAAGCTGTTCCAGAAAATGCTTTCACCGAATCTACCATTTTCGCGCAAATATTTTCATTTTGTGACTATGGTTCCGATTAAAATGCGATGTCTTTAAGATATTACATGAGTAGTGTATCCTGAATTTTCTGCGAATAGTCCCTTTTAACTTCGAAAAACGTGTAACCATAAGACATACCAAAAATATGCTCCTCGAATATTCAGATATCTTGCAGATATAGATATGTTTTTGAATTACGCATATCTGATATATTGCTTGTTGTTCGTTTGAATAAACGCTACATCACAGAGGCGGGCACCAAGTCCCAGTGACATCATTCGTGCGTGTATTGACGTTGGTTATCAGGAAATAATTGCATCAGTAATTACATATATATTTTTTAGTCTGGGTCTATTCATTCAAACCTTAGCCTACACACGGCTAGTGGAGAAGAAATTATTATGTCATCAATTTACCTAAAAATAAAACATAGTGGTTTAACTATGAAACCTGGGATTTAAGTACTTAAAGCATGGTAAGTCGCCACAAAAAGATGCGTGTCTCATAGCATACGAGAATCCCTAGTGGTCTATCGGGAAACTTAAGAGTCAGTTGGAGAATTTAATGTCATGTTGGCCATAGTAGCTCAGTGGTTTAGAGCAACCGGACGGAGAGCAGGAGATCCGTGGTTCAAATCCCGGCTATGGCATTGATTTTTTTAGTCTGGCTCTATTCATGAAAGTAATTGCATCATCTCGTTGCTCAGTATGAAACTGTAAGAGATCATGAATAGTGTTGTCTAGTTCTATTCATGAAAGTAATTGCATCATCTCGTTGCTCAGTATGAAACTGTAAGAGATCATGAATAGTGTTATCTAGTTCTATTCATGAAAGTAATTGCATCATCTCGTTGCTCAGTATGAAACTGTAAGAGATCATGAATAGTATTGTCTAGAGAGAAAAAAAACTAGTAAAAATTCTTGTGAAACTTATACATACACAACTAATTGATATCATATGAATCTTCTGTTACACTAGACAGTAATATTTAATGTTTATCTTCCCTAGAAATATTAGCAACACTGCTTTTTAAAATGACGAACCATGTTCTCTCTAGCGTCCTAAGAGAATGCTTGCTACATGGTAAAGCATCGAGGCGTGTTGACCTTCAGTGATGAGCGCTACATTCCTTTGTCATCTTATTTATTAGAAGAATGAAATATTAGTAACTCGGTGTATACTGCTACGAAACACAGATAGAGCAATTAGGAGTTGTGTGTCTGATGACAGTTTAGCCAATTCATTAATATACACAAACGTAAATTACCATTATAAACGCCAGTTTTGTCGCTTAACACAAATGAGCTTGGTTCCGTCTTCTTTCTCCTTGTCAAAATGTTCATCTCTTTACATCTGATTTCTCGTCCCTGCTTCATATTATTTGGATTCACATATAGATCAGTTCACTTGTAGAAACTGTGTTTGTGCAGGAATGCAGAAGCAAATTCGATTATTAACGACTGAGTGGTCAAAGGGCTGACGTAGCTAGAGAAACTTGTTTTTAGAGTGCATCAAATAACAAAGTAAGTTGCTATCGAGGCGATCTTACAATCTAATAAAGTAAATAAAATGGCTACTCCAACTATAACAAAAATAACTAAAATTAACTCTTCCAAAATTAATATAAATAACTCTTAGTTGACAGAAAAGAATAACAAAAGTATCAGTTAAAGGTATTATTTGAGGGTTAAATAAATATGAAGCTCGCCATTGTTGGTAAGCATTACAACAATTCAAATGTGAACGTTATAACCACGAATAGAAATAACTTAAGCGTTACCAATAAGCGTTACGTGCAATTGTTAACGCACCGTAACACGACAACCCTAACTGCTTCCTGAAAACACTGTCACATCCCAGTGACAGCACAAATCAGATTTTGTTTTTTAAAAGTCAGAGACTGTTTTTCTGTTGATCCTGTAGCATTACACTGGCTATTATCTTGAACTTACAGTGGCAACATCTAATGCGATTAGATGCCGCGGGCCACGTCGTGGCTCAGTGGTTAGACCGCTTGGCTCTCACCAAGGCGGCCCGGGTTCGATCCCAGGCGACCGCAAAGTGAGATTTGTGGTGGACAACACGGCGTTGGGGCGGGTTTTCTCCGGGACCTCCGGTTTCCCCCGCCATCTCATTCCACCGATGCTCCATCTTCATCTCATGTATCATCAGTGTCACCGCCTGCGGTGCCGTATGTAGTAAAAGCGGGCGTTAAACACTACACATTTCATTTAGATGCCGCGCTTGGCAAACTCGGTGTGAAGCTGTTGGATGCTAATAAGGCTTTTAGAAGCGGCGTTGCCTCGCGCCAGAATGCGACAAAATGTCTTCTCCTTTAGGACAGAACAAACCACAGCTTTTCATCCCTCAGTGGATTTGATGTCGTCCAATATAATAAAACCAGCACGAAGTTCGAGCCTCCACTAAACGGGGATAAATGGCGCTCAATCTCTTGCCTGGACGTGAGTACAAAAGTAAGATAAAGTCAAGTTAAAGGATTTCTTTAGTTGTGATCAGTATTTGACCGGCCTTTAACTGGGGAGGTTTCATCCCTTGACAATTGCTACAAATCACTTCCAACTAAGCAATAAGTGGACGTTTCAAAGCTCCAGCGTATTTTCTGCTGCAAGTGATTTTCTAAAATGTCGGAACACGCCTAAAGGTACATAATTTAATATCACAATTTATTTGTAGAAATTAATACAAAATAAGGTTTAAGTTAAAGGTGCGGAAAGTAGACTACAGATAAAGACCTCCAGTTAATTACAGTTTTAAAATGATGTGCATACCGATATGTGTCACTAATCAGCTTTCTGTATTACTAATAACATACCAGGGCTGTTCAATAAAGAATGATCATAAATTTTTACGGGCATAATTATTCGCACTAAAATTCAAACTTATTATATTCTGTTAGCTTAATGTGAAACAAACACGCCGTAGTATTTTCATTGTTGGTACACCTGGTTTCCGCCTGTGAGAACCAGGCAAGTTCAGACATGTTCAGTATCGCCTTCCGCTACAATGCTGGTAACTTGTGGTTAAAGTTGATGTTAGAGGAAGAACTGGAGTTGCTTTCAAACGTAATCACTGCTGATGAAACTTGGCTACATCATTTTGATCCTGAGAGCAAACAGCAAAGCTCAGTGTGGAAATCTCCTTCATCATCAACCCCCTAAAAAGCAAAACTGGTTGCTTCTGCTGGGAAAGTTATGGTCATTTCATTCTTTGATATTCATGGAATGGTTTATCAGCATGTTGTACCTGCACACATATCAGTAACTGGATAATACTACAGAGATGTCCTGGAAACAATTCAAGTCCATATCAGGCGCAAAAGACCACATTTCCATGAAGCAGGCTTAATGCTGCGCCACGATAATGCGCGGCCACGTATTGCCAATGTTGTTGCTGAATATCTTGCAAAAATCAATGTGAAGTACATTCTTCACTCTCTCTATAGTCCGGATTTAGCCCCATGTTACTTTTTTCTATTCCCTAACCTGAATAAACGCCTTCGTGGGAGGCATTATCCATCATCAGAAGCAGTAGTGAAGGCTGCAGAGGCGATTTTGAAGGATCTCCCAAAAAATGATTTCCAGCATGTCTTTGAGGAGTAGCAGAAACGCTTGGACAAGTGCATCGCATTCAGGGGAGACTATTTTGAGAAGGGCCATCAAAATCATGAAGATGAGTAAAAGTACGTTGTCAAAAAGAAATTGTGATCATTCATTATTGAACAGCCCTCATATTATCTGGAAGTTTCTGTAAATCTCTTGTCCCTTCTCTTTGGTAAATTCTCTTATGCAATCTGCTGCTGTTAGCAACTCCCTATATAAATTGCTAAGTACTTTAATTTAGAAATTCGTTTTTCTGTCCAAAGTTTATTTTATCGTATCTATGAAGTGCTTATACTGCGGTTTGTTTATATAATTATTTACATTGGCTCCTCTCTCCTAATTATTTCCCTGTTTTCTCTATCTTTTAATATAGGTATAGTTTTACTAACACTAATTTAATAGTTTTCTTATCGCTTATTAGCCTTTATGTGATATTCTTTATATTATTTTATACATATTAATTATGAGGTAAGTCTTTCTTCTCACCACGAAGGTTTATAATTTAAAAACAAATGCTATATTATCTATAACATGAGTAAAATTCTTTCAAATGGTTTTCTAATGCAACCAGCTCTCGCTTTGGTGAGAGATAGGAAGTAATGGAAACACTGAAATATGCTTTGATTGTTCACAGTAGCTGTGTGTAGGTATTAAATGACTTTAGAATGTTGATGTTACAACACTTTCGAATTGATGATTCACAGTTTGAATCCCAGTGAAGGCATTACACGTTTCAAGTGTGTTTTTAACTTTTAGATGTAATTGGTAGAGTGTATTCCAGCAACACAAAATATTCTTAAAATATCAACACTGCGGAAAAAGCACATAGAGTGAGTATTTTAACGGCTTTAAATGTGTCCTATAATATGATTTTCCAGTTACAATTATACAACACTCATTCGAATAGAAGAGAAAATCAGAACTATTTACAGATTATTCGTTAGATATATACAATTAATTTGTGAAATTAATACGAGGGGGGACCCAAATGAAACCTGATTGTTGTCATAAGAACTTTATTGATGAACCTTTTTTCAAAATTACTCCTTCAAAATTACTCCTTCAAAATACTCTCCATTACATGCGATGCACTTGTCAAGTCTCTTTTCCCACTGTTGGAAGCATATTTGGAACTCTTCAAGTTTGATATTGTCCAGTGCCCTTTGCGAAGCTGTTTTTACCGCCACCACATCGTCATAACGCTCCCCTTCTGGCGCTTTTTCTATTCGTGAAAATAGGAAAAAGTCGTGGGGGCTAGGTCCGGCGAATACGGAGCCTGGGGAACGACAGACCACCTCTGAGATGCCAAACAGTGGGTCACTCGTAAGGCCGTGTGTGCTGGAGCGTCGTCGTGATGCAGAAACCAGTCACCTGATCGCCAAAGTTCCGGGCGTTTCCTTCTCACATCCTCTCGCAGACGCCTTAAACCATCCAAGTAAAAGTGCTGGTTAACAGTCTGGCCAGGAGGTACGAATACCCGATGCACAATTCTTGAACGAGAGATAGACACGCTACCATCTACGCTACCGATACACTCATCTGTGAGTGCTGCTACTGCAAGAGAACAAACAGGTAATGCGTTCGACTCCCAGAGACAAACATAACTACATAAATATGAGTAGCTGGCATGCTTAATTTGTAAGATTACTCACCCAGACTGGTCGGTGTTCACCATTTCCTCCAAAAGCGCTTTTCGGTCATTGCTTCAGACCATCTTCAGTGGGTTCTGCTCCATCTACATAACTATGTCGTGCGTATTGAATCATGTACTACCTAGGTTGCGAATCTGGTTAACATACTGTAAAAGAAGTGACAATGAAAATTGAACCAAATTACATTAGTAAAGTGTGAGCAGAACTTAATAAGGTGACAAAAACTGGACTAAAACATAATACTTTACACAGTTATTGTTACGCGCGCTTATCTTTTGTAAAGATATGGATTTGTGTTTAATGGATACTAAGCACAGATGCCTCTATATTTCATTAAAATAACCTACTTAATAAATGATCCTTATATGGTAACTATCTAGCTGGCTTCTCTCTTCGTTCTTTTCTCCCTATCCAGCAGTACCTTGGACCAACAAATATAGCTCGAAGCTACATTGTCACACTGACATTATTTTTGCTACATCGGATTCAGTAGTCAAACTTTCACTACAGTAGACATGGTAGAAGAGCGCGTGTTTGTTTGCGAGGTTTAGTTTAAACACGAAATTGCTCGCCATGTCCGCAGAGAGATCGTTTGAAAGGTTTCCAAAATTAGTACTACATGCAAGATAAACTTTACATGCGATGATCAATAAATTTGGAGCTTGAGTTTGGTATTACATAAACATTCTAGGAAATTATTTTAGGTAAAGTAAACTACATTAAACCAGTCTACTTTACAGCAACTGCTTTCAACATCGCTAAAATATTAATTCAACAAACAAACGTAACACAGGTTTTATGTCTGTAACACTACACGTCTCTTGAAACTGAAATTATACAACTAAACGTGGGTGCCAGCATTGGCTGAATTGCTGCAATTTGCTTTCCAGGTTTGAAGATAGTGGTTTCATTGACCTCCAAAGTTTATTTTTGAGCAACGAATCTTGGTTTCATTTAATAGATGCATGTACAGTCACAGCAATGTGTATCATGCTACAGAAAAACTTACACTAATGCTTGAAACTTGTTACTGTGATATGAAAATTATTTTATATGTACGAAAAGTGTTAGAATTGAATTAAACGATTAATTCAGGGTTATATGGGAGACTAATTCTAAGATGATTTCTCGACCACTTCACAGAAGAAGTGGTTTTGATTTCAACAAGAATTTAGTAATTAGGTCGTACGAGAAGTCATACTGATAAGGTTAAAAGAGTGAGTGACAATGTTTTAACAGATAGTTTGCCTTTTTCCGAACAGAAGATGAACACTTCCATCATCCACCTTAAGGAATTTTAGTGCACCTCTACTGGCACCATTTCACCAGCGACTTTCAGGTTTCTCGCGGAATGATGAGTGCTCCCAAGGGGTACGTATAATATAATGACACTATAAAAGATGGCCAGCAACATACGTTGATAAAAGCTTTCTGTTACACATTTAACAGTGTAAGGCAGTTTCAGGTCCTCTCACTCAAGATCTTTAATTCTGTTTATCCGAAGAAATTGCAAACCACTATACTGAATCTTTTGTGTGAGGTAGATAGGGGACAAACGGTAAAATGGTTCCGAATTCCGATCTCTGTTAGAGATGCGAGTTTTCCGCTAGTTTTCGTTATCCTAAAAGATCAATGTCAAATCAGCTTACACCCAAGGAACCCCGGGCTCATTTGAGGATGACTTTATTCCTTTACTGTCCGATATAACCTATCAGGTCAAAAGTTTCAATATTTTCAAGAATGGGTTTCATTTAAGGGGAACCTCGCATATTTAAACGTACAAAAATCCATTGAAGCTACTTCTAGGAGTAAGAAATAAAGAAGATAAAACGTTGGTGTTATATAGACAAACTACAGATTCCAGGCTACGATTCAAGGTGATAATCCAACCTAAGTCCTCCAAACCTGAGCCTAGCTCGTTATCTAGCTCGCTCGGTAGTCATTCCAGTTACTTAGACCTATAGGGTTTATTTAGTTGCTATAATGTGAAAAAATAAAGGAAATCTAATACCATATCAATCTCCTCCTAAGTAAATCTATGCTATATCTTAAACAATAGCGTGATAAAAAGTAGAACATCAACAGATGTATGTTGAGTTTATCAAGATATTCCTTCAGAGAAGTTTGCACAGTATTTATTTTATCGATACATCTTCATATTTGAATATTCCTGACGTACACTCGATCTCGTTTCCTCTAGTAAAAGTTGAAAAGTCTGTTTTGCTCTCATCTCTACGCGCTCGTCCTTTGAAATCCAGTGACGTACTATAAATATTTATGTGTAGAGAGGCGTATGTGTTTGCACCATGTCTCAACTGGGGTAGTGCCTCTTGTGGACATTTCAGTCTCAACTATGCGATGGAAACATTTGGATGACATAAAATTTGCATTTCGGAAATTTGATGTGGTTGCTTCGAGAGGACGTAAATATATCTCGTGTGTGACTGGAACAGACGTGATCTGCAACGGTATGCTTATTTTACTTTTATACAGTGTGTTCAACTTACTATGGCAGTGATAGAACTATCTTATACACTCTCTTAGCACTGATGTATTTAAAAAATCGTCATATTGTGTCCTAATACTGTTCAATGAAAAAATCATCTCCTTTGATTAGGAATAGTAGCTTATTAATTAAGCTATTTTTAAATATCATTATCATTTGGATGTCTTTGTCTCTATGTGGAGCTTCAGATAGCTTATTCTCCAGAAGTATGTTTATTCTCCAGCAGTGTGTCTTACGTCTATACTCTCAGTTGGGTTTATATTGCCACTTCCTTTCTGAGAATCGGAGTCTGCTGCTGCTGCTGCTGCTGCTGCTGATGATGATGATGATGATGATGATGATGATGATGATGATGATGATGATGATGATGATGATGATGATGATGATGATGATGATGATGATGATGATGATGATGATGATGATGATGATGATGATGATGATGATGATGATGATGATGATGATGATGATGATGATGATGATGATGATGATGATGATGATGATGATGATGATGATGATGATGATGATGATGATGATGATGATGATGATGATGATGATGATGATGATGATGATGATGATGATGATGATGATGATGATGATGATGATGATGATGATGATGATGATGATGATGATGATGATGATGATGATGATGATGATGATGATGATGATGATGATGATGATGATGATGATGATGGTGATGATGATGATGTTGATGATGATGATGATGATGATGATGATGATGATGATGATGATGATGATGATGATGACGACAACGATTATGATAATGAGTGATTACTTGAAGGTTCCTAAATTTCCATCTATGGTATCTTGCTCCCCACAATGTAGGCTCTTCTAATTAATGACTTTTCCAGTCCTTTCATTCTGACCTAGTGTTTCCACTGATATCCAAGTAGTATAGGCTAATTTAACGTTTACATCACGAATCCTCCTACATGGGTGTAAGGATTTCGACTGGATTTTACTCTTAACAGATCACTAACTATGCCGTATTGTCGCAGGCAGTGCTTGTGACTGGGGAATGTATCTGGAGAATTAAAGTGAGTATGGTTTGATTGTCGGTTTATTAGACGTGGTGCTTTCGAGTCTTCCCTTCAAAGAGATGTCGGGTGCTTGTTGCGGATTGCGTGGACAACGATTCCGGATCCGTGAGAAGCGTATCTCGTACGAGAACCGTCACTAGCCAGGAATTCAGGGTGCCAGCAGAGCACTACCATCTCAACACTTCCTCCCAAAATGTCTGTAGGTTCAGTGTGAAATCACCTCCGCTAATTCAATTCATTTACACCGTCCAAACATTCTCATGAGTCACATTAAATGTATAATGTAAAAGAGTTACATTTTAGGAATTATCATTTGGTGACCACTATATTTGTATCTTCTTTTTAAGTAATAGCAAATAGAGGTGTAGTGAAGAACTTCTGAAGAGTAACTAGCATATCTAAGCTTTCTTCCTGTTACATCAGTAAGAATACTGTGACTTTGTGGGTTCGTGAAATAAAAAGTCCAATTACACCACTCCAAAATGTGCTTTATTTCCACCGACTTACAGTTTAACTCTTGCCAATTACACAAAGTTACGTAATACACCAATTACGATTCACCAGTCCGTCCGTTACCGTTCCGATGCACGTACACAATTCCACACAGTCTTCTCGTTGCACAATCCTTTCGTTCATTAACACGTCACTGACTAACACTGCCTTCTTACACCAAGAACTGTCCTCACTCACACACTAACCAACTGACTGACTCTGTCTGTCTGTAACTCTCTTTATATAGGAATATCGCCGGTTTCTAGTGACCAGGAGAATGTTCCAGATTACGTAATTTCGAGAAACAGGTGTAGAGAAAACAGGCGTCACAGTCATGTTTTTTCCCTGACCACAGTCTGTCACCACCACAAGACAAACGAGGAGGAGGTGTGGCTAACCGAACCTCCCCTGCCTTCCGCTGCCAGCTGCTTTCACAGGGTGTTCCAGCGCTCCCGTTACAATACTTTCACAGACAGTGAGGCTGAAAGAAAATACGTAAGAAAGAAAACGCAATTCCAATACAAAGAAAAGATCAGATACACATAACCGTGCCTCTAATTGACGTGATTTTGCAAGTAGATAGTACAATGATAATTACAGAAAATAAAATATCAGAATTTGTTTCTTTTTTTCTTTTTTCTTTCTTTTTTGCCACATAGTATTTAGATTTTTGCAAATTTGACCTTAACTTTACTGTCATTTCTCCGGAGAGAAGAAACTATATGGTTGGCCACTTAAAGCAAGCCCAAGAACTGTAACTGTAAAGTAAGTTATTGCTTCAAACACCTAACTCTAGTCATATTTTAAACCCTTATTCAAAGTCTAGATGATCATGTGTGTTCTTGTACGTACGGGGTGACTAAAAGGTATGGAACAATGCTTATAATTTTGTTGTTATAGTTTTGTGAACTGATATTTTTTTAGAAAAGCTGTAGGATATCAACATTTTTTCATATTACTATGATTGGGAATAGGGCGTGATAGTCTTTTAATGGCAGAATTTCCTTTTTGAATTTCTTGGTCCTCAGGTCTCTGAGCATACAGGAAGAGAATTTTTTGCACTTTAATTTAAATTTATTAGGACATATTACAGCACATGAAATTTAAACAAAGAAAGCACATTCATAAATTAGTAGTGCTGTGTTCTAACACATAATGAATTCTCTTCAAAAGTAGCTCAAAATGGTCTCCATTTACTGCCAAACAATGCAAAATTCTGTCTTTGAAATTAGTTTATATTTCCAGCAACATTGTTTTCCTGATCAACTGCATTTCCTGCCCATTTCTTTGCCTTAACTCTTCAAGAGAACTTGGTCGGTCCTTGTAAACCCTCCACTTCAAATATCCCCACAAGAAAAAAGTATAAGAGGTTCAGTTCAGGAGATCTTGGCGGCCAGTCAATACTTCCTCTTGTGCCAATCCATCTCCCTGGATATTCATGATTTAGATAATTCACCACCTGCCTTCCATAACGTGCTTGCAAGTAGATAAACGTAGGTTTTCTTCCAGTGATAATAAGAAGGACAAGAGCTTTATCACCATCTGTAACTCGTTTTGACCTTCCAGACGTTGCCTTATTTTTAACACAAGTATCGTTTACTTTTTTCAAGATTTTGCCTACCTTAAAATGAGTAATACTTCGTTCTGGAAGCATTTCATTGAACAATTGAGTCCAGAGGTTCTGCTCCCATTAGCCCTCGACCCGTAGGATCAAGACCCGGGCCTCGTTCAACTAGGGAGTATCCGAGCTGTCCCAAAGGGCTCCCGGCGTCCTCCGTGAGGTTTTCCATAGGGCAAGGTCTGTGTTACTAACAAGCCCCCCTCCATCTGGTCTAAGGACACAAGACGGGATGGAAGTTGATATGCCACTTACGTGCGCCAACTCCAAAATGGGAAGGCTACCGATATGACCTCGGCGAGGCCGCCTAGTGATCTAGCACACCTTCTACTAGCTCTGCTGGCTAGTACCCGGGAATATTAATGACTTCCCTCAACCCCGTCCGGAGACGTACCCGATCTCTCACGGGTATCGGGAACCACTGCCCCCTCGAGACCAACCCAATCCAAACAACTCCCAAAGGGAGGGGCTTGAATGTTCGGCCCGAGGTTCCTCTAGTAACGTCAGAGGTACCACGAGTACTAAGGGTCCGCAGCGCCCGCACAGCGGCAGCTGAAGGGGTCGGATCCCCTCCCCTACGGGAGTTTCATTGAACAAGAAACGAACCTCTTCTTGGGTCCTGCTCTTATTACCATATCCGACCATCATTAGTATTTTAATTTGTCTTTCTGTAAGTTGAGCCATGACTAATTACTCTCAGGAAGACTTTGAAAGCAACCAAGCATTGTTGTACTTATTAGCTTAGCTTTGGTCTGTATTTATTCAATCCAAAGCCACATATTGAAGTAGCCTACTATATTGTTTAGTTCAAAACCCACTCAATTTGAAAATATGATGCGTTTCCCTTTGCGCAGTACACATGCAGTGAGGTCCTGATATATTTAAATTTCGGTTTGAAAGGGTATTTGTTTGTACGTTCTGAGACTTGAGGGCTGGAAGAGCGCCAAAGAAAGGAAATATTGCCATTTAACAAAATAAAACAAAAAAAGCTCACACCCATGGTAATGTGAAAGCATGTTCACATCTTGCAGCTTTTCTAAAAAGAATCACTTCACAGAGTTGCAACAGTGAGGTTACAGCATATTTCCATAATTTTTACTCACCAGGTAAGTAAAACCAACGACAAGGTGTCTATTCATTTGTTATTTTCTTGTTTCTTTTGTTTTTTTATTTGTTATCAGACTTTAAAAGTACACAACATTTCTCTGATTAGTGATATTAAAGGGAAGCTAAACTGAAAATTTGATTTTCTATAGTTTCAAGTTAATTTACCTGAAGGTTTGTCTTTAATGTCTTATAAAAAGGTTACATGGTTTTGAATGTTATTGATACCAATCCTTTTTAGCTTCGGAGATATTAAATTTTAAATCTTAATTTTACTATCATACGGCAAACACTCCACACAGAGTAATTTTAAAACTAATCATCTTTTTAAGTTCTATGAAATGTACTTGATTATAACACACAAATCTGTGATAACTTCATATTGCTAGCTGTAATTAAAATTAAACTTTTTAACTCCGTTATTCAAAGTAAGGCTTTATATTTTTAAAAATTAACTACTGAGTAATATTTGGAAATAGAAAACAATTAATATGCAAAATTACTTATATTTGGATGTTGGGTTGAAACCGTGTAAGGCATTTTGAAAAGTGAATGTGCTAAATAAATTACAAATTTCATAATTAAGCATTTTAACTTTCAGTATATTGAATTGTTATTTATAACATGAAAACTCAAAATACATTTGGAATTCTTAGCCCCTAAGTATAGTTAAACTCACACAATATAATTGTTACTTTTGCAGAACTATTTCACTTATCTTCAGCGTTCCATGCTGACGAGACCTGTTCTTGTCGAATATGAATGATATTGTTCCACGAGTACACTCTGTCACTTCCAGGAGACAGTTTAAAGCTAACAAGACGACGTCCTTCGTTATCGGCGAAGGCGCTGATGAGACGCTTTGTATTCAGGATCCCGTAGCATTATGTGGCGAGGCCAGATGTCAGCCAGTCACAAGGACAATTCAGTGTTGAAACAGCGCGGTCGATATGAATTACAAATTTAATAACTTCTTGTTCGGAGCATGATCTATTCGGATGTGCAATTAAATGCCATAGTACCTAGTTTAATAGTCCACCTTTGAGAAAAACGTTATGTCAATACTGTACGTTAGTTCGGACATAATTCTGAGCTAAAATAATTTGAACCCGAAAAGTGGAGCGTTCCATTATGTCTCGAATTAACTTATAGAAAATAATTAACTTATAGAAAATGCCGTGCTCTATTTAGCTTCAGCTTCAAAGTGCAATGGCGTTATTGTTTTGGCTAAATTATTACTAGGGTGTGTTAGCTCTAAACGGAAGGACGTTACATAGTAAATAAGTTGCAGAGAAGTTGCATAGAGAGCAGGGCGTGGAATCCGAAGAGTAACATTCATTGATCCCATACAAGATAATGTTTTATTTATATTAGTAGAAGTAAGCAGCAATACAATTTACTGAAAATTCGTGCTGCGTCACATTAATAATAGTGACCTACACCACTTTATAACTTACGACGATTTATGATATCTGCGAAAAAGGTGTTGGTAGAACAGATGCCATATAGACCGCAATTTGTTACGGCGTGCAAAATTGTAGATCTAGATTGAATGCCTTTCTTACCAGGCAACATCTCCATCTCACGAATGAAAAGCCTCTGCATAGGGTAGTTTACGGTAACCCTCCCGCGACTTTTCCCTCCTCTATCTAGCGATTCCGGCATGAAGGTACATTTGTGCCATGTCTGACTTAATATTGAGTTCGATCCAATCACATCCTATATATTTATAATAAACATGGTTCGTCACTTATCTGTGAAATAGCATGCATCTTTATTTGTAAGGTTTACCTTAAATACAAATGAGGTGTCGTGTGTGCAGGGAATTTGTTGAAAATGTTTCAAAACGCACCACTTCCAAGAAGAACTTTACACATGATCCTTAATAAATATACAGTTTTGGGTTCTGTGTAGGAAAGATTTTTAGAAAACCAGTTTTATATACAATAAACTAAATTAAAAGGGTGCCATATAAGAGCGATAGCCGCGAAAGAAGAACAAAGTTTTGGAAATTAATTGTTCTTTCACACTGGCCGTGTGTAGGCTAAATCAGTAGGACAATTTAATTTAATGTCGGCACGTTGGCCATAGTAGCTCAAAGGTTAGAGTGGCTGGACGGCAACCAGAAGATCCGTGGTTCAAATCCGGGCTACGGCATTGAACTTTTCAGTCTAACTCTATCTTTCCATAGAAAATAACAGTTTAATAAACAGCTGTATCTTAAGAAATGCTACATATCCACATAAAACAAAATTCCTAACGCTAGAATGTGTGCAAGCTGTGCATTAGTGAATTATTGCCATTGGATTTTTCCGGTCTTTAGAAGGTACGTACTTCATTGACTTTTCTCCTATGAATCTTGGTTCCATCTTAAGTTCTTAATGGACGGATGAACACTCAAACAGTCGATTTCAGCCTTCAGAAAAACCTGTTATCTAAGAACTGAAGTGTGCTGTGCATTAAGTGATAGAAGAATAGGGCCCTTGTTATGTAATATAACAAAGCATTTGGGATTCTTTATTCATGGAGTTCCTTTAAAGACAAAATTTATACTTGTGATCACGAATTAGGAAACACCAATTGCACTACTTGTTCCATTATAGCTGAACAAAAAGCAAGCTTGAAGGGGAATCCATGCTGGAAATAATAATTAGACTTTTATATCGAATGGGTAGAATTCTTGCTGCAATCATTCGAAGACTTGGGGGCAATTTGTAACATATTGTGTCCTTTAACGACATATGCATATTTTATGCAGTAAGAGTTTAAATTTTTCTTAAGATTGCCAGTTATTTAGAGGTCATCCAGAGATTATTCCTGGAAAATTCAACGTATTATACATTGTATTTGTAACGAAAATGTCTTAAAAATGTCTGTAGAAGGAGCATTTTAAAGAAAATCTTTAGAGCCGTTTTCGAAAAAATGAGATTCTAAAATGCTCCAAGTAAAGGTAGTTTAGGTTGATAGGACTTCCTTGAAAATATTTCTGTGCCATCTGTAAGATGCTAAATCTTGGGGTAAAGATTCTCTCCTTTATACATATGTACACACGCATGCGAAGTTACACACAACTTCTTCTAAGCATGTGTTTTGTATTCAGCTAGTCCCAAAACTCTACTCCTAGTTCAATCTTTGTATAGAATTTTTGGATGAAATGAATATCCTCACTAATCTAGTATGGAGGGGGGTAGGGAAAGTAAAATATATAAATCTTGTACAAATGTTTATTTGAGAGGGAAAGCGATTATATTAGTTGCATTTATTTAACATAAGTTTTCGAACTCATTTTATGGTCAAATCAAATATTTAAAGGAAAGCAACATCAATTTAACAGATTTTCTTTTACGCATAAAGTAAATAAACTTTCTTTCCATCTTTTTATTATAACAAACAATATTTCACAAAGTACTTGAGAAGACTTAAAACTTTGTGGGTTCGTGAAATAATAAAACGAGGTTACGAAACACAAAAACTACACTTTATTCTCCTCGAAATTCACTGTTCAACATTACAAAATTGCTAGAACCTTAAAACTGTTTATTTTTCCAACTCTACATTCAACTGTCTGACGCTACCGGTAACGATTGGTTCCGAAGTTTTCCGAATCTCCACCGGCCATCATTTTTCATCGGCTTTGCGAGTCTACCGCCAGGGCGACACTGCTCCCTCCTCAAGGCTGGTCGTCCCGAACAGCGCCTTCGTAGCGGGCCAGGCGATCCAGGTGTACCACCAACATCTTTTCTCGGGGCACCTTCTGGATGCGGTAGACCACGTCGTTAATCCTCTTCACCACACGGTACGGTCCTTGCCATGACTGCTGAAGCTTCGGGAAGCGGCCCTTGGTCCGGGTCGGGCGGTACAACCAGACCAGGTCACCTTGCTGAAACTCTTGGCTGTTGGCTTGCCTGTCGTATCGGGTTTTCATGCGGTCGCTCGCCTTCTGGATGTTCTGGCGAGCCATCTCGTGCATGTCGTGGAGGTGGTCCACCAAGTTCTCCACATCCCTCAAAAGTGGCCCCAAGTCTGCGTCCGCCAGTTGCTCCCTCCTCAGGCCTACGCTATCCCAGCCATCCGCAGGCACTGCCGTGAGTACTTGAACTGCTGCGGCACGCTCCTTCCCCTCCACTCTTGTGCATTGGCCGCACCCTTCTGGACAGGGTCTTCGGGACATAGCGTCCGCGTTACCGTAGCTCTTCCCTCTGCGATGTTCCGAGGTGAAGTCGTACTCCTGCTGCCTCTGGAACCAACGTGCTGTCTGGCGTTCCGGTCACGCCGTCACCATCACCTCGCTCCTCGCGGGGACAACCACGTCTTCGCTCAAGACGACCCTGCCAATTCCAAGGCGCTCTTCTGGTTGACGGAGTATAACCTCTTCTCCGATGAGCCTCAGGACCTTCCTGCCGACGTCGACCGTCGCCTCGTGGCTCCTGAGGGCATCCAGTCCCAGAATTACCTCCTCAGCCACCTTCGCAACGAACACCCACAGACGCACGGCACTCCGTCCCAAGTTCAGCTCCAGTAGCGCCTCCTTCTGCACAGGCATGGTGTCGCCCGATGCCGTCACAAGCTGGTATAGTCGGCTCGGTTTCCTCGTCGGCAAACCCTTCGCCACGTCAGGTCTGATGATGGTCACGGCCGCCCCGGTTTCCACCAGCACGCGGCACGGCTTTCCTCTTACCCAGCCGTCCGCGATGAGGTTGCCATTCATCCGCCGGCTGACGGCGCGGATTGTCACTCGAGGGGATGGTGGTAATGGCGCCGACGTGCCCCTCTCCACGACGGCCCTTACTCTTTTTCCGGTGCTCTTCCTGGTGTGGGCAGTCTCTCCGCAGGTGTCCGGGCTGTCCACACCCCCAACACAGGCCACTAGGTGTTCGCCGGCGTTCCACAGCTGAGCTTCTGTCTCCGGCGTAGCGAACACTCCTCGTTCTCGACGTCGGGATAGATGCTACCTTGGCCGCCTCCATCCTTAATGCCGCTGTCAGCGCCTCGTGGATGGTTTTATAATCGCCGAGCATTAGGCGCTGACGAATCTCCGTGTCCCGTACCCCGTCGACAAAGTTGTAGGCGGCTTCCTGGGATACGAACTCCAGTGGCAGGTCAACCAAGGCCTTGCCAGCTAGCTGCTCAATCGCTATGACTAAATCCTGCAGCGTCTCCCCCGGCTGCTGTGACCTTGCCTTTAGTTGGCTGCGGTACGCTGCGGCTAAGCGGTGGTTCCCGAAACGATTCTCCAGGGCCTCCCAGATGTCCTTGGGCGCCACCGTTGTCTGCACCGCGTTTAGGATTTCCGCGGCCCGTCCCTGGAGGCTGGCTATTAACTGTGTGGCCTCTCCTCCGGTGACCATCTGTTGTGCTTAGCCACTGTGTCGAACTGGCGGCGGAAGACCTCGAATGTTGACGCGCCGTCATATTTCGGAGGTTTGACGCGCGCCGATGTTGTTTCGCGTCCCGGTGCGTCAGCCTTCAAATCCTTCAGTCTCCTGCCGACGACGTCCTCCACCATGGCGTTCAGGGACTTGACCCTGCTGTCGGCCTTTCCCTCCAGGTTGTTTACGCGGTTCGCGAGGTCTTCGACGTCTTCAACCATGGCGTTCAGGGACTTGGCGTTATTGTCGGCCTTTTCCTCTAGGTCATTGTAGCGGTTCGCCAGGTCCTCGACGCGCTCGTCCACTTGGCCCACCCGCTTGCCCAGCTCCGTCACGTCATCCCTCACGCCGGCCAACTGTTCCTCAAATTTGGCGGCGAGGACCTCGTTCGCCTCCTTCATTTCCGTGGCCAGACTGTCGTTCTCTGCCTTCATTTCTGTGGTCAATTCGGTCTTTATTTCTTCCAACTCTGCGGCCAGGTTGTTATTTGCCGCTTCTGTTTTTGTTGTTAACTCGTTCACCTTCGCGGCCAAGTTGTTATTTGCCGCTTCCGACGCTGTTAATTCGTTCATCTTCTGCAACAGCATTTCCAATACCGATTCCATGGCCATAATCTTCGGTGATGTTGTCCCGCTTCCTGACACCAGTTGTGACTTTGTGGGTTCGTGAAATAATAAAACGAGGTTACGAAACACAAAAACTGCACTTTATTCTCCTCGAAATACACTGTTCAACATAACAAAATTGCTAGAACCTTAAATCTGTTTATTTTTCCAACTCTACATTCAACTGTCTGTCGCTACTGGTAACGATTGGTTCCG